>JAAWXA010000025.1:8112371-8145818 GCA_038090715.1 Florisuga fusca | reverse complement strand
GGAGCGGGGAGGGGCGGGGAGGTCGATGTCCGGCTGTGCTGGAGGACTTCAGGGTGAAAAAGTTGTTGCCCGGTGAATCTCGTCCCGTTTTCTCCCATCGGGGTGCGTGCTTGCGAAGACGAGATTTTTTCGAAGCCGTCTTAAATGCACTCCAAAGACTCCGTCCCGTGCTTCTGTCTAAACTCGGAGTAAGACCCTACACCAGCCCCAGAAGCGCCGAGGAGCTGAGCTGCTCTCTCTTGGCTTCCAGCTGTGCTAGAACTACGCTGCTCTGCCTTTCGTAGTTTGCCTACAGCTTGCAATCTGGGGTGCTGTGGCACTGGGCAAAAGGGTTGAGCTGCTGTGCAGAGGAGAGTTCGGCAGGAGAGAACTGCAAATCGTGAGAAAAGGAAACTATTAAATGGATGTGAAAGTCACAGAAATGGAAAGCCACCCCTGTGTTGCTTTGGTCCAAAATGAAAACAAGCTGAAACTTTTCTGTGAGCTGCACCTGAGAGTTTGCACTTGCTGCATTTCCAACCGGGAGCTCGATCCTTCCCAAACTTTTGTGTAGGGAAAGTGCTCAGGGAAGAAACTCTTGCTGTGGAGCCTCGACTGGAAATCTAGCTTCTAGGAGAGGTTTTTGCTGGAAGGAAGCGAGGGGTAGGACGTAGCATGCAAACCGTTTACTGAATGTCTGAAGGACAGCACTGCAGCGCCAGTGCCGCTTGGTGGAGGAGGGTTTTCATAAACACAGTAAGTGTAGGGTCACAACCTCCACCTCCTCCTTCTCTTTCTTCCCATAACTGTGGCCAAGTATGTCTTGGAAAAAAAAGAAAAGTGTTTCTACAGCTCCCAAGGAAAGCATGGGTAAGGATTAGGTTATGCAGTTCTGATGTTGCCCATTAAATGCCCTGCATGGCTTTTCACAAACCTTGTGCAAAACATTAGGCTTATATATTAGCCAGAAACATTGCTGTATAGGATTAATTCCTGGAAGGAAGTGAGTTTCACACCTCAGGCTAAGGTGGGATGTAATAAGACGAGGAGAGCAGAGCAGAGCATGGCCTCTGTCAGGACCTTCCTCTAGCATTTGGAGGGAGCCTTGCCTGCCCAACAGATCTGGGAGATGATCACAGCATTCCTGAAAATACATGCTGCTTCTTGGCCCTGCCAGCCCAGACCAAGTGAGGAGAGATGTTTGAAAGAAGTCTGAGGTCATGCTTCAGGTATGTACTTAAGAAGAGGGCTGCGTTCTCACTTGTTGTGCCCAAAGTCACCTGGGAGTTCAGAGCAAAACAGGTATTGATACTCATATTGTAAGCTACTGCTCCAACCCTTGGCTGCACTTCCCTGTGTCTGCCCCAGACTGGATGCTGGCTTGGTCTGTTGAGGGTTTTGACCCAGAGGCAGAGCCTGGTAAAAGGGGGTTGATAGTGGCTCATGTTTGCTAGGCCATGGGAGGATGCTGTGGGAGGCATTTGCTAGGATAGTGGGAGGCCACCAACCAGCTCCCACGAAATTTTCCCCATCCTCTGCTCATCACAGTGGTGGGCTCTCTGAAGAGGGTGACAGCGTGGGACTGCCACTCCATGCACAAACTGCATCTCTTCCTTGGAGAATGTCCCTTTGAGTCTGCAGGTGCATAGCAAGACACCTTTGCAGGCTGTTACCTGTTGTTTAGGAACCTCCCTGGAGCATGTGGTACCAAGCCACTGGCAGAATGTCCCGTTCTTTGTTACTCCAAGGAACTTCTTTCGGTTCCAGCTGGTGGGAGAGCTCTGGCCCAGCATCTTGGGGAATGGATCAGGAGGGATGTGGGCTGCTCAAGTGGTGTTGCAACTGACTTGTCTCATCTGTGTGAACCTCCCTGGTGCTGTGGGCCTTCTACTGGTGATACATATCACTCTGGCTTGCAGCTGGGGCAGGGACTCGGCCCGCACACGTGGTAGACATCTGGAAGTATTTTTGTAGCCCTCAGGGCCTCCTGGCTGTTAGGATTATTGGGTGGGGAGAGAGGGGAGTTGTAATCTCCACAAAGATCAGGAGAGGCCATCCATCCCATCAGCCCTGCAGGGTAGAGCCTCTTTCAGCATCTTTCCACGTAGGAGACAGCACGTTTCTGGGTTTCAAAAAGAACCTGGGTACTGTGGGGATCAAAGAGTGGAAGTTCTGGCTTTTTCCATTTCCCACCACATAGAAATGTGATGTCCCTAAGGCACTGTCCAGGGTGGGATCCTGCACAGGGAGACAACAAACAGGCAGGATCCTGCCTGCATAAGTCAGTTGTGTGACAGCTTTTGCACAGAAGTCTTTGGAGGACAGAGGACTTGGTCTTCGTGCTCATGGCAAATGGCCTCTAAGATGTTTGTATGCACTTGCTGGGCTGTAAGGAACATACCATTTGGGTTCAAAAGCGAGCAGCTTTTCAAGTCAGAGGAGAGATTCAGAAAAACTTGTTTCCAGCAGCAGGTCCTAACAGTGTTTGATTGCTCTTTCTGTTCTTCTAGTGGAGCTGGAGAGGGAGGGCTTGTTTTGCTATTGGAAAACTGCTGCCTGGGAGGAGGAAATGCAGAGCTGTGGCTGCCATTGGCCTTTGCTGTCATCAGCAGGAAGGGAGGCAGCTGGAGATGGGTCATCCAGCAGAAGAAGGGAATGCATCTGGGAATGACTTATCAGTAGCTGCTTCTCCTGACCAACCCCAGCACTGCAGAATGCTGGGGGTGGCAAGGCAGGAGACAGGATGTGGACAGATGCAAACGGGGCAAGTGATGCTGGTTTATCCCTTTCTTGATTTCCACCACTTTTTGCTCAAACCTCACCTTGCTGTGCAAGGTGTGAATGGGGCTTACCACAGCCACCTCCTCTTCTTCTGATTTGAGACAGGGATCAGCCACAAACACTTAAAAGATTCGTGTTCCTATTCCTTGGTTAACTAGGGTTGCATTTTGTACCCTTTCTCTCTCTCTCCTCATCTCCCTGTTTGCCCCAGGTGTACCAGGTATTCAGACTGCCCTACTGATTTGTCATAGACAACATCTTGTGGGCATGAGTAAAGCCACCTGGAAACAAAGCACTCAGCTCCATAAGGCTTAACATGCAAAACACTCCTTGAGACACAAATTTTTCCACCACAGATATGTTTCCAAGGGGACAGAAGTTCATTAAAATTGTATTTGACAAAGCTGACCAAATGCAGGTCCAGATGAGCTTTCCAGATTCATAATGGTGCTCGTCACAGGGTTTCCTGTACCATACTCAGTAGTTTTTTTCTTGCTAAGAGATACTGCCCCTCAGCTAGGAGAAATTTGGATGTTTCTTTGTTATTAAATAGCAAAGTGAAAGAATTAGTTCTCGGCCATGCATAATTTGCCTTGACCTCATCCTCAGGATTCTCTTTCTGCTGCTTGTTTCCCAGACCTCTTTGATCCAATGTCTGTGTTCTTTGTACAAAAATAGTGAAGCCATGCAGAAAAAGGTTTTTCCATTGCGGCCAAAATATCCTGCCGGAGGGCAAAGGAAGACACAGCCGAGAAGAGTTTTGAGAGGATGGAAATAACCCTTGCTATACCTAGACTTGGGAGGTGCAGGGATCCATGCGGTCCTTCCTGGAGTGGGTTACATGTAGGACTGCTGGGAACAGCTGGAAAAAAGCACCCTACTTGACTTCCAACTCCTTGAGGTTGCCTGGCTGCTGTAGCTGCTGTGTCAGCAGAGCAGCAAAACTGCCCGAATTTGTTCTGGGGGAGTCTGCAGTGGTTCTCCCTCCCTCCTGGGTTTGGAGTGTCTGATATTTTTTTGAGGAGGGTTGGTGTCTTCAGGCTGTTTTGCCATTGTCAGTCAGGACTTTGATATGTATGGTGCTCACTTCTCTCTTGGTGGAAGCCAAGCACCCGTTCTTCCCTAAATGCAGAGTACCACGAAGTGGCTCTTGGCTGACATCAGAGGACAGTGTTTCACTCTCCAGGGAACTGGTGCTGCTTTGTACCTACCTACAAAGTCATCCCAGAGGTAGAAACTCAGGGCCTCTCTCAGTGAAGGGCAGATTTGCTGTCTTGTCAAACAGCCTGCTTTATTTCCATTGATCTGAACACAGCTGGGTTCTGTGTGGCTCCATGAATGTCTTTTCCCAGTGCTGGGAATGTGCCGGGGGTTGTCCTATGGTGACAAGGGCTCAGCACCTTGCAGGATCCATCTCACAGGCCACAGAGCTTATGAACAGCAGGTCCATGAGATTCTTTTCGATCAGAACTAAACTGGCCTAAATCTCTTTCATCAGCAAAGAGATCACCAGAACTGTGCTTCCCTCCCAGAGGGGTATTATTTTGCCTTGCCAGAGCCCAGACAGCATCCCTCTTAGAAGGGTTATTTTGCTAAGGTGTCACCTACCAGCTCTGGGGCTCAGGGAGCTGTGGCTGGAAGGTTTCTTGGCTGTCCCCAGGGCTTAAAAAATGGGCTGATGGATGTAGGATCATGGATGCCAAGCTCTCATGGAGACTGACAGGTCCCAGGAGTAAGTACACCCCTCCAAATTCCTGCCACTTTACACCAGCAGTGTTTTTGGTTTGCTGGTGCTTCAGTGTCCCATAAAGCACATCTGTGCTGCAAATGAAGAGGTGCTGAGTTCCCACAGGTCAATTTTAAAACAAGAAAGGTAAATCTCATCTGTTGACTCATTCTGGCCAAATTCAGCTGTTGAGGATTTGCCGGAAATATTTGAGCTTTGAGGGTGGCTTGTCTTTTGTTTTTTTAATCTAGTGCCAGAGTAGAGCAAAAAGAGGGGTTTGGGGGAAAACCTTCTGGGAGATGGCAGACTGCTGGTATCACTGATGCTGGCTCATCTCCTGTTACAGCTGCCTTCAATTCAGAGGCTACCACCTCTTCCAGACACCAGAGAGCCTAGTTCATTTCCCATCGTATTTTGCAAAAAAATCATCTGGTTTTGTGCTTTTTTAGTTAACAAGTGGCTTAGATTGCTTTAGTTCTTTCCTCCCATTCTTTCTTCCCTGGATTGTAAGGGACTTAAAAGATTATTCAACTCTTACGAGTGCTTTCTTCTTTGTTGGTGAGGAAGAGATTTAAAGTTTTTGCTAAGTCACCTGTGCTTGGAAACGCACTGAATTCCCTAATTCTTCTGGGAAACTGCTTTGAGTTTCTGCATTAGCTGGGAGTGGGGGGTCTTGCAGCAGTGGCCTGCTGCCCACATTCTCCAGCCACAAAGGAAAGCATTGCATTTGCAGGTGGCTCTTGCCAGCATTTTTGTGCTGCATCCAGAGAGCCCGTGGCAGAGCAGAGCTGTACAGGTGGGTGGTGGAGTTAAACCTTTTGTTTTGTGCCACAGGGTCCTTTCAGATGGAGCATGGGGGGTGGAATGTGATATTTTTCAGTGCAGTGCTTGCTCTCCCAGTACACAATGTGTTGGGATTTTGAGACAGAGTTTCCAGGGCTGAAGCTTTATGCTGGCATTTTTAAAATTCATCTGTAACTTTGGGTTTTTCCACTGCTGTTGGCTAGGCAATAAATTCCACCTTAAAAGGCATTTAGTTATTTGAAAAGGTTTTGGTTCATTGGAGCTTGAGGTTTTTATGGTTAGTGTGCTAAAATCTGACTAGGGAAGCTGTTTAATATATTACTTGGCAGCTCAGAGTCTTGGAGATCACAGATACGCCCTCAGGGACTTTGCAAACACCTCCACTGCCCAGGAGGATCCCATATTTCTCCTGTGTCTTCATCCTCAATCATCATAGCATATCCAAATATCACTAGGAAGGAATAATTGCAGATCAGCAAATTCCTCCTCATTGTTTGTTTTTTCTGTTGCTGGAAAGGCATGCTGTATTTAAAAAAAAATTTGTTTAATCCTTTGTTGGGATGAGGTTGACTGAGGTCCATACTAAATAGGAGATTACCACGTAACAAGTCTAATCAGGTCAGATTTTTGAAAGCCCTGCTTGCTTTTCCATGCATAAATGGTGCCAGGTCTTGTTTCTGTGTCTCCCACACAAGCTTTTCACATTCTTTCCAGGCTTTCACTCGTGGTTGTCCTTGTGCCATAATGACAGTTTTCTTAGTAAAACTGAGCCAAAGTCACAAGGAGAAGGGTAGGTGGTGGTCAGGAGGAGAAAAGTTTCTTGATAAAGCTTGTCTGGGAGATCCCCAAGAGGCTTAGCGTCTGGCATCTCCTTCCGTCTGCATGTCTCAGAGCTTCCTGGTGTAACTCCTTGGTCTCTTCAAGGCCAGGCTAAAGGAGGAGGGGAAATGCATTCAGAAAGATGTGAAGAAGGCTTGTGACTCTGCCAGAAAGGAGCAGGCAGCTTTGGGAATGGGGAGGGTCAGGCAATGCTTGCACTTCCAATCTGCTGTTTCCTCTGGCAAAGCTTTGATCTGGGAGGGAGCAGCAGAGGCTGTGCCAGCTTGGATGAGTAGATGCTGCTTACAGAAGGTTTCCCCTTCTCCATATAAAGTAATTTTGAAAGGAAAATACTTTCCCAGCAACTTAGGAGACTGGAGTGGATCTATTTTCAGACTTGCAAGAGCTTGTGAGGGTGAACAGTGTCTAGCTTGTGCTTTGATTTGCTGTCTCACGGGGAGTGTTCCCAGGCAGTGTTTCACTGGGGCTGTGGCACAGCAACGTGGTGCTCAGGAGAGCTGGCTGGGAACCAAGCTGGAGCCCACAGGAGCTTCAGTGTGAGGTACACATCTTCATAGGTTTGTGGTCAGGACTCCCCACATAAGCACAAGTGCTAGGGTGTACCCCACAGTGCTTACTTTTGCCTTTTGTAACATACCTATAGCCCCCTTGGGTTTAACAAGAATGTTACTGCTCTGCTTGCTGGGGTGTGATTTATTTGTGTGTGTGTGTGTGTGTGTGGCCACAGAAGGAAGATCAGTGAGGATCAGCTACCCCTGAGCTGTGGTAAACCATCCAGGTACCAGTGAGGGGCAGGTGGGTGGGCTGGGAGATGCCAGAGCTCTTGCCTGCTGTGGCTGAGCAGAGAAGAGGTGCCCAGTGCTGGAGGGGTGTCAGGAACAGATGCCAAATGATAGCCTGGTGCTGCTGGGCAGAGAACCAGCAACATAACAGCAATGGGACCTCCTCTCTGGCTGCTGCTTTTGACATAACACAGGCTGTCAGCTCCCTGTGATATGCAGAAAAAACAGACCTTGCACTTTTGGGCTCCTCTCCCGGGGTGAATGAGCTCACTGGCTCTGCAAGTAACCCCCTTCCCAGGCCAGGGAGAGCTGTTTGTCTTAGGAACAATGGGTAGAGCAGGGAGGAAATGCCTGAAGTGCCTGTGGAGAGCAGCTGATGTCCATCAAGAAGCCTGTGCTGTCCTCCTGGCCAAGGAACTCCTGCCCAGCCAGGGCAAGTGCTGTTGGGGAGCATCCCGTGCATCCTCAGTGCCCAGCGGGGAGCAGAGACCTCTCAGCCTCCTGGGTGGCAGTGACCTTGCCCATCAGCAGGTGCCACCCACAAGTCCCCATCCTGAAGGAAGGAGACAGAGAAATGTTCCCCATTGCAGGCAGTGCTGCAAGGCCCTCTCAAATGCAGGCTGTAGGATGAGGGTCAGAGGCTTCCTTGCTGCAGGAATCAAGTCCTCTGCTCTGTTTGCAGTGAGCTTGGTTTCCAGCCCTTGCTGGAAAGCCTTGCTCCTTTCACAAGGACCCCCAAAGCAGGGGGGCTGGCTTGCAGGAGGGAATGGCCTCCAATCCTCTGGAGTCCCTGCAAGGCTCAGGCATCCACTACCTCAATTGTGGCAAGTTGCCTTGTCCCCTGCCTACCTCTGGCTGCCTTGGGGGACTGTGGGAGAGAGAGTGAGTGGGACCAGCACAAACAGTAAGCTGGGTGGCTGCCAAGCACTGGGGTGTCAGCTTGCTGTGGTGGGAGTCTAGCTACTGCTGCGGGCTCTCATGATTTGACTTTAAATCTACTGACTTCTTGGCCTTTCTCATTTATTTTTAGGGGAGGAAGAAGCCCAGCTTTAGAGTTTTGGCTCTCTGGATTTAAATCAAATACCCTGAGAGACCACACTGACTCTTCCCATGCCACTGTTGCATCTCTAGGGATGTGTATTCCTTCCCAGCCTCAGGGCTCTGCTGGATAGAGGTGGAGGTCTGTGAATGCTCTCAGTTTGTTTTGCAGCCAAAGGCATAGTTTCACGTTCCTCCTGGTTGGATCAGAATGTACATCCTGAGACAGAGTTCAGGGCTGCATCAACAGCCAGGCTCTCGCTGTGCTGTGGCTGCTGTGCTGAGACAGACAGAGCTTTGCTGTGGAGCTGTGCAGGAGGTTCCCCTTTCCATGGAAGATGAAGAATTTCTCCTCACCCAGGAGATGGGTAGAAATTCTCTCTCTCTTTTTCCCTGCCATCAGCTGCTGCAGAAAAATCCTGGTGTGACCTCTTCCTGGCAAGGGGAGCAAATGTTCACAGGCAGAGAGGTGTCCAGGCCATTGGCACAGAGGGAAACTCCGTAGCAGCCAAGACTGAGACACCTCAGGCAGTGAATTTAGCAGTGTGTTGAATGCTGCCATTTCCCAACCAGGGAAGAATCGAGTCAGATCATGGAAGGGCATAATGGTGCCTTAAAATCCACCTGGCTTTTAATGTAAGGTTCAGCATCTCTTCTTTTCTGCAGGGGGAGTAGGTGGGCATTTGAGGGCAGCTGTGTTTGAGGGCAGCTGTGTTTCTCCTGCCTCATAGACAGCCACAGTGACCAGTGATAAAGAGGACATTGTTAGACAGGAGCAAACATAGCTCTGCCTCTTGAGGACATGTCCCAGTCTGTGCACTAGGAAGGGCACCTTATGTGGGGAAGGTTTTGCATGGCTGGAGCAGCAGCAGCAGACTATTCTGGATGAACATCTGCTGAAGGCCCTTGCAGAATGTGGGTTGAGCTAAGCAGCTCAGGGACATCTGTGTCCCACTGGAGCCACCAAGTACCCTATTGTCCCTATTGTTCAAGGGACACCACAAAAAGAACAGCAGGGCTGTGCAGGAAACGCTGTGCTGGGGAAGGGGAGCAAAGTGCTTGACCTGAGGTGGCCCCGTGGTGGGGATGGCAACAGCTCAGGCTGACCACAGGGTCCTGCAGGGCCAAGCAGCACCTTGGGCAGGAGTGTGAGCCCCATGGATCATCCCACTGTACTACAAGGAACAACCTCCAGCAGGGTGTTGCTGAAAGTGCAGAGCTGGGATATTGCCTGGAGGTACAGATCTGCTCTGGGCCACCTGGGGCAAGGATAATTCCAACACCATTCCACTGGGGAAAGGGTGCTGTGACTGACACATCCCCCTCCTGGCCAGGGCACAGGAATCAATTCATGCAGCAACAGGGTAAGAGACATTATGGTGATGTTTAAATCCTTTTCTCAGCTGAGAGACTCAGTTCTGTGCAGATGAGGAGCACCTGGGCTGTGATGTCTGCCAGTTCCCCAGCTGTACAGATCATTAGTTGTGGTTTTAACCACCACCCAGGGCTACACAGAAACTGTCTCTGCTTCTGGGCAGCTGCCTGCTATTAAAACCAGGACTGGGATACCTCTGTAATGGAGATTTTGGATTGCAGCCACCCCTGGTGTCTTAGCATCTCTCTGCTAGCAGGCCCTGTACTGTCATTGCTAGACAGAAAAAATCTTGGAAGAGAAGAGCAAACATTTTGCTGGGATCACACCAGCTGCTCAGGAGTGGGGAGCCACCTCAGCATCCCTTGGGCTGAGACAGAGATGGCTTTTGTCCTCTGGCTGGTGATATCAGTGTGGATCTGCCCACAGATCCCAAGGAGAAAAAAAGATGCCAGCTGTCTGCTAGAAGGTGTTGGTACAGTGGGATGCATGTGAAACCTGCTCCCCACTGCCTGCAAGAGGGCTGCAGGGCAGAGTGCACATGCAGGCTGAGATCAGTGCGCATTCAGGACCCCAGAAGGAGCTTCAGGACCCAAGTCTGCCCCTTTTTTATGGGGCTGGCCTACCCAGGGACTTGGGTCAGGCTGGCTCTGGCATACTTGTTCACATAGGAAATGTCTTTTTCTGGTGGAGTGTTTCCTGTTACTGTCTGCATCTTCAGAGCAAGGGGGAAGAGCTGCTGTGTTCTTCAAGCTATCAATAAGTGGAAATAAACACTATGTGCTCCTTTGGTCTGCACTTCCTATTGTAGGGAACTAAAAGCTGGTTTTTTGCATAACAGCCCCACTGAAGAGCTATTGAACAGAAAAGGCCATTCTTCCCTTCCTGGGATATGGGTTATGTCTCCAGCATTTCCCAGCCCGAGGGGTAAACATCTCCAGATCTGCAAAACAGCTCTGTTCCCATCTGGCTTGGGAAACAACTCCCTGTTTAGTCAGAGATTGGAGCTCTCTGGGGAAAAAATGAGCTCTGCATTTACCTGGTTCCTTTCAGGATCCCATCCCCCAGCCCACTCAAAGATAGCTCTGCCATCCTCCAGCCAGCCTCCTTCAGCTGCATATTGGCCACAGGTGAAACAGGAGCAGCATAACTTTGAAATCTGCTAGCCAGCTCCCACAGGCTTTGCTGCAGATTAAAATCACGAGGGGAAAAAGGATGCTGCAGAGCTGGCCAAGCTCTCCATGGCATGAAGACCCACCGTCTCCTGGCAGGGTCCTTTTCTCCATGCTAGATGAGTGTCAACAATGGACTTGGTGGCTGCATGATGAGCAGAGGCAGCAGTTTGTAAAGTCCTGCTCAGCCTGAGATAACAGAATACAAATACTATCTTACCTCTAACTTCAGTATTGCAAGTGTATGGCCCAGCCACCTGAACACTTGAGTTTCCAGCTGAGGCAAGTGCAAGTCAGCCTGAACAGCTTAAGGACAGATGGATGTGTAGCTTTGGTGAAGGAAGTGCTGTGATGCAGAATCAGATGAGCAAGCTTTGCTCTGAGCAGGTACCCCCTTCACCTCATCCTCAAAACCCATCCAAAGTGATTGTCCCCACTGAAAAGGCTACAAGGGACACAGTCTTGCAGTCACCTGGTGCTTAAAAATATTTCTCCCTTTTTACAGGACCCTCCATTGTCACCCCTCCTAAGGACATCTGGAATGTGACAGGAGCACAGATCTACCTGAGCTGTGAAGTCATAGGCATCCCAACCCCTGTGCTTGTCTGGAACAAGGTAAGGGCCCTGCTGAAACTGCCTGCTAAGCATAAGGGCTACAGCAGATCACTCCTTAGAAACACACATCTTCAATGAGTTCTTCTATCTGAGCAGTTCTGTCCACCCCCAAACTCTGTCTTTGCTTAGTCTTTAGTCATTGCTTTTCCTAAACTCTTGTTGATCCTGAGGCAGAACGGGACTTGTGTTTCTCTTGGTAAAGCCTGGTATTCAGAGCACGTGGGGAATGTCCCTTGACCTGCTGTCACCCTGCTGTCAGCAGGAACAGAAGAGGCTGGACATGGCTCATCTGTGTCAGAAACAGGAATGGCACAGGGCAGTTATCTCTGGGAGGCAGGAGCTTGCTGGTTCTGGCATCGTGCTGGTAACACCTGGCTTGGGACAGGGCACAATGTGGAGTGGAGAGAATCCTAGCCATAGGGCTGAAAGTCACCTCATGTATCCTGTAGCCTCTTCAAAATGGCACAGGTTTGTGGACACTAGGGAGGTGTCTTAAAATTCAGCTGAAACAGCACTAGCTTAAAAATACTACAGAGAAAAAAAAACCAAAAACCTAGATTGGCCTAAAGATTGCTCTGTTCTGAAACAGCAAGCTCTGAGCAGACTGCTGAACATAAAATGTAGGCATGATGACCCAGGCAGCATTTTCTGCTCGTTTACACTGACAGTGCTGCTCTGCTTTTCGTGCCTCGGCCTGAGACAGCCTGACCTGGTGACAGCAAGGGTTGAGCACCACTTACCCCGTGCTATGCTCTGAGCTTGGAACACACAGTGCTGGGGAATGACTGCACTGCTACTCTCTCATTGATGCTGTGCCCTCCAAGGACTCCAGAAACCTGCAGGGCTGATGCTGGGCTCTTGGGAAGAGGAGGTCATGCAGGGAGAGCCTGTTTCAGGAACAACATACAGAGACACTTCTCTCTGCTGCTGCCATGCTAAAAAGCCTGGTGGGCAGGGAAGTTGCAGTGAGAGCCTCTCCAAACAAGGGCACTTGGTTCCTGCTGTCCCTTCAGTCCCAAGCCAGAAGGCTCCAGCCTGCTGAACAGTCTCAGTGTATGGATACCGGTGGCTGCAGGCAGCCAAATCCTCCTTGTTCAGCACAGACACCATCTGATGGGCTAAACACACCCTTGGGAACACACACACGAGTTCTGAGACTGTTGGTGCATGTTTGCACGCTTCACTGCCCATCACCATCTGCACCAGAAAGCTGTGCTGCCCCATCCATTCCTGCTGAGGGACAGGGAGCATGGCCGCAGTGTGGACCCTGAGGAGTTGGGGTGGTGGGGGTGCAGGACAGGGAGGGGAGGGTGAAATGCTGGCACTAGAAAAAACACTGCTACTGCACAAAACACATTTGTGTAAAATGAGCATTGCTCTTGTCTGTGTGCAGGGATGCTCTGTCACAGTTCAGGCCCAGCCAGTACCAACCAGACCTCTGCTCACTCACCCCCACACACACTGTGGGGCGGGGAGGAGAAAATCCACCCAAAGGCTCCTTAATAGAGACAAGGACAGGGAGGTTTGCATTGCCCAGTTACAGTAATTGGCAAAATCCAGACAGGTTCAACTTGGGAAGAAAAAAAGAACTAATATAACCTACAAGGAGAAAGAGAAACCCTGTCCAGACCTGAATACCTTCTTCCCCTCTTCCCTCCCCGGTCCCGGATCCCTTCACTGCCGCCTCCCCCTCAGGGCACAGGGGACACAGGGGGGTTCAGGGTCAGTTCCCCACACGGTGTTTCTGCCGCTCCTTCCTCCTCAGGGGAGGACTCCTCACATCCTTCCCCTGCTCCAACACGGGGTCCCTCTGACGGGAGAGTCCTTCAGGAACCCCTGGGACATGAGTCCCTCCCGTGAGGTGCAGTCCCTCAGGAACTGCTCCAGCCCGGGCTGCCCACAGAGTCACGGCTGCTTCAGGAACAGTCACCTCCTCTGACACGGGGTCCTCCAGGNGAGAATCCACTACTTCCCTGGGCAGCCCATTCCAATGCCTGATCACCCTCTCCATAAAGAACTTCTTTCTAATATCCAACCTAAACCTCCCCTGGCACAAGTTGAGACCATGCCCTCTTGTCTTTCTGGTAGTTGCCTGGGAAAAGAGCCCGACCCCCCCCTGGCTCCAACCTCCTTTCAGGGAGTTGTAGAGAGTGATGAGGTCTCCCCTGAGCCTCCTCTTCTCCAGGCTGAACACCCCCAGCTCCCTCAGCCTCTCCTCATAGGATCTGTGCTCCAGTCCCTTCACCAGCCTGGTTGCCCTCCTTTGGACCTGCTCCAGCACCTCAATCTCCTTCCTGAACTGAGGGGCCCAGAACTGGACACAGGACTCGAGGTGTGGCCTCACCAGGGCTGAGTACAAGGGCAGAATCACCTCCTTGGACCTGTTGGCCACGCTGTTCCTGATAAAGGCCAGGATGCCATTGGCCTTCTTGGCCACCTGGGCACACTGTTGGCTCACGTTCAGCTTCCTGTCAATCCAGACTCCCAGGTCCCTTTTTGCCTGGCTGCTCTCCAGCCACTCTGTGCCCAGCCCACTGCATATTTTCACTGCTGTCTAGCCTGCAGCAAAAGCATGTATTCTGTGACCAGAGAAGACTAGGAAAAGATCTCTTTCCTGTATATCATTACTTTGCTCCAGCCATTAGTGGGAAGGAGACCCCCAACACATGCACAGGAATGAATCAGTACAGAGGCAAGGCATCCCTAAGTGAGGAGCCCTTACAAATCTGGAGGAACTGCCCTTTCCTCCGTGAAGCACATCATCTGCCTGAAAATAGCACAGCCCAGAAGCCATCAGCTCTCACTCCACAGCCCTCCTGAGCTCCAGGAGTACCTGCAGGATAACCATCGATTGCCCCATGTCAGGAGCTCCCCTGCCTTCCAGCAAGGAAATTGCAAGCATGACGGCTGCCAGCTGCAGAGACAGTCCAGGAGCACAGCTCAGAGCATTGGCTCCTGTACCTCTTGGAAAAGCAGAGGTGGAAACAAAGGGAGGGAAGGTTTGAGCCAATGATTTTGCTGAACTGACTGACCAGACACAGCGTGTTGCAGGAAGGCTTTTTCTTCTTGCCTCCCTCCACTTACTAAGCATGAAATGCTCTGACACATCTCCAAACTAAGTAAACAATCAAAGACAAGGAGGGAATATTACAGTGCATGTTATCTGGCCTAGCAGGAGAAAGCTAAAACTCACTGGAGAGAATCACTGCAGCCTGAACCAGCCTGTTCAGGGCAGACAGAAGTCATGAAGTACGTGTGGTCCCTAGGGGTTAATCACTGCTACTACTTCATGCACTCTGTTCATCCCGTTGTCTCAAGCAATTAACAAGTTACACCTTTAAAGAGATTTCACCTCCACTTCTGCATGTGATACTGAAGTGGGGAATGGGGTGTGTGTTTTTTTTCCCTAGATATCTCCTCTGAGCAAAGAGGATGCTGGAGAGTATGAGTGTCATGCATCAAATGCCAAAGGAGAGGCAACAGCTTCTGCAAAAATCCATGTTGTGGAAACTCTGCATGAAATAGCCCTGACCAAAGGTAGGTTATGTGGCAGAACACATAGGCTGCTTTTTTCCCTACCAGTTTTCTCCATTAGTTGATACAAAAGGGCCTCCTAAGTTTAATGTTTTCTGGAAAAAAAGTGCACCCTAGAAACATCAGTTTAATACACAGCTTTTACTGGGTTTGGCAAAACATTCCCAGCTGTCAGCTGTTAAGAGTTCTCACAGAATTGTTAAATAATGCCCCGAAAGTGCTGCAAAGTACTGGAAATTAAGATACCAAATTAAAAAACCATTTGGTGTTTTTACAAAGCAACTTCCAGTGATTTTCCAGGCCTAAATTTGTATCATCCTTTCAGCATACTCTGGATGCTCCCAAATATGCCCATTTGTCCTACCTAGGAGAATTATTGGCACAACAAGCCCCAGGACAAAGGGAACTTCAGGCACTTAAATTCCTGCCAAATCCCTGCACTTCCTTATTCTTTCCCATCCTGCAAACATTCCAGCCCCTGCCATTCTCTCTCCATGCTGGAGTGTCAGACTGGGGAAGGGACAGATGTGCCACAGAAGGCCTTTAGGCAAGACCTGAAGCCTTTACCCTCCACCCTTCAGCCACTTTTCAAACCCAGGTCCTCTTCTCCAGGCTTCATGCAAACCTGATGGCAAATCAATCACCCTCATTCCAGCTGCAAAGAGGATGGCTTAGTACCATGGCCACATGTGCTTTGGAATCAGTCCAAAGAGCTGGTACAGTAACTGTAACCATGCTAGAGGCAGAGGCACTGGGAACAAAGCATCCACCTAGGGAACATCGTTCTGCCAAATCCAGGTGTGGACATAATCCTTAGTTTTAATCTCAGTGGCTTTTTTTAAAATTTTTTTGTATTTTCTGTATCCTTATATCCCTGAATAGCCAGGGACTGATTTTAGGAGACTATTAGCAGCACTTGGCATAGAAATAAGAGCATAAAATGAATCCCACTATCACTTACACGCAGGAACTTGGTTTAAGATTCTTGGCCATTCTCTAATCCCTTTTCAAACATCTTATTTATGGATGTGAATGAAGCTGAGTTTTGCTGAGCTGTGCCACAAGCAGCACAAACACACACCCCAGAATGGATGGTGTTCACTCCCCCTCTCACAGCAACTCTGCTGCAAGGTTGTAGTACCAGGAACATTGCCTCTTGGCTTCTTTCTTGCACCACGTGTTACAGCTGTTTCTTTTCAGCTGTAGAAAAACTCTCATCTAAGCATGCTGTGGCTGAGCAATAAGCTGCCAGCCCACAACTGATAATGTTAATGGAACAAACTGTCCAACATCATAGCCACACAGTATGCCCTTGGGGAGGCTGTGTCCCATGTCCAGGTGATGTCAGCACAGAAAAATGCCAGCTGTTACCACCCCCCTGCTGCTGTAGTTCTGCAACAGGGAAGGAAGGAAGGAAAGAAAGAAAGAAAGGAAGTTGGGAAACTCAGGCACTGTGCTACTGCCCAGGTTGTGATATTAACCTTTGGAACAGTACAGAGCATAACATGTTTTTGTTTTTCCACAGATGATGGTGCAGAGCTGTGATGTGACTTTCACTTACGCACAGTTTTAAATGAGTATTTTGGAAAGCTGCAAACCTCTGGCTTTTTCTAGCTCACTAATCATCCCCTCTTAACTCCCTTATTCTTCAATTACCAATTTGCTTGCAAACTTCTTTCACAGATACATAAATAAAGAGATTCACAGATTTGATTACAAATTTTAATTCTATTTACAGGAAATAAACCCACCTTTGAACAGAGCATTGCAGATGAGTATAACTATTTTAAATGCAACCTGCACAAAGAAAACAAAACCTGAGCACTTCAGTCTCCTTGTTTTTTAAAAACCACACTTTAAAGGCTAAACACTCATCATACGAGGTGCAATGCTCATGGACATCAGCTCTTGGAAGAGGAGTTTGCAGGCGTAGGGCATTCGAACCAGAGATATCTGGAAAGAGATTACAAAAGGCTGTGATAAGCACTCCTAAAGCATCAACTTCCACCACCCTCCACACAAATAACTTGTCGAGTTTTTCGCTCAAAGTGAATCTGAAGTTATGCATGAAAGCATTTAACAAGAATTGCTCACAGGCAGTACCAAAGCAAGAGGGAAGCTGAGAGTGTCTGTGGGGGCTACACAGCAGCTCCCCAGAATGCATTTTTAAGGATAAAACCTGCAGCCACGGGCTCTGAACCTTTAACAAGAGCCCATTTAACAAGGGAACACGTGTGCCTGATGTGCAGTGAACACGGTTCAGGCTTCCAGCACACATCTCTTCAGTAACCCCAATGCCATTGTTAGGAGTTGCAGCAGCCAGTCCCTAGCACAAGAACAAGCCTGTTTAAGGCAGCTATTTTTATCTGTGCTGCCACTCGCCCTTGACGCGGTTCTGTAACCAAGCACACACTACTGAGCTTTTTTTATTATTAAAAAAAGTGCAACACAAAAGACCTCCCATGGGGATCCCACTCTGCAAGCATAAATATCTTCATGGGGACAGTCACGAGGGCGATGGCTCTAAATTCCTGTTTATTCTGAGTTTTACTTCTAAAAATAAGCTCTCAAGCGTTTACTTTTAAAATCTTTGAAAACTCTACACTGCAAAACAGTTGAGCAGCATTTCCTGCCAAGTGACAAGACACCACGGTAAAATTAATAGGGAAAAACCCAAGTTAACTCGGACACTATAAACACTTTAAAAAGTTAAGAAACTAAAACAGCAATTGTTCTGTTGCTTCTTTAAATATTCACTTCCCTATCCTCCAGTTCACCCAAGTGGTATTTCCTCTGACACACACAAAAAAAGAAACACTGGCTGCTGAAAACCACATGTACCTGAGTTTTATTACGGCACCCCCGGCATTCGTAGGTGTGAGTCCTTGTGTTTGCAATTGCCATGATTCCACAGAGGTTACAGACATGGACTTGGTAAGGGTCTGAAGCTTCAAACAGTCTCTCTCTCAAGAACTGGGCAGCTCCATGAGCAATCTGGCAGTCTCGTTCCATTTCTCCAAAACGAAGGCCACCATCACTTGAAAAAGGAAAAGAAAACACCTCAGCTTTTGAGTTCAGTTGCAAAACACATCAGTTCTTGTTGGTGGAAGAAGTAAGTATGCTGTCAAAAACACAACAGCAGTGTTACAAGGCGGGAGTAAAGCTGTGAATACCTCAGCATAAAACTTAGCCATTCTCCCTGACACAATCATTTGTAACTGCTGCCGCCAAGCATTTCTAAAGCAGATGTCAACCAGCTAACAGCACAACCTGAGGTAAACAATTTAACCTTGGCTGGCTGCCAGATGCCTACCAAGGAGCTCTCTTGCTCCCCACACTGATAGGATGGGGACAAAATAAGATTAAAAAGCTTGTGGGTCGAGATCAGAACAGGGAGATTGCTTACAGGAAAAGCTGAGTGTGGGCAAAATCAGTTTAATTTCTTGACCATAAAAAATGGGGTAGGATGGTGAGAAACAAAGACAAAACTAAGAACACCTTCTCCTCCATTTTCTTCCTAGGCTCAACTTTCCTTCTTCATTCCCAACTTCTTTCTCCCCTCTCCAAGAGACACAGTGGAAATAGGGGCTGCAGTCAGCAAGTAAATGCTGATACTCTGCCACTCTTTCTCCTCATGCATTCCCTGATCCAGCACAGACTGATCCTCTGGGAAGAGTCCTTCACAAACTGCTCCAGCATGTGTCATTCCCAGAGGGAAGTGGCTGTGTCCAACACAGGGCAACCCCAGGTCTTTTCTCAGAGGCCACCCCTGCAGCACTTCCCTATACCAAAACCTTGACACGTGCACACAAGGCATCATCTGAATCCAAACACATGAAAATGGGTGGCCAGCTGGGGTGAGCTAACTGAGTTCTAGCTGCAAAGTTGAGGCTGCTAATTTTTAAAGGCTAAAAACTTAAAAGAAAACACTCAATAGGAACTACTAAACGTTCTTACCGAGATCTACCTTCCATGGGCTGTCTGTTAAGTATCTGGATTGGTCCTCTTGCACGAGAATGGATTTTGTCATCTACCATGTGCTTCAGCCGCTGATAATATGTAGGCCCAATGAAGATCTGTGATGTGATTTTTCGACCAGTGAAGCCATTGTAGAGGACCTGAAGTAACCAATGGAATCACTGAATCATCAGCCTCACAATCCATGTGAAGTTTATTTTTAAAAAATACAGAAAATTGACATTTTGATTGTACCTCATTTCCTCTTAGATGATAGCCGTAATCTGATAAGAGATTGGAAATCTTCTGCACATTGACAGCATCATTGAAAGGTGTAGCATCACCAATTTCTCCCTTGTTTGCAGACACCTACAGAGAAGACATTTGCAGAAGCTTGAAGGATTTCTGAGGGACTGGTCAACAGATGTTGCTGGTGAGGCACATAGTCACTTCAAACAGTTTTAACTCTGAATGCCTGAACTTGAGATTCCATGCCCATGACAGTACCCTATTTTGCTTTGTTTATCATCAGCCACACAATTTATAGTGTGATTTTTAAAAATACACAGTATCAACGATTTTGCTATTCTAGGTCACAAGAAATCTTTCAAATAAAGGCAACAGATGAGACACTACACTGTAGTCTGACCTGCTGGACAAAATCTACAGGACTATAGGTCTTTTCCAACAAAAGTGCATTTGCTGTGAAGTAACTGGAGAACACTTCTTATATTTTAGTGGATTAATGCCTATGAGGGGCAGTATCTTTCCAAAAAAGCAAAAAGCAAGCAAACAAAAAACTCCCAAAACAAAAATAACAAAAAATTAATAGTTCTTAGACATACAGCATGAAAAATCCTTCTTACCTTCCCCTGAAGACACTCAATCAAGTGCCCAATGGTCATGCGGGAAGGGATGGCATGGGGGTTGATAATTATATCAGGTGTGATGCCTTCACAGGTGAAGGGCATATCCTAGAGCAGAGAAACAGACTGTCAGGACTTTCCACCATCAAGCCTAAGAAAAGTAATTCTGTGGTTCCAAATTAAATTTTTTAAAGCATTTCAAAAGCCCTGAAGTACAATGTAAGAAGCTGCGTCCCTTTCTAAACATATTTTACCTAAATTTCAGTCAATATATTGCACCCTAGTAGATATTCCACAGACAAATCACTTGAGGCAGTTTCAATACTAAGATCAGAGAGAAAATGCTAAGAAGGAAAAAAAAATAAATTAGTACCTCTTGCCTGTACTGGATACCACAGGTTCCTTTCTGACCATGTCTGCTGGCAAATTTATCTCCAATCTGTGGGATTCTTACAGAGCGTACCTGTGAGCCATGGGAAAACATCAACTGGTAACTCAAAATACAGATGAAAAATTACCAGAAGTAGAATGCACACATGTCAGTGCTCACCCTAATCTTGCAGAACTTGTACCCTTCCTGGTTAAGGGTTACCATGACCTGATCTACAATACCAGTCTCGCTCGTTCGCAGGAAAGTGCTGCAGTCTCTCTTTGTGAAGCGCCTGTTGGTGCTCTCCAGTTCATCTTCATTTTCTGGCAGAGTTACTGTTTTGCCAATGATGACATCATCCCCAGACACACGTACCCCAGGGGCTATCAATCCATCATCATCAAGTTTGTCATAGATTGCATGTCTCATACCTCAGGAAAAAGAAAAAAAAAAGTAGACTCCCAAATTTTCAACATATTAAGCTTTGATGTCTAGTAGGAATTCAACAAATTTGCTTTCAACTTCACACTACTCCTCAAATGTCATAATTTTATGCACCATATCTCAACCAATATATTTTGCTATTAATACAGAGACTTATGCTATTTCATATGTCCCAAAATAAAGACTGATTCAGCTTAACAACATTAAGAACCTCGCCCAGAAAAATTTAATTAAGAAACCAAGTCTTCATCATACACTCCTGTATCTTACCTTGGCAAGTTTCACGTGTAGGCTTTTCAAAAACTTCCTCTTGGTCATACCCTTTTTTAGACTCTTGCTCTTTGTATGAGCGATAGAAGACAGATCTGAAACAAAGTTACAAGGGCAGTGTACATCTCAGCTGCACTCTAACCACCCTTTAATTATGTGGGATGGGTACTGTTACCAATGATAATCAAAACCAATAATGTTCACATGCTATGCAACCTCTCCTCTTAACTCTTGTTCATGAGACCATCACTGAGGAGGGAAAAAACCAAAACCAACAATAAACAAACTGAAAACAATTTGCCACTGTACCAAAGCCACAGCCTTTTAGATACATACTATCCACATTTAACTACTCCCACGCATAAAGGAGATCCTATAAAAGCTTCACATGAGCCATGAAGTCTAACAGTTTCATACCTATGCTACACTGGAAGGCAGTAAATCTAAGATACCAAGTACACACTTCTTGGGCTCCTCTTGTACAAAAGACAGTGAGCAAACCTGGAAACCCACTGACCAGCTAGGCACAGACATTTAAAAACTATAATGCACATGGAACAGCAAAGAGTCGAAATATATTTGTCATTTAACTACCATACAAAGAACAGTAAACATAGTGAATAAGTAAATAAGATTAAAACTTGGGAAGACAGAATGGGAAGTTTCAAGATGTGTCAAGTTACACAAAGAATGAACCACCAACACACAATGTGTTTTGCTACCACAGACATTCACCATTTTCACTGTGCTGCTCCGTCCATCCCTGTTAAAAAAATAAAAACCAAAAAGCTTCCCAGGTTGGAAAGATTTGAGGAACAGAGTCCTGCAGCATAAGAGGAACTTTTAATGAGCCTCCCAACAACTCGGTATGCTTTTCTTTTTCCTCCCGAACAGTTAAAAATGTTACAAAGTCTCACCTGAAAAAGCCTCTGTCAACAGCAGAGCGGTTCATGATGACAGAGTCTTCTTGGTTATAGCCTGTGTATGATGCAATGGCTACAATGGAGTTGATACCTTCAATAAAAAGAGCAAATATTTTGAAAGGATGCACACACATTCCAAACAGGCATTACTCAGAACTCGAACTGTATTCTCTACAATGAGGCTGTTCTTAGGCAAAGTCTCCATGGCTCACCTACCAGAACCACGTGGTATCAACAAATCCAACTCTGGATAGAAAAGGGTCAAGAGTGACCCCTTGTGAAGAACCTAGCAAATAACCTGCAATACTTCAAATTACACATATTCGCTAAATATTGAGGTATTAGACATCCAGCATTTGTGACAGGGTTTAAACAAAACAGCAGTATTTTTGCTTATTGAGCATTGACTGACACCATACCTGCTGGTAACTCCCTGAATCTCAAGTACTCCATGGAGCGCGTGGTCACAAGGGGCTTCTGGGGATAATACAACACGTGTGCCAAGGTATCCATCCGAACATGGAAGTTTGTAATGTAAACTCCCATAGCCTGTTTGCCCATAGCAGACTGGTATGTGTTCCTGGGAGACTAAACAGAGGAGGAAAGACCAGTCTTTAGATGTACACCTGCGGGTTTTCTATCAGCTTTAAAAGGAGGATGCCAGAAGAGGTGCACTGACCTGGTTGTGATCAGGGAAGGGGATAATGGATGCACATACTCCCAGGATCATAGAGGGGTGAATCTCACAGTGTGTGTATGTTGAGCAATATGCCACACCTTTCTCTTGCAAGTCATCTGGAGTCATTGCCAGCATCACAGTCTCTTCTTCCAGGGTATCAATGTACTCTACTACACCACTGGCCACGAGATCCTGCCAACTGAATAACCAGTGATTGAAATACTCAGCCAACACATAGAATAGGTCTCTTCAGCAGTAACAAGAACAAGGACTTCCTTGGCTTATTATTACTACCACTGTCTGAGTGTGATAAAAAACTAACTACTCTACCAAGCAGAGAAAGCACCTTTGGGTTGCACAAAGCCTTAAATGTTCTCTCCAGCCTGGGGAAACCTGCAGCTTCCAAGATGGAAAATCAGACATTCAGTTGACTTTCAGAAACATATCTCACCTGTAATTGTTATACTCTCGTTCCTTCAGTTGGTCAATATGCCTTTTCTTCAACAGCAGCTTCTGCTTCTCCACAATCAGAAGGGGTCGGCAGATCCTGCCCGCGTCGGTGTAGATGCGGATTTCACGCTCACGGATATCCCTGATCATTGAGACCTGTACAAGAAAGGAGCATTCCATGAGGGCCAGAAGTCTCAGCCTGGAATCAGAACTATGGAAAACAAAATAGGATGACAAAGTTCCTTAAAGCAAAGGCCCTACAGGTGGTATCAGCAGCATGGAAAAAAACCACCAACACTCCTACATAGGTAAACATTTCAAGAGACTATTTTCAACTGAACTGGGGCCTCTTAAAAAAACAAACTCACACAAAACCACCAAAAAAACCAAACAAAAAGACACAACCAAATAACAAACTGCACACAACAAACAAACAAATAAAAAAATACAAAAGCACCAAATTCCAAAAAACTTCCAAGACAAAAAACCCAAGCAATGTGAAGTATGTTCAGAAAGAGACTTAGAAATAATGCCATTTGGAACTTGTAAAGTAGTATCAAGGCATTATCCTCTCTCATCTGCAGACACCCAAACTCTAGATGTAAAATTCATACCTCTGACACAATGATGTCCATCTGACGACGGAGCTTCCTCAGGGTGTTCATGAGCTGCTCTGGATCTTTGTGTATTCCTACCCAGCAGCCATTAACAAAGATCTTGGTAGCGCTAGGAAGAAGGAGAAAACAAAACAAATTAAAAAAACAAAGCAAAACAAAAAGTTTGGGTTTTATCCTGTTGTGCAGGATAAAAAGCTTGACTCCGTTTGAACAGTTTAATTTGCACATACTCAGCTATTGCTGCTGGAGATATTTCTTCCAGGTTTTCCATACTCCACTCTTCCAAGAATTCTAAAATTGGGGATGGCTGAGACCCCACAGAAATGTAAGCCATCAGGGCTAAGTTCTTCACAAGTCCTACTGCATGACCCTAGTAAAAACACAAAGTTCAGTTGCATTTCCCAACCAAGAGATTCCCCCTAGATGATCCAAGAACTTAAAACTTTGAGTCCTCAACAAACTGGACACAAAACATGCAATTAACTTGATTTAATTTCTACCATTCAACTCCAGAGTTAACTATAAAGCTAAACAATCACAGGATGTCAGGGCTTGGAAGGGACCTCTGCAGATCACCAAGTCCAACCACCCTGCCAGAGAAGGACCAAAGCTAGGGCAGGTCACTCAGAAAGACATCCTGATGGGTCTTGAAAGTCTCCAGAGAAGAAAACTCCCCAACCTCCTCTGGGGAGCCTGTTCCAATCAAGTCAGCATTTCAAAAAAAAAGAAATGATCACAAGTGCCACGTCTACAAAATGAGGAGCAGATAATAACAGCAGGTAGGCATGAGTAAGCACTGACATAAATACTACTTTCATTACCTCTGGAGTCTCAGCAGGACAAACCATCCCCCACAGTGTATTGTGCAGCTGCCTGGGCTTTGCCAGTTTACCATCCCTGCCAATTGGGGAGTTGAGGCGTCTCAGGTGGGAAAGTGTGGATGCAAAGGTCAGGCGGTTTAACACCTGCAGGCAGGAGGGATTCAGTCACACAAAGTGTCTTGCTGACAAGCATCATGGTACATTAGAGCCACGGATCTGTGCCCTCTAGAAATTATGGACTTCAACTAAAACACCTCTGATTTTTTTGCTAGCTACACTTCTTACCTCACCTCCATTAGTCTTAGACTAAGATTACCCTTAAAATTTGTTTCTAGGAGTATAGCTCACTCTGATCAGGTAGCTAGAATGAGCAATACTTGTAAAATACTTTTTGAGCTGCATTTTCACCAGGGGGGTTGCCACTACAATGACACAGAGATCTTTTTAAACTTAGTTTGAAAAACTAACATGGCTTTAGTAACTAGGAGCAAATCAGCATTTACATTCTTTTCAGAATGTGTTCAGGGCTTCTCAAAAATTTAAGAAAATTTAATTCTATGGACTGCAATGAGAGAGTTCATTTTAAAAAGCAAACAAGCCCCTTATACACATATACCACCAACACACCATCCAGGGACAGATACCATCTTTGTCTCTTTCCTAACTCTGCTTTTCCCAAATTATGATCTTACCAGGGCTCCAGACAACAGAGTGCTGACATTTAAAAACTGTCACTTCTTTTCCTGTTTTCACCTTCATGAGAAACAAGCTCAACTAAGCACTGCTCTAGACCCAGTGTTCCTCATCAGCTGTGAAACACAAAACTATTATATCACAAGGTGTCACTTATGTTTTTCAAACACCTTTGAAGCACTGGATAAAAGGAAAGAAATCCATCCTTTCTGAAGATTCCCTGGGACCAGGACCTGACCAGACACACAAGCATATGTCCTGACATGAAGTCTTTACAAGAGTTACACCAAGTATTTAGCAGTGAACACTACAGCTATGAAAAAAAAAAGCCCCAACCAATAGAACAACAGAAAAAAAACCCACCACCCTCCTACCCCACCCCCAACCAAAAGAACAAACCAAACCAAAACAAAACCCACCAGACTCAACTATTCAAATCTTCATTTGTTTCAGCTACAGCAGTTTCCTTTTAAAAATGGTTCTACTGAACATAATATAGTTCTCTTCCATGATATAGTTTTGCCCTTGCATAAACCTGACAAATGCTACCATGCCTTATTCAGCCATTGTACCTGAGATACCCCTGCTCTGGCCTGATGAGCTTTCTTCTGGTCACCCCAGTTTCCAGTTGCCAAGGAATACTTCAAACCATCTGAAATAATTCGTGTTTTAATTGCCAGTTCCAAGTTGAAATCTTTCCCTCTGTCAATAAACTTCTGTGCGTATATTCTCACTTCCTTCAGCAAATTCTTAAACATTCTGTAGAAAAAGAAGCCAAGGAACATCATTAAACAGTGCTGCAGCAATTCAGCCTACCCAGCACTTTTTAGAAAAACACCACTGGCTTCCTGAACAGAAGCAAGTTATCTGTAACTGAGGGGAGGAGGTGTGGGGGGAGGAGGTAGAAGGGGGGTGGGAGCCGAACCAAATTAANGGTAGAGGGGGGGTGGGAGCCGAACCAAATTAACACACGAATTAAATTAAAGCACAAAATATGCTTCAAAACCAGCTGATGCTATCTACCTACTATTAGAGGAAACTTACCCACTTCAGTCAAAACTCATAATCAGAGACAGGCTGTGCTGCCCAACACTGGCTAACAGAATAGTCTGATATAACTGACTTAGAAGCACTGAGCTGACAGTGTCTGTACCATGAACTATCTCCAAAAAAGCCATATATATTGTAGTTACCCTCTGAACAGGAAAGCTAGCAGTGGCCCAGCAAGATCCAGTCTTTTGTTGCCATAATGATCTCTGTCATCAAGCTCTCTTCTTCCCAGTGCTGCCAGCAACAATCTATGAACCATATACCTAAGCAAGAAAATAGTTTATACTTAAAACTGCAAGCAGACATTCACAACAAGGATCACATTCTTCCATAAATAAATCAGTTAACTGTCTCTTAAAAGTTGTCCATTCTAGTTATTTAGAATTCTGCTGTCCTAAAACACATCTCTTCAGAAAATATGTCCTTAGAGATGACCACTGCAAGTACAGATACCTGCAGAGGGAAGTCAACATTTACATCACTGTGGCAATGTGTCTTCTGCTACATGTTTGTCCTGTACTGCAATATGGGCTTAGTTTAACCACATGTAATCAGTTGTAAAATGATGATGCTAGAGTTTATCTGCACACCAGATCAAGCAGTGATCAAGAGGATGTGCTAGAAGTTTTAAGGAGTGGGTTTACATTACAATCAGCCTATCAGTAATTATCTACACGTTATTTATCAGCCTCTATACATTGTCCATGCAACATGATGTCAAGAAGTCATTTATCACTATCATTACCTCTAAATTAAGATTCAGAATGTGTTAGAGGATTATTGGCTTTCAATTTTTTTTTTCATTTTATCAAAATTTGCATTTTCTCAGCTATGAGAATTTATGAGTTCCTTAAAGTTTATCACTGAGTACCGAGAAGACTGAGGTTAAAAAAAAAAAAATCAGTGAGTTCTTCTAATCATATACATGTATGTGAATAAAATCTGTGTTCAGGGTCTACTTGCAGATACATGACAGGAAATCTGACTCACATACCCTAGAAAATAGGCCTTTTTTGTTTCACAGAAGTCACTGACACCAACATGTGGGAGCATTTCTTTCTGCAGGACTTCTTTAGCATACTTGATTCTCTTTTCTTTGGTGACACCTGGCTTTGCACCTCTTGATCCAATGAAGTTTAGAGCCACATTTTGCTCCTGAATGACAAATGCTTCATCCAGAGAAGGCTTAACCTAATACACAAAACACAGCAAAAGCTTGTAGTATCCAGTGCCTACTGGGGTTGAAGGAAACTATGGAACAGTTTGCTGATGAGGGTTTTCAGGAACTGCCAACTACTGATCCAGTTATTTCTGGCTTTATTACAATAACTCTGTCAAGAGCAGCAGAAAAGAGTAATGGAGCACATAAGAAGCACACAAAAAATACTCTGGACTTTGGGAAACAGTTCTCATTCAAGTAAATGCTAAGGAGTGTTGCCACTTCAGGTATAAAACGGGATTTTACAATTAAAGTCAATGGCACCAAGATAAGACCCTACCTTTCCAAATACATATTAACTCTTTAAAATCTCTATTCCACTTTGTTCACATAAAAATGATAAAGTAATAAATTAAAACTGGAAAATAAACAATACTGTGAGTGATTATTAGCCACACCTACACACCACCAACAACAACTTTTTGTTTAGTAAGTTACAAATGTAACTTATTGAACATATGTTACCATTTCCATCATTTCTGGATCTTCAAAATCATATATGATGTGCTCTAAAATGTCCCTGTCAGACACAAAACCCAGTGCACGGAAGACAATTATGATGGGGACTTCTTGTTTGATATATGGCAGAGTTGCTACAATGCGCTGACCGATAGCGCTCTTCTTCGCACCCTGAAAAGATGGAGAAAAACACATCAGCCTTCAATTACCTTGTATATCTCTCCAGAAATACATATAAAAATATATAATTCTACATATAAAAGTATGTATGTATATATAAAAATCTATTCATTCACTCATATGCACTTTCTCTCCCCTCATGTACTTGTGAGAAGCAATCCTATCCACCTTCATCTTCCCCTCTTGTAAGCTTAAATCCAGCTTTTCTAATCCACTGTGTAAGACTCTGTGTTCTCATGATTATGCAAGGAGCTGCTCTGCCCTCCCAGAAAGAAAACAAATACTGTGAGACGCAGAGGGACAATGACTCAAGAGTGCTCCCATCAGGAGCCAGAGGGGTCTAAGGCTTCCAGTAAAGTTACTGTTGGAACACGTTTGGGAATTCCTAACCACCAGTGCAATGGTCCATGAGCCCTGACAGCTGCTTTTGAAGTTACAAATAGCACTGATTTCCCTTCACAGATGGCACAATTAGATGTTAAATGTGAACTAATGTGTGGTCTGCAAAACACTAGCTTGGCTGTCAGCAAAGACAGGGTCCCTGCTCCTATTCTTGTTCTTTGTCAAAAACCAGGAAGCAGCTTATTTGGATGTTCTAGAAACTCATTTACAGTAATTCTAAAATTACTTTTTAGCCTTGCCCTACAATCTGCCACAAACTGAGTCAATGTCAATCCTCACATTATTTGTCCCAGAGACAGGCATGATCTGTGACAGACAGAATATATTTTCACCCAAATTTACCTTCTTTATAACTGAGCAACAGAAGAAATTTCTTCTCAAAATCCCAGAAGTAAATGACATGAAGAGACAGGAGAGTAACAAGACTCATAAAACAACATAATATTAATACAAACCCCAGAGCAGGGGTTATTACCTGCCCACCTCTGGCCAGCATGCTAACCCATATAGTGCTTGTGGGTCGAGAGGAATTTTCCAGACAAGACCTACACTCTCCTGTGTAGGCATATTTTGAATCTTTCTTTGCAAACACATACACAGTGTTTGTAGCCATTTTCTCTTGAGCAATCAGAACCTGTGTTAGAAACAAGAATACTAGTAAATAATTGACAAAAGGGCATGCCCAAAGTAACAAGCACAGTGTGTTTCTACTATTCTTACAGGCCCTTCACTTTAAGAGCACTTGACACAGAGTGAATTCAATTTGTCAGACCCAGTTGAATTATACTCTGCATTTAAAAAATCCTGTATTAAACAAAACACACACCTAGTTAAGACAGAACAAACAAAAGTCTCTGAGAATACTGTTTTCCAAGATGCACTCACCACGCCTGCTAGCTGTGCTGAGACATTTGTGTCAGCTTCAGGCACAAGACTGCTAAAGAACACATTTCACTATCTGTTTCCAAGGCCAATGCACTCAACAGTGACAGTCAAGGCCAAATTATTTTTTTCCCTTCAAGAAGAAAAATACAATTCTATTTCTTTTGCTTGTTTGCCCAGGCATCAGTTACAAAAAAAAAAAAAAAAAAGTCATTTTCACTGGTGAGGCAGAAGCATGCAGAGGATAGGATTTACTCAACCTGAATCCATAGGAACAGAGGTAAGAACCTATTCTGACAATACAGTGCACCTCTACCACTGTGAAGAAACTGGAGGAGACCCAAAGGGAGGTAGCACCTCATTTTAGAGTGCACACTGTTCTGCAGTGTTGAAAATGGAAAGGAACATACCTAGGCTACTTAGTGGCATTCAGTGCAAAACAGATGATGAAACTGAAGAAACTCAGAGAAGAAGGCAGCTCAAGAAAGACCTAATGGAGGACTAAGAGCCCATCTTTCTACAAGATCCTAAGTGCCCACAGTTAGTGTGATAAGCTGGAATAAAAGAGCCTAAGTTCCTGGCAAAACATATGGAAACAAGCAATAGAATTTTCAATGTCTGTAAAGTGTGTCATCTTACCTTCTCTGATCCATTAATGATAAAGTAGCCTCCAGGATCAAGGGGGCATTCATTCAGCTCACAAAGGTCACGGTCAGTCAAGCCATTCAATAAACAGTATGTTGAACGTAACATAATGGGAATTTTTCCTATAAAAGTTTTCTGGTGCTGTGTCTGTAACTGATCCTCCCCTTCTTTAATAACTGTCTTAGTTATATCCACATACAAGGGGGCTGAATACCTACAGAATAAAAGCATCATTGTGTTACCTTTACTACTCCAGATTGTAAAGAAGGATGACTGCAGTTATTCAAGTACTCACTGGCAATATCAAGCATTATTATCAAATTATCATCTGGATTTAACAACTAGACATCAAAATGTAAATAGAGCAGTAATTATTACATTTTCAAGGCACTACTAAATCGAAAGAAACTATCAATTAACAATGCAGGGCCAGTCCTTCCTTATGTTTATCCACAACAGTTTGTTCTTACGTCAGGTTTCTCAGTCTGGCTTCGTTGGGCATCATAGGTGAGGGTGCTCCATCCCTTTCCCAATGTGTTGGTTTGGAGAGATAGATTTGTTCAAACTTCAGTAGATACCGGGGCTGAAAAACAAGAAGACATTGACTTTAATGGAAGAAACATCTACTTTGGTTCTTCAAGAGCAGCCCAAGAGCTTAATACTCAATGCTGCCACACATCCTCAGCTCAAGGCAAGTAAACAATCCATCTTAAAACAAAAAAAAAAAACCACTTAAGAACTTTCAATAATTTCTGAACAGCCAAAATGGATAATAAAGTCAATGCTCAAGTGTCCTACAGTTCCTTTAAAACTCTACAGGGAAACAGCAAGGTAGTGGCTGACAGCAGGGGAACAGAGCACTTATAGAACAGGGATGACACAACATAAGGGCACAGATGAAAGCACCATGGCCACTGTAGGAGGTGCACACTCATTGCAGAAAAACCAGCAGCACCACAGATCTTAAGAAAATTTGTTCTCCTTTGAAACGTGGTGCAAATGGAAAATTATGTGCAATGGCACCCTTTGAAAACTTGGACCTAACTTTGGATGAAGAAACCTAGCAAAAAACTTCTCAGCCTTAAAACTTTCTTGTAATGGTGAAGCTACTGAAAATAAAAATCCCACCCAAACATGCACTGCTCTACTACATCCCTGTCAGTGCAGCTTCATATGGTAATTGACAACATGACCTGCAGCAGCCAATTGGTTTTGGTGACTTCTCAACCAACAGCTTAACCAGCAGGAGAGGTAAGTTTGATCCCAAGGGTTACAAAGCTCTTGCATGTGTTTCTCAGCCATATACCTGACTATCTGGAAATTTGGCCATGTACCTCAGACTCCAAACAGTTCATACCTCTGTCTTATTGACCACATGAATCATGTCATAACTTTGATGTTTTTTCATCTCTTGAGTGGCTGAATGGGCTGAATAAAACCCATACAAAATCATTCTGAATTATAAAAACACCCCACTTCTGCCAGGCATCTCCACTTACTGGCTCTTCCACTTCTCCTGTGGCATGCTGGGCTTCAGCTTGTAAATCAATTGGTGGAGCATCTTCAACAATTCTCTGCACAGACATCTGAATGAACTCATCAAAAGAGTCCAATTGTTGCCTGACTAAACCCTTTTCATCAAAGTAGGAGCTAAAAAAAGAAGAAAAAGAGTGCATAAATGAACAAAAGATCCTAATTTAAATCATAAAATAAAGTACAGAATCAGACACATCCACTTTTCCCAGGGTGAGTTCCAAATACAGATGCTCAAAAATGCTTAACAACTCTTTTTTGGTGTCTGAAGACACACTACAATGTGACAGACTTGCTGCCACCTCTTGGCTAAGCCATGACTGTATGCACTGCCTTAAAATGAGAAAGGAAACATGTTGACTTAAATTTCACTGAAAGTGGTTTTAACTTAAATTTTCAACAATGTGTGCAAATTGCTTTAACTAATTATCCAAGCTGCAGTAAACTGAGTACATGCCCCTAAGTCAAGAAAACAGTTCTCAGAGCTTTTCTTAACTGAGTTCCCTTCTCTCACAGCCACACAGAGGTTCCCAGCTTCACTCCTTCTCTGGATTTCCCCTAGCCTTTGTGTCACCAGCCCAACACAACCTAACTGTTAAAATCAAAGCCTAAATTAGAAGCCCCACATCCTAACTTTGAATAGGATGCCCTGAACATGTCTGCTGCGTGAGCTCCTGCCAGCACATTCCTGAAGCCAGACAGGGAACCCACGCTACTTCAGCTTCTGCCCCATCCTTTCCAAGCTCTCTAGAGAAAACCTGTAAAAACCACCTTTTTTTACCAATAACTTCAGTATTCCCCAAGAACACACTTTTGGCTGTTGCCACAGCAAGTCCACCCAGCACAGACTTCTATATTACACAAGGGCAAGGAGGAAAGGAAGGGGCAACTTGTATCACAGAATGGGTGAGGTTGGAAGTGACCTCTGGAGATCAACTTATTCTACCACCCATCCCAAGCAGGGTTACCTAGAGCTGTCTGTACACAACCATGTCCAGACAGCTTTTGAATATCCATCAAGGACAGAGACTCCATAACCTCTCTGGGCAGCCCATAGCAGTGCTTGGCCACCACCACCACAATAAAACAAATTATTTCTTCATACGCAGCCTCAAGTTACCTCCCACCTTACTGAAAGCAAAGGTAGCACTCTGCATTGAGCTGCAATAGAAAGATCTTCCTCCTTCTGCCTCCAAAGTTTCTAATTTTTGCTCTCCATCCAGACTGCTTGTGGGATCACCCCTACAGAAACAACTGCTCTAAGATACCAGTCATCTACATCTTATGAATCATACAACTAGCAAAAGAAACACTTTCTACACAGTTCCACAGTTCCACAAAGCATCCCATTCCATAACTATCACAAAAAGCTGCAGGTCTGGATACTCATGTCTTGCTAGAAAAACGCAGGGTAAAATAGCCAAATATTAATTTTTTTATGTTGGCATCAGCTGTGAGGGTAGTGGGCAAAATCATGTGCTTGACATGGAATCAAAATCACGACTGACTTCATTCAAAACCTCACTGGGGGTCAGTAGGACTTCTTGATCCCCAAGAACCCTACTGCTCCCACTCTGAAAGTTAAAATTTAGCATAGTGAAGCCTACAGCTCCCAAGACGTGCTGCTAGTGAACGGGATGTCACCTGTGAGACCAAGAGCACATGCACTGAAGCGTTAACACTGGAGTTTTAAAAAGTCACCTAATGACGATCCAACAGGCTTCCTGCCACAAGTCGGGGGTGATTTCATCATCATCTTCATCATACTGCATATCTGCCGGGGAAGCACAACACTTCACTTAGGCTACAATCGCCTCAGTACCCCCCCCCACCACCCTCGCTTGATGGGGTGAGGTGGGGGGCACAGGGCGGGATGAGGGATTCTCCGACACCCCGGGACCTTCCCTGGCTGGGAACCCCCACCGCTCCCGCAGCATCCCCGGCCTTCTGCCGGCCCTGCGGGTCCCCTGCCCGCCTCAACCGGAGGGAAGGCCCAAGCGGGAGCGGCCTGCAGCCGCCGCGCCCTCACCTTCGTCCGCGTCGTACATGATGGCGGCGGGAAGAGCCGCGGGCGGAGGCGGCCGAGAGAGGAGCGGGGAGAGCGGCGGCGGCCGGGAGAAGAGCCGAGAGGGCTGCGGGACTCAGCACCGAGCACCGGGCCAGTGGCGGGGCAGAAACGGCAGCGCGGCGCCTGCGCACCCTCTCCCAGGAGGCAGCTCGGCGGGGTGATGCGCATGGGCGGCCGCTCATCCCCGCCTCCTTCCCGCCCCGGCGGTACCGGTCCAGCCATGCACCGTCTGGGTCCGGGCCTCCTGGCCCGCCTGGCCCGGGCCCGGCCCTGGAT
>JAAWXA010000025.1:8083122-8112354 GCA_038090715.1 Florisuga fusca | reverse complement strand
GGAGAGCAGCCAGACAGAGAGGGACCTGGGGGTTTGGATCGACAAGAAGCTGAACATGAGCCAGCAGTGTGCCCAGGTGGCCAAGAAGGCCAATGGCATCCTGGCCTGGATCAGGAACAGCATGGCCAGCAGGTCCAAGGAGGTGACTCTGCCCCTGTACTCAGTGCTGGTGAGGCCACACCTCGAGTCCTGTGTCCAGTTCTGGGCCCCTCAGTTCAGGAAGGAGATTGAGGTCCTGGAGCAGGTCCAAAGGAGGGCAACCAGGCTGGTGAAGGGACTCGAGCACAGATCCTATGAGGAGAGGCTGAGGGAGCTGGGGCTGTTCAGCCTGGAGAAGAGGAGGCTCAGGGGAGACCTCATCACTCTCTACAACTCCCTGAAAGCAGGTTGTAGCCAGGTGGGGGTTGGTCTCTTTTCCCAGGCACCTCTCAGCAAGACAAGAGGGCATGGTCTCAAGTTGTGCCAGTGGAAGTTTAGGTTGGATATTAGAAAGAGTTTCTTTACGGAGAGGGTGATCAGACATTGGAATGGGCTGCCCAGGGAAGTAGTGGATTCTCCATTCCTGGAGATATTTAAAAAGAGACTGGATGTGGCACTCAGTGCCATGGGCTGGTAACCGCAGCGGTGGGTCAAGGGTTGGACTTGATGATCTCTGAGGTCCCTTCCAACCCAGACATTTCTATGATTCTATGATTCTGTATGCATATCTCATTTCTGCTGGCTGGGGAGGCTGGTACTGTGTGTATGGGAGCAGCTGTAGTTTCACCTCAAGCTTTGTGTTTCGGGGTTTCACCCAAAAGCTGGAGAAGCAATTATTTTTTTTTGTTTTGTTCCTCAATTCAAATGTGCCAGGTAGTCAGAGGCTCTAACATGTCTTCTTTTTTTTCCAGGAACAACCCTGGACCTGTTGAAATTTCCTATTATTAATCCTACATGCGACAGGATATTCCGAAGGGAGGAAAGGCTGAAAGAGGAGGCAACAAAAACAGAAGATCAGCTAAGCAGTGAAGAAAAAAAGTACCTTAATCGCCTTAAAAAGGAAGGCTACTTAGTGGGTGAGTGTTGCCTGAATAAAGGTATTGCCCCTCTGCCCTGATGAAAATACTGCATTACACAAAGGATTGTCAAGCCCTTAATTTGCTGTAGAATGCAGCTGGTTTTGGCATGTAATTTCTTCCCACTCTGAAAGAACTTATTTCTGTTTCATTGTGGGAAGAAGACCATGGTACCTGTAGAAGCATTAAAAACTTCCAAACTTGCATTCAAGTTGTTTTGACCAGTTTTTGTTCCCTGAGTAATGGGTGCAAGACCTTTAGTTCTTCCCTAAGTAGCATCACTAATATTTCTTTCAAATACTAATTTTTCAGCTGTTGCAGTAGCACTGCAGAGGTTCCCTCTGTGCAGAGCACCTCCCATCAGCATGTGCTAACCTAGTTCAGATGGCTTTGTAGTTTACAGTGATACTGTGTTAAACATAGGCAAGCTCTCTTTCCCGAAGGAGGAAACAGAATTTAATTTTTAAATAGTCGTGTTTTGGCTGCAGGCCACTGTGATTGTACTTCATTTTAGTGTGTATTCAAAAGGGGTAGGGTGGTTTGCTGGAAGGTAGCTCTGATTTTCAAATAATTCTGTTTCACAGAGTAAAGTACTGAAAAAGAAGATGGCTTGCTTTAGTGTGAAACAGAAATAATGGAGTGTTTCTGATCTGAGCCCACCTAAGGGTTTGGGGCTTGAGGAGTGTCAAGCAAGAATCATATAAGGGATTTCTTGGCACCTTGGCTTTTGAACCCATGAATTTCTAGCCATGTAGTGTCTTTATCACCTCTATATTACTGACATGCATTTCTTTATACAAGGAAAGGGACAGATGTCCAATTGAAGTTAATAACTTAATTACCAGGAAAGCTTTCATTTTACTCCAGGAAGAGTTGGAAGAACATTTCAACAGCAGAAGTCTAGCCCTGTGGTTGACTTTGACCCTGACCTGCTCTCCTACAGCATCGATGAAGATCCTGGACATTCCCCAAGGCAGCGTAAGGAGAGGGAGGAGTTCACAGAGAACGAAGTGAAGGATGCTCGCTGGTGTTTTGACACACCAGGAATTATAAAGGAAAGCTGTGTAGGTATTCTGTGGTGCTGTGTTTTGGGATGACAGGGTTTGGGAGGACTGTTCTAGCTGTGCATGTGGGAAGAGTATTTCTGCTGCAGTCCTGGGGTTACCATTTTTTTGGTTTGGACAATTGTGTTGAAATATGGTTTGCATTTGCTTGGTAAGGGTTCACTGTGCTAACACTGTTGCATTTCTGAATAGCATCCTGTGATCTTTGCAAAAGAACTGTATGACTGTGCCAACTTTCCTAACATCTTAAGTGCTGTAAGCTTCACCCAATAGGTGTCTACCAGTAAGCTCTATGAGCCTACTGAAAAAGGTGAAGCTTAGGAGGATAACCACTGTTCTGTGACTGAACCAAAGCTCTGAGAAAGCATTCTCCTGAAGCTATCAGGGTCTGCAGTGTTCCTGTTAATAGCCCAAATATGTCAGGCTTTCTTCAGTGTTTCAGTAGAGCAGTGACGCTGAAGCCAGTACTGATGTAATGCACATGTACAAAAAAGTCATGTTTTGATGTGTATGCAGAGCTGCATAGGTGATCTTTTTGGAAAGAGTAAAAAGTATGGAGAGATAAGAAGGTTCTGAAGAGATTAAAGTGCAAGAACTGCACTGAGACTGCATGCTGAAGTGCAGATGCTGCTTTCATGAACACTGGAAAACTACTGGTTGTCTAGGAAATGTGTTTGCCTGCTTTACTGCAACACTTTGCTCTCTGATAGGCACCAGGAAGATAGTCACCAGCTTAGACATTTGGTTTGGTAACTGGAGGTTGGTTAGGGTGGAAAACAAGTGGGCTTTTCTGCATCCAGGAGTACTTGTTGTCACTTCTGATTTTGATTATCCTTGCTGTCCCTTTGGAGAGCTACATGCCCAGTTTTGGATCAAATTTTGTTCCTGTTTCAGTGTTCACTCTGACTGGAGCACAAGCAGATGGTCTGTGTGGCAGATTTTGTTAGAGGAGATTTCTAGGTACAAGCAGGTTTTGGTTTGTTTTCTTTTTTTTTTCATATTTTATTTCATTTTGGAAGAAGAGGCAAGGACTGTGACAGTGTATGATAGAATTAAAGTTTTTTCCTTATTCCTTGGAGGTTTGTTTTTAGCTGCTTCCTCATGACTCCTAAGAAACTCAAACTTCTTTAAAGCCTAGAAGAGGATTATTGATAACCCAAATTTTTGTTTAAGCATTGGCAAGCACATCAGAAACCTGCAGCTTGCAGAACAAACAACACTTTTAGAATCAGTGTTGAAGGGTGCCCTGATTTTCAAGCTAAAGATTGTCTGCTTGTGAACACAGGAAGAGCACTGAGGGTTTTGGCTGTGACACAGCCTGTGTTAGTTTGGCCTTAATGCAGAATTGATGTTAATCCTCATGGCTAGACTGCTACGAACTCATATTTACTTGAGTGGGGTATGCACTGGGGGCACAGATGGAATGATTTGCTGTCAGTTTCCTGTGTTTAGGAAAGAGACACTGTCAGCCTGGAGACTAGTTGTTTCCTTCAAGGCATTGCTTCCTGAACTTCTGTGCCTGCCCATTGTTTCATAGCTGGGTTTGAACAGCACTTCTGTAGAGAGTGATCAGAGCACTGTGGCTGCAGCACAGATGGTTAGGTTGCTGGCTTCTGAGTGGATCATTTCACTGAAACAAGCTGCTGCCTAAATGGTTGAGCCATTTAATCCAGGAGATCAAAGGGGAGAGAGAGGAGAGGAAGAGGCAGCTGGAGCATATGGGAGCCCTCAGAGAGGGGAGAGCTTTTTTCACTGTGCCCAGGGTAGGGGTCCATGCTGTGTGGCAGGGTGGTCATCCTGCACATTGAGTTGTTTCACAGTGTGATCCAGCACTTCTGTCTCAGAGAGGCATTTGAGACCACTGCTGCTAGAACTGGTTTGGCACTTTGCATCAGTATGTAAGTGGAGTAACTCCAATGTCATAGCTGAAGGTGATCTCCAGTTCTGTGTATGGCTGCTAAAGCACAGTACATCTTGACTGATCTTGTTCCAGCCAGACCCTGGATTCCCAAATCTGGGCTCCAACAGACTGCTGACAGCTATTACACTTTTTTTATGGACTCTGCATTGCCAGGAAGGTGTGTGATGTTCCTACCTCCTGTTTCTTGCTGTGTGGACCAGAATTTAACTGTTCTGTTACACTTTATCTTTTTCCTCCATCAGTGTCACACCAATAGGAATTTCACTGTGGTCACTGAAATATCTAGAATGAGTTATGGCATTGCCATTTATTTTTCAGGTTTTGAATCTCCTGACAGAGAAAGAAGTGAAGCTGGTTTTGCCAACATGTGCCATTGTTCCCCGGACCTTCATTCTCAAGCCAGGAACAGTCTTGTTTTTAGCAGCCTTGGGACGTATAGACTACTTACAGGTAAGAGAGGATTTTGTGAGCAGCTGTTGCCTCTCTTTAGTATACTAGCAGATGATAAAAGACTTTGTGGATAGCTTTCCCAGATCTTTTTTCAATGCTTTTGAGATGATGATCCTGCTAATAAAGCACTGCATAAAGTCAGAATACCTTTGGATGGGGAGTTGCAGTTGAAAGCTTTGATACTTGTTACCAGCGTGCAATATTTATATTGTATAATGGTAGCTGCTTTTGAGTGCTGACCAACACCTGCAAGTTAATGCACTTCCCAGAACACATAAAGGCACCAGGCAGGCACAGAGGGAGGAAGGAGAGTGCCTTCACTGAAACAAGCTGCTGCCTAAATGCTTGAGCCATTTAATCCAGGAGATCAAAGGGGAGAGAGAGGAGAGGAAGAGGCAGCTGGAGCGTATGGGAGCCCTCAGAGAGGGGAGAGCTTTTTTCACTGTGCCTGGGGTAGGGGTCCATGCTGTGTGGCAGGGTGGTCATCCTGCACATTGAGTTGTTTCACAGTGTGATCCAGCACTTCTCTCTCAGTGAGGATGTGGTATAGAGGGTGCTTTGGGGCAGGATGGTGAAGCCTTGGATGTTCTGTCCTGTAAGCTCAGCTCCCCTGTATAGATAAACCCCGGCTGCTCTGCAGTGACAGAAGCAAAAGACACAGAACAGGAGAGGGAAATTGAGGGCTGCTTTTCTGTTATCCTAAGTAACATCCTCTTCTTGTTATTTGTTCCAGGGAGAAAAGCCTGCCTGGTTTTCTGTAGTGGCTTCTAACTTGTTGCCAGTCCGCATTGCTCCCCTGAGTAACGCAGATGATGTCTATGAGAAGCATGCTGGCCAGGAGTTACTAAAGGTAAGAGGAAGTGCTGTTGTGGGCTCTTGGTGGCAAGTAGGCTGTCCCAGATGGTAAAGCTTCCTGTCTGGGGTGCAGCTGAAGGGGAAAACCAGCACATGTCAGGGTTTTGGGGCTTCTGCAGTGGGTGAGTGGAGATCTGCAGTGTGAAGCAGTCTTGCATGGACTGCATGGCTGCAGCTGTTAGGAGCACCTGAAATGATGCATTTTCAGCAGAGCTTCTGTTCTAGCATTGAGGCTAATAAGATTTGTCATGCTCTGCTCTCTGATGCTTGGCTTTTCTTGAATGTCTTCAAATGCAGGGGGCAACAGGGATATTTTCCATGGCAAACTTCAGACTGCAGTTTCAGAACAGACTGCAGTTGAAAAATGTACTTTTCTCATTCTTTTCTTGCTGGTTCCACTGCACATCTCTGCACATTTTGGTGGTCTGACTTTTTCCTTGGTATTGCCACATACTGTGTAGCACTTGCAGATTGATGGGGACAGGGTGAGCTGTCCTTGTACTTGCAGCTCCCTTCCTGTGCATGTTGAGAACAACAAGTGCTGTCACTCCCATCAAGGGGGCTGACTTGAGCCACCAGCAGAGTCCTGCAGCCCACAAGCCATCTTTGCTCCTGTTAGGTTGCTCTGGATGTGATCCTGAGTCTGTTCTGAGCAAACCTGAAATGACTCCTGTAGGGTATTCAAGTCAGCTACTGCCTGGCTACCAACAATCTCTTTATTCCCACTTGTGCCTTGCTTTCCAGTTTAAGGTGGGAGTGCTGAAGCACCTGTCGACTGATAAATCTTTTCTTCATGTTTTGATCTTAGGTTCCCATGGGTGGGGAAGAGCGAATGAAAGAATTCCCCCCACTTGTGCCTCAGGATATTACACTGAAAGGAATTGGTACCAGTGAGGCAGTTGCAGATATCAAGCTTTCCTCTGCAGGTGATTTAGCATTTCTACATTAGCTTGCTTTGCTGAGTCTGCATCCTAGAAACATCTATGGGAAGAGGCCTGTGAAGGGATGGAGCTGTATTTCCTGCTCAGAGCAGGACTGTCACCAACACAAAATCAAGGCAGCCATGACTTTGTCCAACTGATGCTTGGCAACCTCCAAGAATGGAGATTGACAACCATGCTTGTACAAGATAACAACACTGGAATAATTTATGCTCTGGCTGCCATACAAGTTTCACAGTATCAGGAATGGTTGTGACACTGTTGGCTGTCCAGGTGAAAGGGAAGGTGCCATGGATTGGAAAGCTTTTTTTATTGTGTTTTTGGGAATTGCCACCATTGCTCTTTAAGCAGGAAAGAGCTGTGTCTGGTGAGATTAAAGATGTGTCTTTAGGTGCTGCCTTCTATTGGGAAAAGGGTGGATATTACCTCTGAGCTTGTTTTCTCAAATAAATGGCTCCTGGGTAGGTCAGGTTCTTGGCCAGCATGTGAGTTGTTGAGTTTGTGTCAGAACCCATGTTCTGATCCTAGTGGCTTGTCTTCCTGGTTTTTATTTATTTATTTATTTATTTTAATTTTGGTTTTGTCTCTGCAGGCTGGGTGGCAGTGACAGCTCATGCAGAAGAGGAGCTGCTGCTCCGAGCCTACACTCCCAAAGGCACAGCTCTGGTGGTGCGGCAGCCTCCCCTTCTGCCATACATCAGCACCATCAGGGGGGGCAGGATTGCAGGCACTCCTGCCTATAGGACAAAAAAACCTCCCTCCCTGATTGAAAATCTGAAAACCACAGGGAGGAGATAGCACTTTTCATCATCTGAGCAAGGCAAAAGACAAAACAGCCTCTGGACAACCTTGTTGCTTATTGATACTTGGGAGAGTTTGGACTCCTCTTTACAGGCACATTTTTCAAACCAGGCCTGAGGGGGGCTCGTAAGTTCACACCTGATCCATCTGCTACAGCCATTTTGAATGAGCTGAGTGGCTGGTACCTTGCTGTGAGAGGCTGTTTCATCTTGAAATATGAGATGGAAAGCCCTGGGCTGGCTTTGCTGCTCATAGAGTAGGTCTTCTCTTGCAGACATGCTTCCACAGGTCAGAAATCATCACTTTGTTCTTGGAGGCTTTATGGTGTTTCCAATTAGAAGGACTTGGAGGGAGTGGGGTGGAGCAAGGAATGCTGCAGTGTGGTTATGGCCCTCCTAGTGGCAGATAGTAATTCCACAACATCGACCAAAACCCAGGTCCTTTCAGTCCTTCAACATCTGGGGCAGATGAGGGAGTGCAGCACCTTGGTTTTGTACACAGGAGAAAAGCAGGTCTGCTCATATTCCTGAAGAGGAAGCTTTTGCAGCTCCCTGCTTTGATTTGGTTTCTGTAGCTTGTGTAAAGGTTTCTGAAACTGAGGGTGTGAAATAAAACTTTTCAAAGACATTCCTTTGTATCCTTGTCAGATAGCTGAGAAATCATTCTTATGTGGGTATAAGCATCCTGTGAACTACATGAAAGCTTCAGCAAGAAGGCCAGTGTCAGGTCTGACAGCCAAAGGGAGGTGAGGCTCCTGCAGTGCCATCCTCCTAAGTCCAGCCACAAGTGAGGCTGACAGTGTATTCCCAGTAGGCACAGAGCACACATACCACACACACAGATGGCAGACAGACAGACAGAGACACACACACAGTGCTTGGTGCAAATACACACAGCCCCAGCGGCCTGTATGGACACAGGTGTGCATGCACACACACACACACACACTCACTCACTCATGTGGTGGGTCCCACAACCTTATGCTTTCCCAGAGACATCCAGGAGCTCTGACACTCTGAGAAGGCCCTAAGGGACCCCACACACCATTTTCTCCCAGGCCTTTTCACCAGTGCCCCAGGTAGTCCAGCCAGATCTTCACTAGTGATAGCACACCTGTTTCCAGTTACTCCACAAGGGACAATGACCCATGGTGTGACTCCAGTTGCCATCCTCACACCCCCATATTCAGACATGGACACAAAATACAGAGTCTTCACCTGGGAAAGTTAGAAAGGAATTTAATAAGGACTCAGAACAGATTGTGATCTGTTCACCATCGCCAGGCAAGCCTACTGACTAGCTAGATACACCCAATTAACCCTCTTTAATCCCCTTACTCCTTTGTATCTCCCACTTGTTCCCCAGATCATCTAAATTCCCTCCCTTTTTCTAGCTTTGGTTCCCCCCCTGAAGAAGTTCTGTGTGATATCAAAATGTTCTTCCTCTGCATCCCCTGATGTGTCCCAGGCCCCTGGACAGCAATCTTCCTTATCCCAAAGGGTAACCTGAAGAGCTCCATGACGCACAAGTTTACAGCATCCTTGAGGCTGAAGTGACCTCTGGAGGTCTTCTAGTCCAAAACCCCCTGCTGGAGTGAGGCCACCTAGAGCCTGCTGCCCAGGACTATGAATAGATGTATTTTATTGTCTCCAAAATGCAAACTCCATTGCAGTTCTTCCTGGGCAACTCCTGCCAGTGGTCCATCACAGTGAAAAAGTGTTTCCCCATGTTCAGACAAAGAGAGCCTGAATCCCTCCTCTGCCTCCTCCCTTCAGGTGCTTATAAACATTGATGAGATCTCCTCAAGACAAAGATTTAGGGTGATGGGCTTTGCTCCGGGATAAGAGGGGCTGATGGCTCTGCAAACACAGCTCCTTCATTCCTCAGGAGTCCTGCAGCTGGGTTCCTGCCTGCCATTGTGCCCCTCTGCAGCCTCAGGCTTGTGCAGATGGGCCTTTGATGGGCTGATGGCTCCGGTGATGGCCCTGGGAGTAGCCCAGCAGGGCACTCTTTGGGCTCCCCCTCTTATCACTCTTTTTATGTGCTCCTTTGTGGGTCTGCAGCCTGCGCTGGAGAAGCTGCTTTATTCTGGGTGATGCTTACAGATGCCTCCTCACCAGCCTGCCCTGCAGCTGTGTTGAGGCAGCTCAGAGGAAACCCAGCACTAGCCCCATCCTGCTGCCTAAAATGCCATTTCCAGCCAGGGGTAACCACAGGCATCGGATTTTACTGACACTGTCGCACACACGACATTTTGTGACCTGGGGAGAACCTGGTTTTTTTTGCCGGTAACACCGGATTTAACGTGAGGGCGGGGAAATGGCGGGAAGCAGAAGCTTCCATCTCCTCATGGCTGGGGCTGTGTGGAGCGGTCCTAGGGAAGCAGGCATGGGAAAAGGCCCTCTCAGCTAAACTGGGAGGCAGGGAAAGGGTCTGGCTGCGGTCTGTTCAACCCTAACAAATCCAAACCAGGCTTCCCCTATAACATTCCTCTGCGGCTGTACGGCTGGGAAAGACACAACGTGACATGCCAACAGCTCCCACAGGCAGGAAAAGACAGCTGGAAAACCTGCCTCTGTCACAGCCGTGCTCCTCAGGCCTGGGCCGGACTTGAAATACTGCAGCAAATTTGTTGAAGTCAAATGTTTGGTGTAGTGTTTTGGTTTTGGTTTGGTTTTTTTTTTGAAAACAAAGCAAAACAAAAAGTCTCTCTCCAAGGACAGGTAGGCTTGCACATGGGCTCCCAGTAGGAAAAGCTTGCTGCTAACATGGAGATCTCCAGGGAGGGGATATTCATGCCTCCCATGCCCACCATCCTTTTGTGGCCAACCCAGATGTGCCAGCTGTGAGCTGGGGCAGCACGGGGCCTTGGGGCTGGACAGGTCTTGAAGGGCTTTTGCTAAGGGAGCAGCAGCCATCCAACAACAGCCCCAGCTGGGAACGAAGGTGGGTGCTCCTGGCAGATGCTAAACCTTGTGAGGTTGTAACATGGAAGCAATTAGTGCCTCAGTGAAGGAACAGGCATGGTTTTTACGAGCTCCCAGGGCTGAAGCACATCAGAGCTGTGAAGTCCTGCTTGGAAATGCTTCTCAAAGGGAAAGTTCATGCCTGGTTTAAGCCAGAGAGCCTGAAAGGTAAGGCAATTTTTTACCGTGCCTGCGGGCGATGGGCAGTTTAGTTTTAACACAGAAGCCCAAAGCAAAGGCATTTGGAGTTTCTGTGAAACTGAGGCATAAGGAGAAGGCTGGGAAGGTCCAACCCCCTTGGAAAGTCTGTTCTTTGTGGGTGCCCCAGTGTGCACTAGCGAGGTGCCATCATCTATAGCTGTGCAGGAGAGGGCATTCAACAGAACCGGGTATTCAACAGAACCAACCAGAAGAACTTCACAGAAAGACAGCTTACAGCTTCCGATGGGGTAGTTGAAACACAGGCAAAATCTTACAGAAGGACAGATTTGCAAGTTTAACAGATATAGCTGGCTGGCAGGGCATTTGGGCTGGTGTGGGGTTGCAGCCCCAGGGTGTTTGTGTGCCTGGACCTCAGGGTTCTCCGGGACTTCCCCGACAAAAGCCCAGAGCAGGGCTGGAGCAGGGAAGTGGGGTGAGCAGAACCGGGCCAGGGAAGGGAGGGCTGCAGCTCCCTGCCACCTTGCAAGCAGGGACGTGCCGGGAGCCTCTGGGCTGGTTTGTTTTGGCACGCATCCCATGTGGCACCACCAAAAAAAAAAAAAAAAAAAAAAAAAAGAAAGAAAGAAAGAAAAAAAAAAGGCTTCCTTTCCCTGCCCAGGGACTGTTCCCTATTTCAGAGCTGCTCACGGCTGGGCACTCCCAGTCTGGGAAAATGGCCGCTGCTTTTCACAATGAGAGCAGAACAGATCCCATGTAAAAGTCGAAATTTTGCCCGCTGTTAACACTCCCAAAATAGCTGTAATGTGGGGAGAGGTGCACTAGGCTGGGAGCCTAATGGACAAGAAGTTTCGAGCACCTGCTTCCTGATGATTTTCCTGTGATTCACAGCTTACAATTGCCCGTAAACTCCCCTCACCAGCAACTGTCTTACCTGATCTTGCATCTAAACTGCTCAGTGTTGCCCAAGGTGACTGATGCTGGAGCAGAAAGTCGATGGTGGCTCTGTCCTGGTGCTGCATTGACCTGTCCCTGTGACTCCTCCAGTGGCAGATAGGAATTGTGTCCTTGCAGGTAAGCCAGCAGCATCCTGGAGCACCGGGGGGAATTCATGACTGGTTGCTGTTGAGGAGGAGTTGGTGGCGATGTCCCATGCCATGTAGTGAGTGCCACAGTGTTGCTGCAGCCACATCTTTGAATTATTCTGTGCCTGAGGTCCCCAGTTCAGCATCACCAGGCAGCACTGAATTAAGTGAGAAAAAAGGAGGAAAAAAAAAGCCTTCAATCCATCAGGATTATTCTGACCAGCTTTTAGCAGCTCCAGGGCTTAGTGCCTTTTGGAAGAGTAGAGCAACATATCAGCTGTTTATTAAAACCAGGACCCCCAGCACAGAAATGAGAAGGGGGCTCAGCCTTCTTTTTGGTTTTCTCCAGGACTGCAGTGCTGAGGGATGCTTAAGAGGGTGCAAACAGCTAAGCCAGATCAGAGGGCAGGTGAATATGTGCTGTGGCAGCCATGTGTTCTGAGCATGGGGTGCCTGCCTGCAATGCCACAGCTCTGTGTTAGGTGCATTGCGCAAGCGTTTGCTCTGCTGACAATGCCCTGAAATCTCCACCTAAAAATTGCTGCCCCTTGGCAGTTCCACCTCCCAAATTCCCGCTTAAGGCAGGACACACCTGTGCCAGCACTCAGGAGGTGGTCCTGCTGCTTCACACCCACCCAGGGCACTGCCTGTGTCCCTGTCCCCCTGCATCCCCACCAAAGGACCACTCACCGCCTTCTCACTCAACTTTTTTGCCTGAACTCTTCTCTGGGTCCTCGTGATGGAAACAAACCCAGACACAAACCTCATCTGCCCTCTCACCTCCAGCAGATGCTGCAGATGACAGAGTACTCTGACCTGTGCAGTGGTAAAGGAGACCAAGGATGGCTCCTTCATCCAGCCCACGGGCAAGAGACAGGTTTAGTTGACTGTCTTGAGCCTGAGAGTGTCAGAGCACTGCCTTGACATTTCCTTGCTGCAGGTCTGGGGCTTCCAGCAAATGAGGGACATGCAGGGTTGTCAATTTACCAAGCTTAAAAATACATCTTGGCCAAGGAAAGGTTTTTGTCCTAGAATTATGTTTTCCAATGTACAGGTTATACAGTACATGAACAAGGTAAAGCCACTTGTGTCAGCTAAGCTTCAAAAACAAAGAAAAAGCAACCAGCAATCCAGAAACAGGAGCCTTGCATTTCAGCTCCTTCAGAGCATCAGTAAAGCCTGAGGCAGATGAATTACACATGAACAGTGGCTCTGTCCCTAGACAATTCAGCAGGATGCTCAGCCACCCCCCTCTTGACCTACCTCACCTTTTCAGCATCTCCTGGGGTGGGCAGGAGCTCATGCTGGCCTGCAGGGTACCCTGGGGACATGTACTTAAAAAAACCACCTTGGCATAAAGCAGCTTCTATTCGTTTTTAGCCTAGAAGTTTTTATACTGGTTTTCTAAGAGGAAAAAAAAACCTAGCAAGTTTTCTGCCAAGGTGCAAGGAGCTAGTCAAAGATAAGGATGGCCTGACTGCAGGTTTAAGGGAAAACTAGGTTTTCAGGTTGCCAGCTTGTCCCCAGAACACCTTGCTGGGGGGGGGAGCAGCACCAGCTGGTGTTACAAAGGGCAGGGCCTCCTCTATTGATCGCCTTTGAAATCATTAACAGACAGCACAGAGAGGCACTGAGTCCCCAGACCCTGCCAAGCTCTATGCCGTGCTCTCAGAGCATGTCCCTCGCAGCCCCTGGGCAGGCTTGGCTACCACCCCCTCTCCTTACATTGCCTTTACCATCTGCTGCATGGATGCTGTCTGCAAGACTTCAAGCCCCTTACCCAACTGGTGACAGCCCCTGTCCCCCTGCAGCCCTCCCAGGCTCTGTGCTGCTTGATCAAGCACTGCGTGGCTCAGAATCCCAAATTCCCATTGCCAGAGGTGACTCGGAGTGGGGCAGCATTGCTTATGGGAAAATATCTAAGCAGGGAAGAAAAATTGTCACTTCCTACATTTCCTGGAGCATCCCAAATTGTTCAAAGCTGCAGCAGCTGCATATATATCTCCAAAAGTTAATCAAGTGTAATTTTCCTTGCTCCCTTGGCAAAGAGGAATTGTTCTGCTTGAGTTGGAGGTAAGAATAGCCAAGCCTGAGAAGGCAAGTTAGCACCATGGACTAATAAAGCTCAGGTTTTCTGAAAGGGACAGGTTGGCAGAGAGGAAAAGTCACCCTTGCAGGATGTGCAGGGCTCCACACCCCTCAAGACATTTTCAGTGTCTATATAGACAGTACTGGGACCATAGGGGTAATAGGTGACATAATTTTTATAAATGTACTGTTGACTCAACAAATGAGGCAGCACCAGAGTCCCTTTGGGAATGCAGGAGGAATTGCCACCTGCGTTACCTCTGAAACTCAAATTCTGCAGCTTCCAGCAAGTTGCATGGCAGGGAATATACCTTTCACCCCCATCGAGCCTGTCCTGCCACATCACAAGCAGGTCTGAACCTCATCCATAGGCATGTATCTCCCACCTTGCGCCCTGCCCTCTCTGAGGTGGGGAGGGGAATGAATACAGTGTGTCCAAGTGGAAAAAAGAGTCTATTTCTGGAGCCATCATTCTGCTTTGCAGGAAAGTCTGCATGTATGTACACAGCATCTCTGTACTGGCACCCCCAGACCCTGCTGGCTCCAGGACTGAAAAGCTCTGTCACTGATGCTTGCACTGCTCCTGCCTTTAGTTACACATTGCCTTCACAGCCATTAATAACTGGGAGATAGAAGCTGCAAGTTCCTTAATAAAGTTTATTTAATTGTAACTATGCTTAGGAAAATACACTTGTAAGGGTTAATATAAAGCAATTTAGTTTAACTTTATACTACATTTTGGACAACAGACTTCTTATACATGTTTTAGGTAAAAACAGGATGTATGATCTGGCTTGTTTTACATCTATTACAAACGTAGAAAAGACCGTCATGCACTACAGTAGAGAAAGCATGAAAAAAATTACCTTTGGTTTAATTCAGAGAATACAAGTATTGCACTGTAAAAGCATCAAACATGGTGCAACTGAACATCATAAGCATGTTTCCATGCCAGCTTACAAAAGTTTTGTTAGCTAGTGTAAATTTAGAGGGGAAAAATATATGTACACATAAAACAATTGCATTAGCTATTTGGATTCTGCTAGTATTGTATGCACACCACTTATCTACACAACTGACAGTCAAGAAAACTCTTTAATTTCATTTAATACCTTTCAGCTACATTAAGTCTGTTGAAATCAATTAAATCTGTTGAAATCCATTACATTACCACATCTTAACTGGCCTGTCAGTTGTTAAAACATTCTTCTTTAAATTACTAAACTTCCAGCCTACATCATCAAAATCCAGAAATAGCAATTTCAATACCATAGATTATTAATGCCTAGCTATCCACTCTGAGACCATTTCTCAGGGCAGTTACTCTGAATATATAGATTAACACAGCAAAAGCCCACACCACCATGTTGCTCAGCCAAGGGCTGGCAGTGTAGGGGAATCAGCGTGCTAATCCTCCTAATCACACATCAGAGGCTGAACACTTGTACAGGTGTTACTGCCAAAACACACACAAAATGCTAGCATTGGCAAAACCAACACAAAATAATTTAAGAACATAGAAAAAAAAAAAGGGAAAAAAAAAGGCATTGTTTAAAGGGAGACACAGCAGTGTAAGACCATCATATGTGGTGTGTTACCTGACCTGCACCCCTTCCCCAAATACTCAGTCTTAGCAATGTCTAACATTTTAGATACATCTAACACATTACATCCTTGCTGCTTTACCATAAGATAATGCAAACCTAGGTCTTAACCAAGCAGAAAATTCCAGTACAATTCTGCATCAGCATTAGGTATTTCAGGACATTGTTGATGGGTCTCAGATAGAAGGAATCAACTTTTCTTCTAAATACATTAATAATTTATTTACAGCTTCTAATCTTGTGGTAAGAAACACTGCAGAAGAGGAGCTGACTGTTGTCTTCAGAGTTCTTGTCAGATCAAGCACTGAAACCTTGACCACTTGACAGAAATGTGCAGCAGGTTATCTCAGAGAACCACATCTTTGTTTTTATCTCACAGAGAGAGACTGAAAGTCAGTCAACACCATTCATTTCATCGAAGAACAAACCAGAAAAATTATCAGGCCAGTCCACAAGTTTATTTGACCATTGCTTAAGTCCTTGAAGTCTCTCACAAGATGGCAAAGGCTGAGGCTCTTTGCAAGGATATGAAGGGAGCTGTAAAACCTCTACACAGTACTGGAATTCCCAGCATCTGCATGCATCGCTCACAAACGGTGGCAACTTTTATATAGAAAGGAAACACAATTATGAAGAAAAAAATAATACATCTATGACTATTACCACTGGTTGTTTAGGAAAGTGATTCAACTAGGTTTATTTTCTTAATGTTTAACATAAATATAGTTGCAACTTGATCTTCAGTTGACAATGATTGTCGCAGCCAAGGTAAGGATTGAACACTATCTAAGCAAACAAAAACTCACTATACATTATACAACTTATTTCTGCCGTGAGGGATGCGTTCCCTCTCAAATCTTTGGCCTCCTATTACCAATCTGTCCCAAAAGCAGAAGCAATGCAGCATTGTTGCTCCCTATTCATTCAAGGCAGTGGGTTTGTTTGGAGGGGAAGATGCTGTGGGGACATGCAGATAATAGGGTTCATTTCAGAGCTTATGTTGAGAGCATTTGCCATAAAGTGCCCTGACAAATACTGTCTGAGCTCCTCACCTCCCCTCTCCAGTAACATCTGCCTCCAAATTCACTGCTTTGGAGTTGGCAGCCAGAGCAGCTGCCCCCAGGAGAGGGGAGGTTAACAGCCAGAGAGTGCACAGGTGAGGCTGCAGGGTTTTGCTGTTTCCCTCCTGGTTTGGATTCTGTTTGCCTTTTGCCACTGGCTGGCTCCAAGCAAGAAGCATGCAGTGTGGCTTGTGTTTGTGGCAGATGTGAAGTCTCTTTAGAATTAAAAACTACTGGCATGACATGTAGACCTGAGATGACAATCTGACCACTTATGGAAACAGGATTATTTTTTTAATTGCAACTTGAATGAATAAGGAGCAGGAATTCCAACAGTTTTTAATACCAGATTTGTTGCTTACCAGTTGTTTATTTGGTTTTTTTGGTGTGTGAGATATCAGATTTTGATGATCCATACTTAAATCACTGCTACTATATATTTTTAAGCCCATGAAATGTGACTGCTGTCTACCACAGAAATTAAAAGGGAAGGGGCAAAATAAATAAATTTTAAAATCTGGCCTTGAAGAATCCGTAGACCATTTCCACTGAGGGTGAATCTTTTCTGGTCTGGTGATCCCAAATTATAAATTAGAATTTATTACTCTGTATGTGTATTCAAAATAACAGAAGTGGCATTTCTGTGGTAAAAGAAATCCCATAAAGTAGTGTTTTGAAATTGCGTGGGTATCTTTTTGCTCAAGAACTCTGCAGTTTTAAAGCCATTCAAAAACGTATAGCCAAGCAGTTCATAATTTCAGCAGCGTCGTGCACAATTAATAATAGCCCAGGAAAACAATAAAAATCTGCAGTATGGAGCATCACAGAAAACTGTCCCATGGTAAGCAACAAATCTGAACTTTTCCCAAAAAAAAATCTTATACAAACAAAACCAAACATGCATATATAAAGTGTACATGTACTGCACAAGCACTATTCCTAAAGGATTAAACTGCATAGGTAAAAATCAAAACAATGTGCAATATTTTAAGCCCTTAAAGCACAATTAAAAAAAAAACAACAACACAAAACAAAACCAGAAATGAAAAATAACAAACTTGCTCCCCCACAACAAAGCCAATTACATATCACAGTCATTAAGATATTAATCAAGATAAGAGGTTCTCCAATCAAAAGTTGGAAGGACTACTCCTAAGTTTTGGCTCACCATTTACACTCAGGGGATCTGAAATGTATCTTCACAATTATCATTATCTTAAACAGTTACGTTCATCACTAGCCAACTTTGATTTCTTTTACAAAGTGCTCTTTTTGTAATAGAAGCTATCTTCCTGGTAGAAAAACCATCAAGTAGTTTAACACTTTGAATATCAAGTCACATTGAAAAGAACTACAAAAATAAAAAGGGGAAGGGAAAGGGGAGGAGAGAGGAGTTGACTGAGAGAACGTAAAGCAACTAATGCCAACGGTTCTATAAACATCCAACTTCTGTACTGTTAACTACAGTCTTGTTTCTAAAACTCAATTTATAAAAGAACTTCATAACCTAATAAACTGCAGGCTTACACTGACTTTACAGAACACAGCCTCATACACTCTACCTGCCTTCTCTAATGAAGAGATCCAATAGTTAATGATTTCACCATTACACAAGAAGTTGTCAAAATTATTTTCAACTTAAAAAAGCCTAAACCAAAAAATAAACCAATGCAGACACTAAAGCAAACCACGCTTTAAAAAAAAAAAAAAAAAATCTACAATATCTGTACATAAGCTGTATATGATCTTACAAAAGAAGATTTCCCCCAGATGACAGCTATTGCTACTCCTGCCCTTTTGTTGCCTTCTCAAGATAATACACATTGACTAAGTGGCGGTTGAGGTGCTTGCTGTACTCATCCTCCTTTTTAAATGAGCGGTCACAAAAGATGCACACATAGTTCTCATTGGCCACTGTGGGGTCTGCAGCTCCTTGTGATGTCTTTGGACTTGTTTCCTCTTGGACAGAACGAGTGCCATTTAACCCCGAGTCATCGCTTCTTTCTGATATGTTGTCACTTATGTCGCTGCCTTCGTGGCTGTGGATGCCCTCATCCTCATCCATTTCCTGAGATTCATTCACAGCTGTGTTATCTGGAGATGATAAGGTCAGAGCTACTTTAGGGCTCTGCATACACCCTTCTGGGGGTGCAGGTGGAGGCACGAGATCTCCTGTTGGCTCTGTCACTGGCAGGCACGTCTTGGTCAGGTCCATCAGGTCTGAGTTACTCACAGTTTCTGCCATGAAGGCTTCCTCTGGCTCCTTCTGAGGTGCCAGATCCACATCCATGGGCTCATCCAAGCTTTTTTCAGAAGACTCTGCATGGGAAGATTCCCCGGAGGAAGTGTCTACCCCCCTGTCCACATTTTTCTCCTCCTCTTTTTCATCACCAACAGTGTCTTCACTCTCTTCTGCTGCATCAGGCATTTCTTGGTCCTCTGCTTCACCTTCTGTGTTTACATCCTGAGCTGGCAAACAAAGCTGCCCTGGGTCCTGTATGCAGCTTCCCTTAGGATCAGTGCTCTCCAACTTGAGAGCAGGACCATCCTTGTCATTTAATGCTGCTGTGTCACTGGAATCTTGCTCCATATGGTCACTGTCCTCCGTGTCAGGCTTCACACATCCATCTTCTTCTGTGGCATGAAACTCATCTGCCATCTCCTCTTCCTCAATTTTCTCCTGATCAAGTTTACTGCTTTTCTTACTAGAACTGTTTTTCAGAGCTTTCTTTTTTTTGTTTTTCTTTGGGCAAGAATTTTGCTTTTTAGGCTCCTCCTCTGGTACAACATCACTTTTTGGAGCTTCCTGGCAGTCTCTGGGTTTAGTTTCCACTTTCTTTTTCTTTTTTGCTGCTGCTGAGTTATCATCGGCAGGCTCTTTCTTTGAGGAAGTTACTTCAGCCTCTGCCTTTCTCTTCATCTTTTTTGTTTTACATGTTTTCTCAGTACTTTTCTCAGTTTTAATATGCACCTCCTTGTTTTTTGAAGCTGATTTCCGGCTTCTAGTTGTCACCTGGCCTGCAGAAAAATTACTTGCCGGCTTCTTTTCCTTTGCTAAATTATCTTTTTTCTCCACTTTCACAATTTTCTCAGTTTTCTTTGCAGCTGAATCCCCTTTTGTTTGTTCCTTCTCCCCTTTGTCATTACTGCTCTCCGAGAAGTCATCTTCGCTCTTTTTAGTCCGTAGCTTCACCTTTGAAACATCCATGGTGATGTCAGAGCAATCGGGATGCCTGGATTTGATGTGATACTGCAGGTTACATTTTTTAGACGCTGCATAATCACAAACAGGGCAGAGGAACTGGCGTGGATTGAGGTGGAGCTCAACGTGCTTTTTGAAATTGCTGCGGTCAGCTGTTTTGTAGTCACAGTGTGGGCAAGTCAGAGGCTTCGGCCCATTGTGAACTTGCCTTGCGTGACGAGTCACTTCATGCTGGTTTGAGGCCACATAGCTGCACTGGTCACATTTGAATGGCTTCTCACCTAAGAAAGGAAGGGTGGAAGGGAATGAGGGTGATTATTAAGCACGGGGGTGGGAGGGCAATCACTTCCTACTAATACAGATAAGAGAAATACGAAAATCAAAAAGAAGGGGGGGAAAAAATTATCCATGCGCCTTTAAAATTAAGTGAAATCAACGTAAGAAATCCACAAAAAAAAAAAAAAAAAAAAAAAAGGGTGAAGGGTGAGGGTTGGGAGGAATAGGATCCAAAATCAAACGAGCAGTAACAACGTCACAGGTTCTGGCTATGTATACATACCGGCAGAGATCTCTCTACAGTAATATTAGCAAATGGAATCCATACCCAACTGGTCCATTGAATGCATTGTAGAAAAATGGAAATGTAACATTTGATGAATAGCAGTTTCACACAAACGTTTCAAAAAAGTCCAACTTTACACAGATTTAGCATACTTCATGTTTGTATTGAAAAGGAAATGAAGGGAAAGAATCTAGCAAAAGCCACAGCACGTGAAAGGGGCTGCTCAGATGCTCTGGATCTCTGACACTTCAGCTCACTCCTACAGTGTCTCAACACTTGACATACTGGCTGCAGGCTACTCTCGGTAAGTGAAGCAGGTGCAGTCTAAAATCATCATGTTACTGCTGAAATCTGCATTTACAGTTGTGCAATGACTCTTGCAGGAGTGTTCCTGAAATGTTCTGCTTCAGTGCATGATGTGCAGCAGAAGTGGCTTTCCATTTACACATCCAAGCAAAAAGGAAAAACAAAAGCACTTCTAATGCTACAACTCAAGTCCAGAAATACTTTGAGAGTATCTGTGTGTGTGCAAACTCAGCTGAGGAATTAGGGATGCTCCTGAACTCTGAACCAGTGTCTCAAACCTCATGCTGCTCCTTCGCAGCACAACTCAGCAACCTACAGTGAAGTCACCGAGCCTGTCTGTCTGTCTGTGTGTGGGTGTTAACCACATAACTGATCTGCAGTGGCCTCACAAACTCTGTACAAGGCTCTGCTGCCTCCCTCTCAGGAAGGATGGGGACACTTGTTTTAGAGTAGTTAATTTCATGTCTACCTACAGCATCACTTAAAGAAGGGTTACTCTCACTACCTACCATCTTCAGCCTATGTTCTTTCCTTCCTTCTTTTTCTCCCCACTTCCGGGTGACATTTTTGCCAAGTTTAAGCTTGATATGCTTCACTGCTCATCCTTATCACAAGTGTGGACCTTTTAAGGCCTACACTTCAAGGAACAGTTCCATGTTACACACAATGAGGACAAGCACTGCCTCTCTCTTACAGACACATGAAAAAGTTGTTCTAACTCCATAGAATACTTAGAAGAAGCTGCAATGGGGTAGCTCAAAAGGTTCTATGGGAAGGGTTTGTGCCCATCACCTCTACTCAGTACAGGTTTTTTTGTTGCACAAGTGGAAGGACATGTACCAAGATGGCTAAGAATACAGCTAGCTGTGAAGTAGGCTCTACACCATTGTCATTCACTGCCTGACATTTGAAGAAAGCTCCAGCACCAGTTTGCCTTAAAAGGCCAGGCTGTGAACTGCAGGAGTCCAGAAATTGCCACAGAAAAGGCTCAGCTGCCTGGGCAATGCAGCAAGACATGCTATAGAAGTTATGAGAGCTATTAATAAAACACCCCTGATAGCAGGAGTCCCATGTGCACTCCCACTTCTGTCAGCACAGCTCACGCCCTCCATCCCAGATTTCTGAGTCAAGGGCCAAGGGCAGATCCCACTCCTCATATCCTGTGGATCTGAGACTTCCTTGCACAGACAAGGGGAACATAAGGTGTTCATGAAATGGTTTCCAGGTTCAGTACTGAACAAATCATTTGCAAACTCACAGTTAGCCCAGAGGTTCAGCCAAACATTAGTTTTGTTTCTGGAAGCAGAATGCTTGGTTCACAAAATTATCAAACCAAAACACTGGAATGTCATTTTAAAGCTGGCTAGTTTTAATGGGTCTGACCCCCCTATTCACTACAGTTAAAACTGTCTGACTTCTGGTTTCAATTAGAAGTCTCATCTATTGAAATTGAAACAATTACTGTTCAGGAAACTATCACTGTTTGCCAAGATTAGGAATTCACCAAGATCTGGTCAACTCGGATCTTAGCAAACCAAAAGCACAGGCTGAGATCTACCTCAACTCCCCTACAAGGGTCAAGAAGGTCAATTGTCTAGTATGACGTTTTGTCACAAGTTACAAAAATGCTATTGATTAATTCAAGTAACAGATTTGCAAGAGAACAAGAGTAGATGTTTGTAACACTGCAGGTTATGACCTGTAATGGGAAATAAAGGCCACTGAAAATTGCTAATTTGGCTTTTAGTGCCACAAGAGCAATTCACTTGTCAGCACCCTCCGAGTTTGATTTTTTTCTCATCTGTGTCTCCTTTCCTTGAGCAGGAAAATACATATTTTAAAATATATTTTATATCTTTACAATTTCCTGTAAAAATAAGCAAAAGCAAAGGTTTCCCTCATAATCCCTGGAGGAGATGAAAATGCAGACATCATGGAGGAGACTCTCGGCTGCTCAGAATTTCCCAATATTCACTGTTTTGAACTGATGTATGGCAGCAGACAAGAACCAAGAATCTGCTCCTCATCATCACAATGTTGTATTTGCTACTACATTACTGGGACTACCAGAGGGGTACAGCAGAGTACACCTTGGAAAGTAAAAGGGAAAGAAAAGGATATATTCCCCTGTTATCACCTTTATTAATGACACTTAGCATTTCCTTATCAGCTAAAGACAGCCTTCCCTCTTAAAGAAAAGAGCTAAAGCTCAGGCTGTACGGGATGAGACCTCACACAGAAGGGGGCAGCCTGCTCTAGGTGGCCACGCATAAACAGAGAGGGCTGAACCCGATGACCTTCAGAAGCCCCTTCCAACTAACTCCAACCCTGCTGTGATACTGTGCACCACCCCCACTTCCTGAGCCACTGCAGCCCCTCACCAACCTGAGTGGGTGCGCATGTGCCTGGTTAAATGGGTCTTCTGAGAGCTGGAATAAGGACACATAGAACATCGATAGGGTCGCTCTCCTGCAAAAACAAACAAGAAATTAGTTAATGAAACACAACTGATTCCCAAATTTGGTTACAGAGCCATACACGAGGCTCCTACAGATTCCCCTGTACACTGTCTTTCAGCAAAGGGACATAGTGAGAAGCAGATACTCAAGCTGGACCAGGGCAACGTGTCATGGCTTATGAACAAGGGGCCAGAACATGAGATGTGCATGTCCTCATGTACATCTGGGGTTGGATGGTAACCTCAGGCAAAAGGTGATGAGGACAGCCATCTTTAGGAAGCCTTAAGCCACCAGAGCTTACTTTCTTACAGTATTTTCTCCCAGCACTCAGAAGATGCACAAAAGATACAGACCCCGTGAGAAACCAGGTAATGTTCCTGCTTCATGTAACACTTTCCTGAAGCCTCCATGTTTAATTTGGATTAGGATGGGGCACAACTATTCATTCAGTGTGGACCTGAATTTGCCAGAACAAAAGCACATATAGAGACTGGGTCTCTACTTGAATAGTTTTACTGGCAGAGTGAAGTTGGCTTGGAGTGTGGAAAACCACGATGCCTTGCTCAGTGAAACTATGCTGCTAGCAAAAGCTCCAGTGCAGCAGCAACTTTTGTTTTGTAGACTCAAATCCCTCTGCCTGAAGAGTTTATTGTTTCTAGAGAACTCATGGAGATTAACCTGTCATAAATTAGTTCTACCCAAGAAACAGTTAGCTTGTGTAACTATCAGTATGATGCTACTCGAAAATCCTCTTCAAGTGAAGACAGCCCCAAATAAAGGCAACAGGGGTCTTACCCCAAACTACCAGTACAAGTGTAAAAACACTTTTCAGTCTCAGATGTCCCAACAGAAAAAGGGAGTGAAGGTGGGAAGGGAAAAGTAAATTACTTGGCTATAATATTTATTCAGTTTATAGACAGAGCATTTTGCTCCACCAGTTGAAGCCCAGAGCCAGTGTGTTCTCTCCAAATCACTGAGGGCTGGGTGTCAGCAAAAGCCCTGCATGCAGGCTGTTTGTTCACTTCCAGAGGCATAGCTCTATCTGCAGAAGCAAAGACCTTAATCTGCCAGTATGTGATGTGAAGCTCTGCTGCTGGTCTTTGCCAAAATCGCAGCAGAAGCGGTCTTTGTAACACAGGCTAATCCCACATTTCTTCCTCCCATCAAACATTTAGACTATAGTTCTTGATTAGATCAGCAGTTTAAAGGTAAATTCACCCTAGCAACCATAACCCCCCCTCCCTTTCCAGTTGAAACAAGGTAGGAGATTGGTGCAATACACACAATAAGATTAAGTTATGTACAAGGGAGGGGTAGTGTTTTTGTTATAAAGAAATGGTTTTGGTTTTAAATGACTCCTTACAATATGAAAATATGTGGCCAAAGGTCCTGGAATATTCAGTCATGTCTCCTTCCCATTACCTAACATTTCATATCTTTATAAAGTTACCTACAATGTTAGGAATGTGGAAAAGGCTTTCTTTTACTATAGGGCACAGCAACAAGACGTACTAGATTTAAAGAATGACAAATGCAACTAATTTAAAATGTCTTACTGCCACTTAGGAATTCAATACATGACTACATTGTAAGGGCTGTTTTACAAAATGTTATCCCACAAAGGATTTTTATTGTAATTTTAAATGCTCACTATATGCAAACAAGCCACCAGAAAACCCTCTGCACAAGACACTTGAAGAATAAGCAGCTTAGCAAAGACCAGGCCGACTGACAGCAATGACCAAGATCACCTCATTAAAATAGCTTTTCTTGTAATGTAAAATTTTGCATGCTTGAAACAAAACTGATTCCATCAAGCTTCCCACAGTGTCATAGCTCCTATGACAACCAAAATTTTAAAAACCAAAAGCTGCACTGAACACTGCAACTGCCTGAAGCAAACGTCTTCTTTATATAGTGCTGCAGATGATTTTCAATCAAGTTTTCTAGAAATTGCTTCTAAAAAGTCAAATGGAAAAAAATGAGAACAATGCTGCCCTGTCTTGCATGTAGTACCGTTCCAAGATCAGCAGAGTGGATAGTTGATGGTATAAATCAAGTCAAAACTTGATCTAACATGTCTAATGAGCTCAAACACATCCAGGTGTATCTGTCCCTGAGACAAAGGGTCTTTCTACCACAAGAGCAGGTCGGCTCTGAACATCTCCAGCCACAGTCTCTCACCTCTCCCAGCTGACAGGTTTATGAGTATCTGCAGGGTCCTTAAACCACCCCTCTGCCCAAGGCTCTCCATATTTGCCAGCAGCCTGCCACAAAACCCCTGTCGCAAGCTGCAAGGTATTCCCAGTACAGGGCGGGTTCTTTCCAACCCGGATGCAAACAGATTACCTCTGCCTGCCTGCCTGCCTTCCCCTGGTCCCCAAACATGCAGGGGACAGGTATTTCTCCCACCATGCAAGGTACTTGCATGCAGCCACCTTTCCAGCCCCTGGCCATGTGCTCTGGCATTTATATGCGTCCCCAGTTAAGTCGATTCAGTTCAGTAATCAGCAGAAAACCAACACAGGGAAGAGGACGACAGTATTTTACTGCCATTTTAGTGAGATGAATCGAATCAGTTCCAGGATATGGGAAGAAAACCGAGACTGCCCTTCTCACAGCAGCTGCAGCAGAGTATTTGATCCTGTGAAACTGCACTCGGTAGAGAATCGGTGTTTCAGAAACCTGCCTGGCCCAAGCACAGCAGAATCCTGTTGTCTGCAAGGAGGTGTTTTCCCACACAGAAGAAGTCAGGTGAAGTACAAAAATCAGGAGAGAAAGGAAACTATCTATACAAAATTATTTAACCTATTAGCAATCTGGAAACCAACCAACCAATTCCAGCTTTCTTGTTAACTTTCCAAATGCATAAAATAGGAAGAGATTAAAGTATGCCTGTATCTCAACTTTTCTCCAACAAATATTTCCTTATGTTTTAAATTAAAACTATAATCCAAAGACAACTCAGTGTAATTCAGGTGCTTTTTATTAAGTTCAGCACTGTTACCTTAACAGCCTTCAAATACTTTTGATTATAAAATATCTATGGATGGTTTTTCTGGTTTTTTTTGGGGGGCCTTGTTTGTTTCTTTAGGGTTTTGTGCATTGTGTTTTTGTGGGTTTTTTTAAGGCAATGGATTTCATGTTAATAATAGCAGAGACTTTTAGCCTGGTAAATAAATACACCTGCCAGTAGCTTATTAATTCTTCTAAAACTCTTCCTTTAGCTTTAGCACTCTCCTTCACAAAATCGATGTTGCTGGAAACAAGGCTCATTCCTTAATCAGTCTACTAACATATTTCATATATATGAAATATTTTTACCAAAAGTGAACTGGCTGAAAGACCTTAACTTTTTCGTAAAGATCTATCAAAGAAACAATTACCAGGGTGGACTAAAAATGTTGAAATCTTAATAACAGTTACTCACTCCAGCATACTGAAAGAGCCAGAAACCTTGACTGTATTGTTGTATTTAAGAGAAAAGAAGAACTGGACATTATCCTACATTGTTTAACATGCTTGATTTTGGTTTTGGTTTGGTTTTTTTTTATGTTAACACACTTCACGGGTAAATTGGTCAAATGCAGTGATAACAGAGAGCTTCCTCAGCAAACATGCTTTCATGGTTAGTTCCTGTGAAACCCAACAAGAGCCTTCAGAGATCAGAGGGGGGACCTAATGTCATGTACAAACAAGCCAGAATTAATTCAAAGTCAAGACAAATGAAAAACAGACAGGCACTGCAGCATGGGTTCACATTTGGCCATGAGCTCCCCGGATGATTTATTTAGTTTCTCTCCTATTATTTTGTCATTTTTACCTGTTCTCTTTCCTGTTAATCTCCCACAACCCACAAAAAGAAAACAAACTGGAGGATTAACGACACCACTTTCCTAAAACCTCTCACAATAATCTCTGTTTACTTGTTTAGGAAAAAAATATTTAGACAGGACCGATTTTTAAACTGATGGTATCCTCTAAGCAACAGCATGAGGCTATTGTTAAGAATCACAGAATAGAATGATTTGGGTTGGAAGGGACCTCTAAAGGTCACCTAGTCCAACCCCCCTGCAGTAAGAAGTAAGGAAGAATATGTCTTGACGCGCTAAAAATCCCAGCAGATCCTTCCAACCCCGTCAAAGCAGATGGTAAAGCACGCTGGGGAACACAAACTTCAGCACTCTGAGCTCAAGCCCGTCCCTCCAGCCTGCCCGTCCCCAGCCCTCCCCTGCCAGACAGCTGCAGACAACTGAAGCCTCCAGACCATTGCTGCCACTGCTGTGACAAAACATGACTTCAAAGGAGACAGACCTCAGTGTTTCGCTCAGCCACCGCAGCTTACAACAATGGGGAACCGAATCAGGTCAGCACGCTAGAAGATGGTTTAGTAAGAAGTCAGCCCTCTCCTCAGAAAGCCCTGACAAGGTGGAAAGAAAAGCTCCTGAGAAGCAGCAGGGAAGGTCTGTGCTACCCTCCTGCTTCCTCGGAAAGGATCAGGAATCCAAGCGGCTGTACCTCGCTGCCCCAAGAGGTGAGGGGACTGTAGATACCACCTTGCCGGTTTGGGCCCTGGGCTGGAAAGGAGTTTTGGCTGAGCTGCCGTGTGAGAGGCTGGTGAGGAGTTTCCTCCATCACCTGCACCCCAGCTCACAGGACAGCAGCAGCACTGAGGGCTCTGATTTCGCTTGGTATAAACCAGAGTAGAAAGGGGCCTCATACTTTTCTTCGATATTACAAACAGGAGAAGACAGGAAATCAGGCCACAGACTCCCTGGAGGGCTTCCTGCAGGCCAACAGAAGTATGTGTCTGCTGCTGGCTACTGCAGGGATGCAGACAGACCTTAGCAAAAATGAGGCCCCTGCACAGTAACAGGAATTCATTCACTAGAAGCACAACTCCTACTCTGACCTTGTAGGTGCTGGAAGGCTCCTGTGCATGTGTGTTTCAGCTCTTTCTTCACTACAATTACCACTTAGTCAAGGTTCAGCTCAGTCTGAAGGTGTAATTTTCAGAACTACTTATCCGATTTAGGCACCTTTTGTCAACCCATCTGTTTTGTTTTTACAGTACATCAGGCTTTTATGCTGCAGACCCTGACTATCATCACAAGCACACTCTGTCACACCTTCTTAAAAAAAATTAGCTTAAAATTACTGAACAGGATGCTCTTCATCTTCTCTTGGGCCCCCTGACACTGACAGCCTTTCTTAGTCCTCTAGGACTGCAGCCTGGAGCTCAAGCCAGATTCACACATCCACAGGGCTACAAGACAGCACAGAACTTTAGTAGGGTGGAACACACTGTGAACAGATGATTGCTTAACTCCTCACAGCTTCCCAGTACTCCTACCATGCTTGACTCAGAAAAAGATTAAAGACTTACCTGTGTGAGTTCGAATATGTTGAATATAGTTGTTCTTCCTGTCTGAAAAATAGGAACATTGTGAGCAGGAATAGACTTTCCTGGGAAAATGATTCCTTAGGTGTTTCTTCCAGTGATATTCACTGACAGTAGTATAAGTGCATATAGTACACTTGTAGACTCTCTCATTTTCCCCTGCTTTGTTGTGGTGCTTCAAGTGAGCCAGATAATGATCATATCTGTTAGTGTTATAGCCACAACGATCACAACGGATCGGGCCCTTAGAGAAATCCACCTCTTCTGCAGCAAAAGAATCAGACTCCTTCAACTGAGCTTGCTTTTCTGCATTTTCTTCCACAAAGAATTTCTGAGCACTGTGAACTCTGATGTGATGCACAAACTCCTCTTCACACTCTGCCTCGTACTGGCAAGGCTTACAACGAAACGGCTTGCTCTTCAAGCTCTTGGATTTGTCCTCTGTGTTTTCTGGAGTAGCTGGTGCTTCCAATGAGCTATCTTTGTCCACACTGGGAGCCTTAGGAGAGGGGCAAGCAGCTGCATCTTGGGTTTCCGCGCGAGGAACTTCAAGAGAGCTTAATTCCACGCTTTCAGGTGTCTCGTGGTCGCTCTCTGCAGGCTGGGTATCTTCCATACCCTCTCCTTCGCTGTCTGAGAAGTTGTTGTCCCCCACCGTTGTCAGTTCTGCCATCTGCCTCTCTTCTCCAACCAGGTAATCGCAGCAGTTGCCATTGACTTCTCCCGTCAAGGCCACATTCGCCAACATAATAAGCTGAGGAGCTGCCAGCTCAGCCTTAGAAAGGTCGTGTAAGTCATACATGTCATTGGACAATGCCACACCGATATTAGCACTGCCAGGAAAGAGGCTGTTCCCACCAGACTGTCCCAGCACTTGAGTTGCCATGGCAGCGATTCTGTCAGAACAGAAAAGAATCACCTGTAAGCACCAGAGTTCCAGAAGAGCCCCTGCTAGTTCCTGCTCTCCAAGCAGCCCTCCGGTTAACGCCTTGGAATAAAAATTAAACCTGTGGCCTGATTCCCGGGGGCAGCAGGAGGCAGAACCCGGGGTCAGACTCTTCACCACTTTGGGGGCACACAGGGGGTCCCAGTCCGTTTCCCAGAGGGATGATGGGTTCCGCCCTATGCGTGGTGCAGGATCCCACCCTGTGCAGCGCGGGGGGGGCACTGGCAGGGGAGGTCCCGCGTCTCCGGTCCCGCAGGCCGGGCCGCAGCGCTGCCCGCTCCCACGGGGGCAGCCGGGACCCGACGG
>JAAWXA010000025.1:8056822-8082878 GCA_038090715.1 Florisuga fusca | reverse complement strand
ACGGGGGAAGGGGCCTGGCAGGGCGGAGCCCCCCCCCCTCTCTCCCAGCCCCCCGGCCAAGGAGATTGCTGGTGCTCAGGGGAAGGACCGGCAGCCGGCAGACTGACCGTGCCCGGTACCGCCGCTGTTCCCGGACCCGCTGCCCTGCTCGCCTTTGTCCCGGCCCGTGGCGGTGCTGTCCAATCGACCCACGCGCGGTTCTGCCCGTGGCATCGCCTTCATCGCGCTCTGAAGTGGCAGAGCCCGGGCAGCCCAGCGCTTCCCGAGCTGCCCTTAAAATGTGAAGTGCCTGAAGCAGTACCAAACCTCCACAGCCATCCCTCTTTGTCCCAAAAGTAGGGAAAGCCCCAACCCTGGCCCTGCGCTCACTTGCCGTGGGAGCTTCCTACAACCAGGAGATCGAAGACAGTCCTGGTTCGTCCAAGGATAAATTCCAATCTTAAATTCCAGTTCCTAAACTTCTGGGCATTCGAGCGGCTCCTCGACTTTAATAACTGAAAAATCACCTTGGGCCTGAAATTCTTCAGGTCAGGACGATGTGTAAATCACCAGCCTTTCAGCAGGAGGCCAGTGCTTCCTGAGCTGGCATCACCTGGAGGCTGCAAAACCCCCTCTCTTTGTTTCACCTCCCCAGCTTCAAAACAAGTTTTGCTGCACCACCAGAGATGGGGCAGCCTCTGTCTGCTGCCGAAGCTGAAACTTCTCCACAGCTGAGGCAAGCAGTTTTTTTTTTTTCCCCTTAGGTACAAAAATAAGTGTAAAATTCAGACTATGTCAGGAACTGTTGTAGTGTAAAGATGCTTTGTTGGATATTTAAACGGGGTATCTTAACGAGCATTCCTGATATGGCCCTGTTTAGTCTGTATCTCAACACTGAGATAGAATTACTCAGCCCAGTGTGTGATGATACAGGAGCAGATGCTGAGCAATCACATTCCCAGCCCTACAGAGTGGAAGTTTGCTAACATTCAGTAAGGCTTCATTTTCTAAATTGTTTTAAAGGAGTTTTGACATGTTCCACCTCTTCTGGAAAATCTTTAAACACTTTTTACAATTTAAATTTCCAGAAGTGATTCTTCACTGTATATATATTTTTTTCTTTCAAAGACCCATCCATCAGCAGTTGCAGTAATGCCATCTGTGCTCGCAAATCTTCCCATCTGGCCCAAATTTCTACTTAGGTATTTCTGGTTGCCAAGGGCAAGCTCCTTTCTTTAGCCTCCATATATACCTGCCTGTAATTTTCTTCATCCAGACGAGGACCTGTGCCATGCAGGTATGTTATGGTGTGGATTTATATATATTTTTATATGTTGCATTATAACTTCATTTGAAAAAGGGTGCCCTAAAACCTTAACCTGAGCCCGCTTGCCGAAACATCACTCTGGCAACTTCTGTGTTTCTTCCTTCCTGCTCCGCTGCTCCTGGGATAAATTCCCCAAGTTCAGTGATGGGTTCTTCAACCACGGCCGTGCTCTGATGTGAACACCAGCCACAGCTCCCAGCTGCTCTTCAGGCAGAGGAGCTTGAGCACATGAGAGGACAGACATCAAAGCTTTGCCCTTCCAAAATATACAGATACAACTGGCTCAGACTAATTGGCTTTGAAAAATCTTACCCAACTTTTAGTCCAGTGTCCATAAGTGGTTTCAACATCACCATTGCCTTCCCCTCTCCCTGAAGAATTTGCCTTATTGGCAGCCAGCTCTTTGCTCAGTGCTCTTCTTATCCCAGCCCAACACAAAGGATGCGTTCCCCGGTGAAAAGCTCCTTTGAGTTCTAAGTTGAACATTGCCCCTAAGTCAAGTCTGAGCCATTCACAAACCCTCTTAACTCTAGTGGCTGCCCCATCAGATTTATAGGTTAAAACTCAAGTTACACCACTCCATCACAGCTCAGCAGTCAAGTGCTGTTAGTTCTCCAGTTCTTTTCCAAAAAAAAAAAAAAAAAAAAAAAAATGCACACCCCAAGAAATCTTAGCAGCACACGGAAGTGGCTACAGCAATTATTTTGTGGTTGGGATCCATCCAAGCAGCTTGAATGCAGATAAATCTGCAGTGAGTATGTATCCTGAAAGAAATTATCCACATCAAAGCCTGTAATGTCTGCACAAAAAATGCAATGGTAAATAAAAACTTCTGCCAAAACAAGAAACTTGACGTTAATGCTAAGACAGATTGTTTCCATGCTGGATCAGCTGGGGAACAGGGAGCTGAAACTGGGTTTGAATAGAAAGCATACTTCAATATTAACATCCATCTGGTACAAAAATAAAGTTTAGAACTGTTAAAGCATTTTAGATGACTCGAAGTTCCTAGGGGAACTTAGGTTCTTCCCTTTGTGTATAATTCCACAATTGGATTTGACTTAAGTGCCTTTTCCAGTTAATTCCCTGGAAGTATTTCACTGCCTTGATTTTCCTCTTCTATTGCTTTGCTTGTTTTATTTGGGATTTTGTTTGTTTGCTTGTTTGTTTTAATGACCAGATTAATTAGGCTCCTCTGAAAGCCCCATTATTAATGTTATCTTAATAGTACTTTAATGCTGATCACTTCAACAGAGATTTTTCTCCTTTTTCAGAAACCAGTCCAACCAGATTTCACAACTCCGTACCCTGTAAGTATGTCAGTTTGCTTTGTCTATGTTTATCAAGTAAAAATGAATGTGTTTATGGTTCCAGTGTTCTAAAAAACTTAAATATTAATTGCTTCACTGCCAGAAAAATAAACGCTACAAACACTTTGCTTTAAAAATGCAATGTAGGCTATTGAACTTCTAAAAAAGCTGTTCAGAGCATCACAGGACGTATACCCTGTGCAGTATTGTGTTTTGAGAGGACTCTCTTTTGGTGCTAGTGGAGAAAAAAAATTGCTGCCCTAATGCAGCATTACTTGCATTTCAGGAATTCTGGCCTTAAAGCTCTTCCTGCAGCTTTCAGAATATGCAGGTCTCATGATGACAGGAATGTAATAAATTGCTTTTTTCAAATTGTAAAATTCTCTGACCTGTAGCCATGCCACCATGGCATCTCCTTCCTCCCTCCAACATGAAGGTTTCTCTATCTGTTTGGTGAACAGGATCAGTGAAAAAACACTTATTGAAACCACCTCTCCATAAAGCTCCTGTTTGATCAGCAGCATTGGCTTATCCCACCTTGCAGCATCAGTGGAAATGCTGTGTTGGCTCTTGTGCCTAAAAATTAATGTAATGCAGGGTCAGTTTGTAAGACTACCAGTTTACAAGTGGTTATTCAGACTTAGCTACTTATTATTAGTAATAATTATTAGCTCTTATAGGAAAGCACACAGAATAGATTGCATTTGTTGTGCTTTTGCTACCTGCTTGGATAGCAGTGGGTACTGTGAAGGGACAAACTTCAGTGAAGGCACAATTTCATACAGTACAAAATAACACAAATAAGGCAAAGATTCTTCAGATATGTACTTACTGACAGTAATTTTTCTGCTCACCTGGTATTTTTCTCCAAGCAACCAGGCTTAATATTTGTGCTTATTTTTACACATTTTTCTCAAAACATCCTTTGGCTCCCAGTGTACACCTGTTGCTAACTGCTGTGGCTGTGGTTTTACTGAGCAGTAAATCCAGGGTTCCTGCAGGTCCTAACAGCCATCTGCCTCCAATCACAAACGTGGCACAGAGACATCCTCTCGAGTATCATTGGTTTCAAGACGCTCTGAACCGTTAATTTTGTGCTTAATGCAGTTCTCATTCATGTGGGATCTTTATATTTTGGATAATTTCGGGCCACAGAAGGGAGAGCCGGTAGGTACTGGGTACTGTGGAAAATCTGCTCTCAAATTTGCAGCTGTCAGATGTGCAGTCAGGTGTCAGGGCAATTCCTGGCTTCTGAACCAGACAAATAAAGTTGCCTGAGTAACTGGAGGGGAGGGTAAGGTTGTACTCGGGGTTACAGTGCCGCAGCCTAAACAGGGGTGCAGCTGCAATGCCTGGAACTGTTTTCATTAGGAGCTTTTCTCCCGTAGGAGCAGGGGAGTTTGCACTGGTGTAAGCAGATTTGGAGCAGGACAGCTTTTGTCTTGCATGAGGGCAGGTTAGGGAATAATGGGGTGTCTGGTGTTTGAGAGCAGTTCTCTGGGTGAGCAGTTGTTTCTTAAGCATCAGCACCCTGCACTTTGCTGCTGGCTAATGGACAGTGACAGGGAGTACGTGGGGAGCAGAGAGGATGTAATGGGCAATTACTGGGTAAGAGGAAGAATAAGAGAGGAAGAAGGCTTTCTTTAGAAAGAACATGGGGTTGCACCGTGGGGCTCAGCTGGCCACGGGTTCTGTCCCTTGGTTTCCCCTTCATTCTCAGCAAGTCAAACTTCAGGCTGCATGTCTGCTCTCAGTAACTCCCCTGCTGGGAAGGGTCTGGAGTATTCACGCCAGGCTCAGAAATTCCACCTAACTTTCCCAAACACCTCTGTGTTTAACCCACAGTCCTGCTTCTCACCAGCTGTCCTGTGCCTGCAGACTTTAAAGTGTCACGCAGCCAAACCCCTTCAGGATGTTCATCCCATCTTTAATTGAATGCTTTCTTCCTCCATTCCTTCCTTCACTGAATCTTGGCCACATCCTGCCCAGCAGAGGAGCCTGTGCTGGCTGCCTGGCTTGTCCTCTGACAGCCAGGCAATATTTAACTGTGAGTATGACCCCCTGAAAGAGCTGTGCCTTTCCAGTACTGGGGATAAAATGGGTCAGAGATTGGACACTAGTGAGGGGAGGGTCCCCTAAATCATGCAGGGATACTGAGATACCTCCAGCCTTATGTGCAGATGCAGTAAAAGCAGCTTTGCCACTTGCTTTGGTGCAGAGGTTTTCTTCCAGCAGACATGAGGATGCAATCTCATTGTATCAAGTCACTGTTCACTGCAGCCCAGCTCCCCAACTTTTGCTGTCTGTTTGCAGCACTGCAACTATACTGGGGTAAAAAAACCAAAACAACAACAACAACAGAAAAAAAACAACACAAACAAATAACAAACCAACCAAAACCAAAAAGAAACCAAAAATATAGTTTAAATAAACATAAACTATGTTTCCACTTCACCTCCAGTAATTGTTCAGTCAACAGAAACAGCATTTCACCAGCCTGAAGTAATCCCTGAGGATCAGTGAAGTGTACAAGTATTTTCCCAATCACGCTCCCTGCAAACTTTCCAGGAGTTTTACAAGTGTTTCTAAATCCTAAACTCTTGGTGATGCTGGGGTTTTCGGTGCCGAGAAAGCCGTACGGGGCGGGACATCCATTTACCGTCTGGGCAAAGCCCCTGGGGGTGTTTTTTGTCTCGCTGTTCCCAGGGTAAGCCATGAGGCTGCAGCAGTTTCAAGAGAGGTTTCACTGATGCAGCCACACCAGTACAATACTGGCCAGCGCCCAGATTTAAGCGAGGCCTAACATTTCTTTTAAATATAGAAAATTCCATGCTCTGTGCAGAGAAAATGACTTTTCTATTGTGTTGGGTGTTTGTTTCTTGGTGTTGGTTTTTTTTAACCCCTCTGAACGGGAAGCCAGAAAAAAGAAAGTCCCAAACTGCTAGTTCTCAGTAATAGCTTCACTGATTCACCTAGAGGGCTGTATTTTGAGGTGGATGTATCTCTGAGCTGGCAAGTGTTAAAAGGTATGGCTAGGCCATACCTGTGTGAGGAGAGGAAGAGAAGAGCAGGGATGCCCTGGCCTGGCAGCTGAATGTATACAGTGTCCTTATAAGCCACATGCAGACTGGGGGGTGTATCTCCTTCAGCAAGCACAGAGCATAAGGCACTGGCTTCACCAGAGCATCTTACGTGGTTTTCGAAGATCTCTGTTTCTGACCAGCCCTTGGTCCTGCTTGATTTGCCATTTCAGGACATGAGACATTCCTGCATCTCAGCTGCCTTCCCAGGCCTCTCCTGACGTGCTGTCCAAAGGTCACCAAATACAATGCTTCCCCACCTGCAGCCTCTTGGCTTGGAGGTCTGCCAAGCTGAGGCTCTGTGGTACCACTCGTTGCTCATTAAAACCTCTCAGGTGCTTGAGCAAACAAAGACTGGAGAGGACGAGATGCCTCAGTAGCAGGTTCAGGCTACAAACACTCACTGGTTCCTGTTTAGGCCACGTGTGTCTGCCCTGCTCCTCTCAGGGTGAATGCTGTTGGAGATGGCTCACGTTGTGCTGCTCTCTCTGCTGCTGCAGAAAGTTGTTTCTCAATTATGCCTGAAGTAGCTTTGTGGTGTAAAACCCTAAAGATGTCCAGACCTTAACTCCTCTTTAGCAGCTGCATGAGGTGCACTTAAGAGAATATATTACTATCTTGGGTAAAACTAGATTGCTTGTTTCACGTGTGGTCTTCCTCTCATCCCTCATGTTTTCAGCCCTATATGCATTCACATAGTCACAGCCTAGCCAGCTCCTTTTTAAAAAGGAAATAAATCCTTCCACCTGTTACTAAGGAGAGCATGTAGAATTTACCAGGCAAGCTTGTCAAGAGAGAATCACCCCACTGTGACCCAGGGGGGCTGGCCAGTTCTCTGATAATCATGATGTAGACACTGGATTTGCCTACCTAAGGAGAAGAGCACTTTTCCTGCTGACAGCAGGTGTCAGCAGCACAGGACAGCTGGTACAGGATCTCATTGACTTAAAAGGAAAGACAGGAACAACTTTCTGAGCTGTTCCAGCATACTTCAAGCTTGATTTTGACCTCGGTGTCAGAACCAGTACAGATCAGTTTGTTTCTGCCTCTGCTGTAACCACATGAATTTCTGCACTGATCCAACTTCACTGTTACTGCTACCAATTCTTTGCAAGCTCTGGATCAAACTAGGAAGAACCCCAAATGGGTCTGGCTCTATTGAACACCAAACTGTTCTCAGTCTCCCACTCTTGTTGGAGTAGTGCAGAAAGCACTGGTGGTATTATTCTAATCCACAACAATGAGAATGTACTCCTCCTCCTCCTGGGAAAAGAATGCTGATAGAGTATTCCCAGTGTGAAGGTCAGTTCTGCAAAGTTGTTCCACCTCAACATTCTATCTGCATTCATTAAACATTTTGTTTTCCCTCAATCATAATTGTCTTCTGTCCATTAAGGCAGACATGATGCATTTACAGCTGCTACATGACATGAAAATTACTGTAAGAGTTGACTGAGACATGAGTAACACCCATTACTCAGCAGTAAAAGATATTTTGGATTGCTGCCTCAATAAATACAGCCCCACAGACTGATTACATGGGCACAGGAGGCCCATAGAAGATGGATAGCAGGGGCCATGGGCTCAGGGTGATGATCGCAAGGCCATGTCTCAGAGGATGATGTACAATGCCATCTGAACATAGTTGTGGAGCAAAGGCAATACAAGAGTCTCAGTGGCAGGGAAATCAAGGCAAATCCAGCAAATTAGCAAAATTTCCCTGTGCAGAAACTCAGAGAGCCAGGTCTATAAGCAGACAGTGATTTGTCTCCACCAGACTTAGATAGTTTGAAGACTGAATTGGGCCATGGCTGAGATGGTCCTCAGAGCAAGAGCTGTCAGCATGTATCACTGAATTGCCCTTAGGACTTCCTTAGGGATGCAGGATGGAATTTACAAGCCCAGTAAAATAACCCTGATACCACTGCTGTTAGAACTGCCCAGTGTTTCCTGCTAGTGTGTCAGAATTGTGAGCAGACAAGACATACCCAGGCAAAGGCTCTACCTGCAAGCCTGGCTTTGGCTAGCACAGGTGTCATCTTGCTACCATTCCCAGTTCATTCCAAGATACAACACAGTGGGAGAGAAACGGATGCAGGGCCAAGTGCCCTTTCTTGTATTTTCCAACAAATGTATCTTTAAACATACATCTACCCACAGGATTTGCAGTGGTGTGTCTGTGGAGTGGCTGAGGCAGCACACCCCAGGCTGGCTTCCTGGCTATGCTGGTGATAGTCCCAATAGGATGGAGAGGATGTTTTCAGGTCTTGCTGCCAGTTCACTGATCCTTAATCTGCTCCAGTCTCCAGCTGCCAGTGCTGCACCCTTCACAAAAATGCCCTTCTCTGGCAGAAGGCTGAAAAGAAGTTCTTTTTGCAGACGTGCTGCCCACAAAGGTCAAGTCCCAGCCTGACAGTTTGCTCCCTTCACATGATCTCAATCTACTCCTGCCATTCCCAGCTTCATGTCCTTTGTGCAAGGGCTTGTCACTACTTCACTGAAGAAACACTGACACTCAGCAGGAACAGGGGGAACTCTAAGAGGGAAGACAGTGGGAGGTAAGAACTACAGGCCACAAAGGGACTCCTCTGATTATTTTCAGTAGCGCTGGCAAAACAGAGCTGCAATAGCAGCAGAGATGTTGGCAAGTGAAAGCCTTAGTGGGAGATGATATTGGGAAAGCAAGAGAACCAGCTGCAGAGGTTACAGCAAAATATGCTGAGTGATATGGAACCTCTCCCACACAGCACTTAGCCCTGAACTGCCCCAATAGGCACGGGAGGAGAACATGAGATGTCAGCATTGGCTGCTGCTACAGACACCCTCTCCATGAGATTTGATTTTTTCTTGTTATGATTTTGCTCATATACTTCAGTTTGGAGGCAGCTGGGCTCTCTCTGTACCAGAATAACTGGCTTGATAGACAGTCTGAAAAAATTAAGAACTTACCAAATTTGCTTTACTAAGGAGGAAGAAATACAACACTTGCAACTGGTGCTAGGGAGACAGCTGTGTGAACAAATACTGCATTTTCAGCTTCTAGATGGTGGTGCAGGCAAACAGTGTTTGCTACTTTCTTCCAGCAATTTCTCTGTGCACAAGTCCTAGTGCTGGAAACTGTGGCACATGGCTTAATTGCCCTTTTGGACCTTAGTGATATAGAATGATGATCATTAAATATTTTTATTAAAAAACAAAAAACATACCATGTCATCTTGCTGGGGAGCCTAAGGTACACCTCACATCCAGAGAAAAGAGCAAGTGGCATTGGCTGCAGAGCTAGCCAAGATCTGACCTGGGAGCTGGGTCATGAGACACAGCAGCACAGAGAGAGATTCTCTTGTGCATCTTTTTTTCTTTCGTCACATGCTTCAGGGGAAGTCAGCTGTAAAACCAGGAGTTTCATTCCTGTAATGAGCTTTAGCTTTGTGTGAGGATGTAACCCATGTCAGAATATGAACAGAACTAGTCCTGGGTGCCAAGTACAACTGCAATTATCCTACAACAGCATTTAATAGTTTTAAGCATTTACATATGCCTTGCAACTATGAAATTGCTGTGAAGATGCTGCCAAAACCCTGTCCAGGGTCAGAAGGAAGACCAGGACCTTCCAGAAGGTTGAGGAAGGAAGCTCAAGGTCTCTCACAAGTATGAGCTCTAAGCTGCATTCATCAAGTTTTTTGTCATTCAGGACTCTCACTGTGATCCTTCATTGGAACTCTTCTGCAGACTCAGATGTGAAACCCTGATTTACAAGAAGTCCTCCGTTTCCTTACATGGTTTGGTAGTTTGCTATTGAATATCCAATCAATAACTACTCCCAGTATTATTTTATTTTGTTGTAACAACATACAGCTGACCAGCTCTGTGTCTGGGGATGAAGGATGTTATCACACTCCTGGGAAGTTGGTGTTGAGACACAGCCAAGCCTGAAAAACATATAATGCCACCCCTGCAGGCTTCAGGATGGTGCTTTAAAGACAAACATACTCCATATGCATTTACTTTATCACAGGGAAAGGCAAAGATACCCCAAAAACAGATTCAGAAACTATGATAATTTATCCAGTTTATGCAGCAAATCACATTTCATGCAAAAAATGAATAAAAGTAAAATAATTGTCTAGAACATTTCACAACACATCATAATTTGAAAGCAAACTTCAGCTTCAAACTACCCTACTACTTGGTTAGCAAAACCAGTTTCATTGTTATGTAATTAGTTCCCAAAGAGCATTGACTATGACAAGTTTCAACCTGAATACACTTAAAAGTAAAACCTTCTCATTTTTAAATTCGTTATTTTTTAACATTTGGTGAAAAAGATACAGACTTGTCATATACTTTTGATCATAAAAGGTAAAACTTCCAAATAAGCCAACAGCAAGGTCTTCAGCATTTCCCTGATATTTGTTCCAAGGAGCAAACCACTACTTTATTCTCAACTTATCAATTTTATCAAGATGTTCACATTTTCAGCACAAGCTCTACACATTTTTTTCTGTAGCTTCTGTTCACTTCTTAAAAAGTTCAATGTATTTTGTTGTTGTTGCTTAAGCCAGACACTGAACCCAGGCATTACCATTTTAGCCAATTATTCCTGTACTCACAAATGGACATAGTTGCTTTCCTAGACTAACCATACCTGCTATATCTCCTTGAGAAGGTGCAGCTTGGATCAGCAAAAGAGTGCTTTGCTTGTGTTATAATAGCTTACATGGATTCCTGGACACAGTTTTTCCCAAGGGTGAAGGCTGTGCTTCTCAGACTGCTGCCAGCACAGAAAAGCTGCTCACACACACACACTTCTAAACTGTGCTTGGATGGCCTCTGGAGAAGACCTGGTGATCAAGCAGCCCATTTTTCATGCTTCCCCTTTCCCCTTACAATCCTGAGGAATTTCTCTGTTTTGTTTTGTTTTGTTTTTTTCAACAATGCCTCTCCCAGGGCACAGTTAATCACACAAGAACCACACAACACTTTTCAGGTGCCACTACAGAACAAAGCAAGATCTCTCTGCCTCCCACTCAGTGACAGCACTTTGTTTTTATAAAGTATATTCAGGAAAGTTTATATTCCATTAGAGATTCCTTCCTTTCCTTAGTCTGAAGGCCTGCTATGTTCTAGAGATACTGTCCTGGACAGCTCAGCTAGTAGGACAGACTGGTCACACTGGAAGTTTTCACAGCATTGCTAACATCCACCACAAAAAGAAAAGTCTGGAGCCTCAATGTGGGCAAAATGGCTGTAGACACCTGAATTTAAATAACCTCCATTCTTCCAGAAAAAGGCCCAAATTAGAGAAGGACCATCTTGTCTCATTTTTGGTTATTAATTATTTTTTTCCTAACTTACTCACAAAATCCTCCGGGTTTGCACAGCCACTTGGATGAACCCTACAACACAGGCTTGAATCTGCAATTTTTGGCTCAAATAGTTGCATACCACAGATACAAGTGTTGTATTAGTCTCTCTACATACAGTTTTGCTCCTTCCCACTATGAAAAAAACTCCAGTACCCATCTGAGTATCTGAAGTACACTCACAGCAATGTTCACAGAAGTTTTACAAAGACAAACAACAGTAGCTTCACACTGCAGCACCCCTTAGCTAACAGGTGGATTCATGCTAGACCTTTCAGATACTAGACCACCAAAAAAAGGATAAATTCACATATTTTGGATTCAACTTAAGCTTGTTACATAAGTTAGTTGTTTTGAAAATCTGGTAAGGCAACCAGTGCTATAATCCCTCAAGTACAGAGAGATATACAGGCTCTGTAATAGCATTCTTCTTAGGATGATTTTATTTTGTATCTTAGGAGAGAGTCCAGGTTTCCACAGGGAAAGAGATGAATTCTTTGCTTCGTCCTTCACACCTCTTCTCATATCCACTTCTGAAGCCTACTACTAACAAACAAACAAAAAAAGCTAGCAGACAGGAAGATTTTCTTCAATCATTCAGATGCAATAACATCATGGATTTCATCTTCTTTTGGTGCCCCCAAAGCCTGAAAAGACCAAAAAAAAAAAAAAGTGTCAGCTGTACCACAGCCTTTCCACTTGGCTCTCTACTTCTAAAAAGGCTAAAGGTGGCAGATGAGGTGAGTTAAACATATTTGCATAAAGCAGAACAGCAAGAAACTGACTGGTCTGAAAAAATATTCTATTCTTCCAGATGAGACAATCTGCTTTCCAAAAAGAAATGATGTTTCTACATGCTTGCTAGAATGCATCAAAGGGGAAAAAGCCTTGAACAAATGCATTTTGCAGATGAAGACAAATCCAATACTGGTGGTACCATGCTCATTTTGTAGACCTCTAGGGAGTTCTATGCCCAACTTCCACAGGCAACAGAAACGTGGGACATGGTAGAGGCAGGCATATAACAAAGTGTCAAAATAAAAGGATGAGTGCTTGCTGAACCTCAGCTAACATCTGTGGATTTTTGCCCACCAAAACCTCTTGAGCCTTGGAGGGTTAAAAGGTGTTTTGCCTTACCAGAAGCAGTTCTTGTTCCTGAACTGCCACCTTGTGTGGAATTGCTTGCCTGCTCACCAGCTGGAGGTGGAGCTGTAGCATCTGCCCAGGTATTGTAATATGGGGAACGTGGCTGTGCTCTGGTGAGGAAGAGAGTAGAAGGAAGCCTCCATTAGTGCCCTTCATGAAAAATTAAGAAATCACCATTCTGTACAACAAGGAGATGGCATTTGAGGGGAAACTGTAAAACAGGCAGTTATTTCAAAGCTGGCCAGTGTCATCACAAAAACACCTGTAGGCTTTCAAAAGGAAATCAAGCCTCATTCTTCAGGATAAGCAGTTCCAAAAGCTGCAAATGAGGGATTTTTTCCCTCTGAAATTCGGACCTTAGATTCTGTCAGACAAGAAAGTAGATTTGAAATCTGAAACCTAAATTCATTTTGGCAACACCTAGGTCCCAGCCATGCAAGAGAAAATATTTCTTTGTCCCATTACCTACCCTGGAAAGGCTGTATCAATAGAGGAAACTGCTTGGGCAACTCAAGATTCCCTGCAGGAGCCCCATGTTCTCTGAAGAAGCCTAAAATGGCAGCACCAGTGCCCTTTAACCTGTTTATCTAAAAATCATTCATTTTGATTGTTTAAAAGTGTGCAGCAAATACCACCAGTTGTTTACCCCAGCACTAAAACTTCCTTTGAATTACATTTTTGTTATGGTTTACCAAAATGCAGCTTATGTTATGAACTACAAGTCCTTTGGAAAAACCTGCCCCCTCAGATATATGGGGGCATATATGATATATATATGATGTATATGGCCCCAGATATATGATATGGCCCCCTCAGATATATATGGCCCCATATATGGGCCAGGATGAGACTGTAGGTTAAAGGCTGCTTCATTTGACCACACTGATTAGCACAGACAAGCAGCTGCCATCAAGGCAGACTTTAGGAGAGTTGACATTGATACAAGAGACCTGTCTACAGATAATTTTATGCTTAATACCTGTGTTTTAAGGCAGTCCTCAGATGGATTGTATAAATGCTTATTTGAAATTCACAGGCCATCATGTCAGGCCAGACTAATCAGCTAACACAGAATGAAGCACCTCAGACCTCCAAATTCTTGTTCCCCAGAAACATGTGTAATGTGTCTCTGCTGCTAAAGCTGTACATAGCTCCTCAAAATAGTTCAAGAGGTAGGATTTTACAGCTTAGAACAATACAGGCCTGCAAGCTTAGCAACAATGTAAACACAGTATATGGCATACCCCTGGAAAGCTTAAATACTTAAAATCTGATAGCATGCATATTTTACCTGTGACTGCCAGCCAAGTAGCCTAGCAAGCCTCCTGCTCCTAATCCAGTCCAAAATCCTGGTCCTGAATTGGTTCCATGATTGGAATCAGTCCCAAAGCTGTTGTCTTCTTAAACAAAGTGAAAGAAAAAAAAGTATCAGTTAGTTGTACCTAATCCTCAGGACAGCTGTTGAAACAAGACTCTGCTCTTAAAGAAAATGGAAAATTAGACCATGAGCTCCTCCTGATTTCAGTAGATTCTTGACCAAGTTTAACTTGAAAGGTCTCAAAAGTTCAGAGAGGAAGAAAAAACCAGAAATGAACACTAAACAGCTTTATGTTAAAAATTAGCTTCCACTCAGTCACACAGCCCTGACGTGTCTGCAAAACACTGCAGAGATGCCCTGTCTGCTCAGACAGTGGGCCAGAAACAGGAACTGAAACCAAGCATGTGAGATCAAAGTGTGAACCACCAGGCCAGACTGCTTTCTAATGTCACTCAAAAGAGCTGCCCATTTTGAGTACCAGTGGCTCAGTCTGATGGTACATGACTTTGTATTGTCTGGGGTAATTCTAGTCGGGTGTTTTGTCATCAAAAGACTTGCTCACTGCAGTCACATTGCAATGTTTTCATTATGCATGAGTCACCAAGCTTGACAACCTTGATAAAACTGCATCAGGAGGGGTGAGAGGGTAGGAGAGTCACAGGCTTCTCATGTGACCTGAGTAACAGGAGGTTCTGACCCAGAACCATATGTCTTCCATTTAGAAATAAAAGAAGATGCAACAGTGTGGCCAGCAGGCCCAGGGAAGTGATTCTTCCCCTGTACTCAGCCCTGGTGAGGCCACACCTCGAGTACTGTGTCCAGTTCTGGGCCCCTCAGGTCAGGAAGGAGATTGAGGTGCTGGAGCAGGTCCAGAGAAGAGCAAGGAGGCTGTGAAGGGATCCAGCACAAGTCCTGTGAGGAAGGGCTGAGGGAGCTGGGGGTGTTCAGCCTGGAGAAGAGGAGGCTCAGGGGAGACCTCATCACTCTCTACAACTACCTGAAAGGAGGTTGGAGCCAGGGGGGGGGTCGGGCTCTTCTCCCAGGCAGCTCTCACTAAGACAAGAGGGCATGGGCTTAAGCTCTGCCAGGGGAGGTTTAGGTTGGATACTAGGAACAAATTCTTTACAAAGAGGGTGATCAGACATTGGAATGGGCTGCCCAGGGAGAGGGTGGATTCTCCATTCCTGGAGGTTTTGAAAAAGAGACTGGATGTGGCACTCAGTGCCATGGGCTGGTAACCACAGTGATAGTGGATTAAGGCTTGGACTTGATGATCTCTGAGGTCCCTTCCAACCTGGCTGATTCTGTGATTCTATGAAAAACAAAGCAGAATAATTTTCTGGTCTAGAGAAAAACAAGGATGTAAGAATATGCTCAATAACAGGTTTAATAGAGAAGGAAGTATAAAGGGAGACCAAAGATTATGGTCTTCCTGAATTGTGCTCCTCTGAACAGGTGGGCATTGGATTTCATTTAGAATGCACTGGAAGGAAGACAAACTCTCATTGTGATGATATTCCCCTTAAACTATGCAGACTTGGAACAACAACAAAAACAAACCACAGGGTACTTCAGTTACTGTAAAAACAACATTCATCAGGGAGATGAACCAACTAATTTGTTCAACAATGCCATGGCTGAACACTGACTCAGAAAACTGAGTATTTTTTGGTTGAAATTTCTAGAGTAAACATTAAGGATTATGTCAAAACACTTAACAGATAAGAAGCAGAACTTAATTAAAATAGGGTAACTAAACAAGTTTCACAAGCTGCACTCTGCATCTTCAGGGGATTTAAACTGAGGCAGATCAAGTATTAACAGCACTAAGTGAAGGATATTGTTTTTCATTACCATCCAGATTTTCAAAGGCTAATATGCTCTTGATGCATGGACACACACATTCAGAGATGGGATTTCAGAGATGGGATTTTGCTCCTCTGTCAAATTTAAGGCAGGTATTAAATGTAAAAAAAAAACCCCAAAGAAGCATAACTATTTTTAAGCTGGCCTCACATCTAAGAGGCTTCATCCTTACACTAAAATCTGAGGAGAAATCCTTGACACACGTTACTAAAAATGCCTTAAGTTAACTCTTTTATGGCTTCCAACTTGCATCTTAAGAGTCCCAATTTTCACTATTAACCAGGAAAACATTTTTGAGGCCCTACCCTTGCTAGATTTCCAAGTCCTACAATGAAAATTAATTGGTGTAATTAATTGACAAGGAACAGGACATTAAAAAACCCTCCAGAAAGTAGCCTTTTGCTCTGTTCTGCCTGTGTCTAGTACAACAGAACCCTGATTTATGACCAGGGCTCTCACTACCTACCACAATAACACCAGTGGCAAGTGGCATGAGCACACCAAGTCACTCATGCATGAGCAGCACAGACAGACTGTCTGAAGCCTGAAATAACCACATGGAAACCAATCTGCAAAGCCACTAGCAATGCAGAAGCAGAACCCCTTTAATTTTCTGCTGCAAGCACATCTGAAAGTTCCCACTGCCCATGTAGGGTACGAGTATATCCAAAAGTTACAGCGGCACCCTCTGTTGGCCGAGTGGAGGAAAGCACACCCAGAATATGAGCTTTTGACTAAGTAATCTTTGCTATTTATTTACTGGATAGAACGCCTTCTTTCTAAGGGTCAAGAGGAAGGGCACAAAGATGATCAGAGGGCTGGAGCACCTCTCCAGAAAAGACAAGTTGAGGGAGTTGGGGCTGTTCAGCCCAGAGAAGAGAAGGCTCTGGGGAGACCTCACAGCAGCCTTGGGAACAAACTTCTTAGCAGGGCCTGTAGCAACAGGACAAGGGGTACTGGGTTTAAATACAAAGGTAGTCAATTTAGACTAGAGATAAGGAAGTAGTATTTCACAATGAGGGCAGTGAACCACTGAACAGGTTGCCCATGAAGGTCAGAGAAGCCTCATTGCTGGAAACACTCAAGGCCAGGCTGGATGGAGCTCTGAGCACCCTGATCTAGTTGAAGGTGTCCCAGCTCACTGCTGGAGGCTCCACCTACAGGACCTTTAAAGGTGCTGTCCAACCCACACCACTCTATGACTCTCACAAATTAAAAAAAAGAGGATGGAATGTATGCAACTTGTCCAATATCATTTGTGTTCCAGTGCTCTGTCACATTTTCACAGGTTTTAACGAGTTGGTCAGATACCAGATGAATAATGTTTATTTCCCCCAGACACTACAACCACCTAGGGCAGCCCAGACAGCAAGTGACAAAAGTCATCAGTTTTCTGGGTAAAGAAGGGCCTCTCTTCCTGGCAGCATCCTTGCCACTGCTCATACTATTCCCAACTTCAGATGAAGCACATGAGATTTGGGTGCTACACCCCTACTGAGGATTCACAGATTTCTCATCTGCTGGGACTACAGAGAGGCAGCTGCAGACAGAGGAGTGGCTCATGGTACCTGACTCCATCAATTGTTCTGTGAGCACAATGGGGGCCTGAAAAAGACCCTTCCCTAAAGTTCCAAAGCACTTCTTTGGCACCAGTTTGTTTCTGCCTGCCTGAGACTACACTGTCTTCCAGATTACTTGTGGAAGTTACCTTTCCCTGTCACAACCCTCAAATTTCAGAGTTTAAAAGGAGCATTTGCAGGGCATGGGGATGTGGATTTTCATAAGTTCAAAGGACTGCACAGCTGTTCCCTGGGGGAAACCAAGTGGTTATTTTCACTTCTGAACAAAGAACAGAATGCAAAGCTGGCAGCAGGCTCTGCAACCAATTCAGCTGCCAATGCACTTGAGTCCATCCCACCCACACTTACTGCAGATAAAACCGTACAATCCTGCTTGCTTTCTGAGTACCACCAACAGCTTGGAGTCCTACCTGTGAAGCTGGACTTAAAACCAGGAGGAGGAGGCACCTTCCGAGTCTGTGAGTAAGGCCCAAAGAACCCGTTGCAGTCATGGATAGTCTCAGAAAACTGCTCGTTCCCAGTGGAGAGTTTTCCATGTAAATAATTGTATACTCCATAAACCACAGCCAGAACAAGTAAAACAAGTGCTCCGACCCCACAGCTGGAATAATCCTCCTTTGGATGGTAACTGCCAGAGTGAAATCTCTGAGAGTTCGTTCTCCTTCCCCCTTCCTCAGTCAGCTCCAGGCTGAAGAGCAGGCTGCAGGAGCCTCTGACGATGTAAGGATCATCTGGATAATCGTAGCCTTCACAGCTCACTTCCAGCTGCCCAAACCTCTGGCTGTTTTCCAACTCTGCTTTGCACTGCCACTGAGAAATAAACACAACACAAAGTCAAACCTCCTGTTCCAGAGATGAAAACACCTCTCTGCTTGGCCAGAGGCACTCTGAAATACAGCTGCAACCTGAAATGTGCTTTTTAAAATACTAAAAAAAACCAAAACAACCCAACCTGTTACTCTGGAGGACAGAATCACCAGTTATGGAAGATTTTCTTTTTCTTCACTGAAGATGTTTTTCAAGTATTCCTTCTTCAGGCATAGGAATATTTCTAAAAGCAAGCTGTACCCTCTGCAACAGTTGCTTAATAAATGCCTGTCCCACGTAACCTGTATGACAGCTACAATGCAGAAGCCTGAAATCCAGGGCACCTGATTCCATTGATGTCCACACAGAAACCAAAATCAATCTGTACAGACATCATTAAGCCTCCATAGGCAACACCTAACAATCACTCTGCAATTCTGCAGCTGTACACATGCAGATTCCTCAGACTCCTCTTCCTTTGAAGCACCTGAATTTGTGTTACCACCTCTAACTGCAACTGCCACACAGCCTGGGGGAAAAAATGTAGTAATTTCTAAATTACTAATTCAGGACAGCAGCACCAACTGCCAGATGAAGTCTGACTGCACTTTTACAATCCTGTTACTGTTTTAACAACTATGTTCAGCCCTGACTTCTGGTTACTCTACTGTAGGAGCCTAGGTAATGGCTAACAAAACACAAACACATGACTATTTAATACTACCATGCAAAAGGTAATAATGCAAACCTGAAATCTAGTTTTTAAAGGACAGAGCTGAAGTGATGCCAAGACTTACACCCCTTTCTACTCTAAAAATTGGAAATCTACACAGCAATACCAAAGCAAGGGCATCCTCAAGGATTCACAAGTTTTATTTCATAAACTTGAGCAGCATTTTAATTAAAACCAATGCAGGCTTGATCTACAGTGCTTTTAAATTACAGTTTCAAACCCAAAATTATTTAGGTGAAGCCCTAGTTGTCAAAAGTCCTCTTACCACAACAAAGCAAACTGAACTGCCACCTGAGCCCATCATTCTTTTCTCCTTCAGAGGGCACCGAGTCTGGGGGAAGGAGATTTCATTAAGCGTTTAGAAAGCTTCCAAGAGTTACCTGTACATCGTAGCCATCCCAGCCTTTGTTGTAGCACTGAACAACCTCGGGGACACGGGAGCACCCAGCAGTGCCTCCCGTGCACTGCAGCTGCGGGACTGCCGCTGTCCGCCGGGCTGTCGTGTAGCGGCCTCTGTGCAGAGTCAGTGCCTGCACCTCCCTCAGCAGGACCCGACCTGAAAGGGGGGGCACAAACCTCAGCGTTTGCCCAGACATTCTCCCCCGAACCTTCCCGAAAGCTGCTGCCGCCCCCCTCCCCCCCAGGCGTGTTTCTGGAAGGGCCGAAGCTGTCAGCAGCACCACGGGGCGGAGGGGAAGGGGCAGCGCCTCCGATGACCCTCGGGGCGGGTTCTGGGCTCTTCCCCTCGGAGCACCCGGGATCACCCCCGCGGCACCAGTGCTGTGGCAGCACAAAACGAGCGCTACAGGCAGCCCAAAGCAAAAAAACCCTCCTGGAGCCGGCAGGGCCGCCTCCCACCCCGCCCCAGGCCGCCGCCAACCCTCCCGGGCCTCCGCCCTGACGCCAGAGGCCGGAGGGGAGGCGGAAGGGTTGGAGGTTCCCGCAGGCGGGAGGGTCTCCCGGCAGCGCACCCCTCCCCGCGGGTCTCACCCGGATCCTTCCAGCAGAGCGCGGGGCGCGGGGCAGCGCAGAGCAGGAGCAGGAGGAGGAGGAGGCGGGAGGGAAGGAAGAACGCGGGCACCGCCACAGCCGCCATGACAGCCCCGAGCGGAGCCAACCGCCCCGCCCCCTGCGGCAGCGGCGCCGCTCATTGGCTGACCCTGCCGGAGCGGGGCGGGGATTGGGGGAGAGGAGCGACCCCCCCGAATCCCCGCCCCTGAGGCAACGTGGGCCAATAGGCAGCGAGGGGGCGGGGCGCAGCGCGAGGTCCCCTTTGCCTCGCGAGGGGGGGCGGCACCTTCCCGCGCCTGACGTCACAGCACGTGACGCGTCAGGTGTCCGGAGCGGGGGAGGCGGAAGCGGCTCCCGGTTCNGGGAGAAGAGCGCGGGGGGCCCGGCCCCGGGTAGGGTGCGGTGGGTGTTGGGCACAGCGCACTGAACCTCCGCATGCTGTCCGCTTCTGCTCTCCTTGCAGCCCTGATCAGCCTGTCCTTCGGCGGAGCCGTCGGCCTCATGTTCCTGATGCTGGGATGTGCCCTCCCCCAATACAAGTAACGTGCCCTCTGCCCCCCCTCCCCCGTGTCTGTAGTTTGTGGGCTGAGAAGTACCGGGTATGGGGTGGAGTTTGGGCATGATTTTTTTAATTATCTCAAAAGATTGAGGCGGTGAGAAAGACTACCCAGGAGCTGATTCACTGTGAAAGTGAAGGTGACAAAAGTTAAACTGGTCTGGCTGCAAACCCCCTGTCCCAATACATCTGCAGTGTTGTCCCTCGGGCAGATAAGCAGTTGGCATCTCCTGGAGCAGAGGGGGAATATCCATTGTCGGGGAAGTCTTGGTGTTCTCTGTGGCCACTCAGTGGCAGCGGTGTGTGGGTGTGTGGGTGTCCCCTGCACTCCTGGCTGCTGACCACACCCGGTAATGGAGCGTCTGGGGTGAGTACAGCTGCTGGCTGTGCTTGCAGGCTGGTGATTCCTGCCTCTTAGTTTCCAGGAGATAAGGAAGGAGTAGACCAGTAGAGCAAGAAGTTCAGTCGATGGCTTTGATCTTTTGCAAGTCAATGCTGACTTAACAGAAAAACTTCTAAAGCAACTTGTTTAATGTTAGATAAATGTGGAACATCCTGTTGGTAGTCCTGTTCCTGGCTGTGAATTGCAGTTCTCTGCATCTGTGAAGACCTTTCTTATGTCAGCTGTCTTCCCTTGTAAGCCCAGGGCTGGTGCCTCAAACCCTTAGGAGGGAGTTTATCACACAGTCAGCCTTCAAACACTGTAACAAAGTTGTAATGAAACAAGGTGTAGCTGCATTGGAGTGCATGTGAGAAATCTGGGCTGGTGAGCAGAAGATTGTGTGATTTTTGTAGGTTTTTTGTTACTAGTGTTCAGATTAAAAAAAAAAAAAAAAATTGTCACCCCGTGACTGCTGAGTGTTTGACTACTGGCTGAGGGCTGCACACTGTTCCTGTATGTGCACTGAAAGCCTACAGGCAAAAATGTCATGAGACCTCTACAGAGGCATCTCTGTAATTCTCAAGTAAAGCTGGGAGGTTAAACTTGAGAGTTAAGTTCATCTCGTGAGGTGGTGTTGGATTTGGGCTTGCTTGGTGAAATCTTGCTTTATGAATCTCCTGTCAGTGAGCTCTGCTGCCTCCAGGTCCAGCTGGAGCCACTCACAAACAGGGTCTGTTGGATTAATGTCTGTGTCTTCCAAGGAAAAGGATTTGCTGTCTCTGGCTTGTGTCTGTCTTTGCTGAACGTGGACGCTGGATGGGGAAAATGCCTTGGATTGATTTTAGGAAGAACAGGAATGAAACCAAGTTGATTTTAACTTTTCTTCTCCTTTCTTTTTCAGCCAGTACTGGCCACTGTTTGTTCTGTTTTTTTACATCCTTTCTCCTATCCCGTACTGCATAGCAAGAAGATTAGTAGATGACACAGATGCTACAAGTAATGCCTGCAAGGAGCTAGCAATATTTCTTACAACAGGCATTGTTGTATCAGCATTTGGGCTACCCATAGTGTTTGCGAGAGCACAACTGGTTAGTAATCTTTCAATCTATTTATTTATTTTTTTTCCCCAAAAAACTGTTCTTCATGGTTTTTTTCACTGAAGCTTGAAGTTGCACCGAGCAACTTTTGTAGATATGTTCTTAAGATACTTGCAGTGGAAACAATGAGAGTTCTTTTGGCAGGAAAAACTACTACTAGAAGCAGTAGTGTGGCAGAATGTCATGACTGCAAATTGCTTTAGTCTTGGACTAAACCCTAAGAGCCTATTTGCAGTGCTGAGAAAATGAGATAGAAAATTGTGTGAGAACTTAGCAGGCAAGTAACCAAATATAAAAGTGTACAGTATACTTTGTAGGCAATTTGTGGAATAGTTTGGCCTAAAGAAGCATGTGTAAAGGATGTATTTTTGTGCTCACTGTAAATGACACTGTTACTGTTTCAAACTTTGGAGTTATTACATCTTTTCTAGCCTATGGCTTTTCACTAAAACCCTGTAAGAGGTGACCTTGTTTGTGTGAATTTCAGAGAGTGCTACTAAGTCAGACACCATGGAGTGTTCTCTCCTATAATCTTTTCAGGCAGGAACAGCTGAGATGGTCAGCTTGAATGTCTTGCACCCTTTGAGTAATCCACTTGCTCTCCTTGGAAAGCATTCACCTCCCTTTTGTTACAGGGATATCTGCTGGCATTTGGAAGACCTGCATCCTTAGATGTGTATTAAAGAAGTCTTACAGCATGGTTAGCCAGTGTAGCTGAGCTGCAGGGTGTTTGGTGCTGTTGCCTAGCCTTACTTTACTGGTTTTGGATGTCACAGCAAACTGGCTCTGCCTGCTAGCTGGCACTTTGGACACGGGTGGAAGAAACTTGCTCTGCTGCTTTGGCTGACTCTGAATTGGTCGAGTCCTTTTGGGTAAAGCCTTGCTGGCACAGCCACAAATAACGAGATGCCACCTCCTTGCATCACGGACCTGTTGCTGAATTTTGTCTGTAATGTGACATGAAAGTGTTATTTTTTTTCTTGCCAGTACTCAGCTCAAAACACCTCTAACTAACTCCTTCTTCTCCGCAGATTTACTGGGGTGCGTGCGCGCTTGTTCTGACGGGGAACACGGTCATCTTTGCCACGATCCTAGGATTTTTCTTGGTCTTTGGCAGCAATGATGACTTCAGCTGGCAGCAGTGGTGAAAGGAAGATCAGAGAACTCTGACAGGCATCTTGTCATGCAGCGGCCATCCATACAAATGGGAGAATGGGCAATAAGAGAAGTAGCGTAGCAAGCCTCTTGAGTATTCTAGATGCTCCTTTTCACCGTGTTCGTGCTGAGTGTACTACTGTTGCTGACAGGGTTTCTACATTTTTATGAAGTGGAGAGATGATTGGTTTCATTTTTACCTATGGTATGTTTTTTAGGTACTCTCTCAGTTTAAAATTACCATCCTTCTGTCCTGTGTTTATGTCAAGCTTTAAATCTGGAACAAGAACATTTAAACATGGTTTCAAAAAAGGATTTAAAGTTTTGGGTTATTTAAGTTAAGCATTAATACTGTGTTTCAAGAAATGTTTTTGTTTCTCATATGCTGATTAAATTATATACAAGCTGAATGGAGGGAGGAGGTTGTGCACTGCCATTGTCAGTTACCAGATCAATGGATTGCTGCTGTATTTTAGCAGAGGCAAGGTGGGGCAGGGAGTACCAGTTGCAGATTTTTCTTCTGCCCATACCTCAAACTGGGTGATGAATGTTGATAGCCTTCATTTCAGGAGAAGGCTGAGGAGCAGGTGGGATTATTTGGGAGACATCCTAAATTTTAACACTGCTAGCACTTTTACCTGCTTTGTTACCAATTCATGTGTGGCTGTGACATTCAAATACTCTGTAAATGTATTGATGCTATGACATACAAAACTGAAGTGTATTGTAGGGGAAGGGAAAATGATGTTTAAATTCCATTTTTAAAAACATCTTTTGAACTCTTTCTATTTATAAGCATTGTATGGTTTTGAACTTTTTTGTCAGCTTTCTACTGCAAAGATGTAAAAATGTTCATTTATGGAACTACTGGTCTGTGTTAATCTGAAGCATATACGGAGATGTTTCCTCCTTCCCTTTTTAATTTATTTTATACATAGTATATATACATACAATAAAACAGCTTTTCAAATGTAGATGAAACCCTTTGTGTTAAGAATAATATTTTTTTTTCTTCCCCTCTTCACAATGCAGCTGAGGTGTGACTTTTTTGGAGTCACTGCCTGAACTGATTTCACTGACTTTTTAAGTTCTTATGCACTGTTGGTTAATAGGATGTAACATTATGTCTGTAACTGTAGCTTGTGTTCTGTAAGATTTCACATGTAGCCTCCAATATTTATGACAGGTTTTCTGCATACCTCTCAAATGTCTGGGGTTTTCATTTAAATAAATCTGCCATTGCATCACAAGATAATCGATGAGTGCCAGGTAACCAGGTTTGATTGTATAACATGCATTGATAAACTTGACCAAACATACTTCTATAACTATATTTTTGTTCAATTCTTTAAAAAGAAAGAGTCTAGGAAATGTACTGTGCATAATTAAAGGCTGTTGATTGCTGAAGTTTTGCTTAATGGTGGAGCAGTATGCAAAGACACAAAACTGCAGATCTTAGCTGTAGTATTTGTGCACCAATGTAAACAAAGTATTAAGCTAGAATATTTCAAGTCTGATAGGAGGTAGTCAGTAGTTATGGAGAAAATGTCCTTGAGGAACTGATACCAGCAAGTAAGGGCAGCAGGGTTGTAGCCACCTACACATACTGCTTTGTTTATGTTCCACTGTGTGTAAGAGACCAATTTTATCCCTGCTGGTAGAGGAACAAATAGGTGCCAAGACCACAGTGCAGGAGCCCATCTATAGCAGATGGTCTTTCAGCCATACATAAGCACTTCACCAGGCTGCCTGCTGTGGTGAGGAATGTTTGGAGGTGTGTAAGGGCTGTAGAATTTACTCTTTTCATCACCTTTTTCAGTGAGACTTCTGTATTCCTGTCCCCAGCACAACAGATGCTTACAAGCCAGTGGCTAAATTTGCAGTCCTTGTGAAGGTGGAATGCTTAGGACTTGTACAAATCCTCTGAAACTGTTAGGAACTCCGTTTTGTTTGTTTGTGTGCTTTTTTTGTGGTCAGGAACTGTGTTTTCCATTGCTGTGCTGCTAAGCCTGCTTCTCAGTGTGATGCTACTCTGTATGGCTGGGCCATAGAGCTGACCATATATGTGTTGGCAGTGCATTTTCTGTATGTTAATTACAGTGCAGTGTCACCTTATGCTTGCACACTGGGTACGTGCAGTTTTGCTCTGATTTATGAGCTAGACACTTGAGAGGTATGATCCTTCCATAATATATGCACTGAGGTAGTGTTGCCATCCTTCTAGAGGGAAAAACTTTGAATTTTCAATAGCAATCTTGAGATCTGTATGTTTACTCAAAAATACTCTAATAAATGAGTACTTTGTTTAAAGTATTAATTGTTGGGGTTTTGTTTGTGGGTTTGTTGGTTGTTTTTTTTCTTTAATGGGGTTGTTATTCCTGTTGAAAAGATGTGACCACGTTACTCAGTAGTCTCTCCGAGTGAGTATTTGTGTAATTTACCTCGGACTACTCTGTAAAGAACAGTCTGGTGCTGCAATGGGCTCGCTTTGCTGGTCTCACATCTGCAGTTTATCTTCAGTTTGTGTTTGAAGTCCAAATTCTGACACGCTGCTATTATTATACAAAGTGGTCACCTTCATCACATATTCATAACTTTAAAATTTTTATTTAAAAAGACCAAACTACTTAATATTTGTAATCGTTCCTGACATTTTGGAAACTTGAAAACCAGTGACTGATGGCAGTCTTAGAGAAAACTAACTGGAATTGGTTGAAAATCCTCTTTAGGGGGGGAATAACCCTCTTTCCCCTCCTCACACACACTTTGGTCTTATCTGTTGATTTTTAAAAAAATTTATCATCAGAGACAGAAAAAGCCGGTTAATATATTAACACTAAAACCAAGTTCTTTAGTTGAAATACTGGAAGATCTGAGCAATTTGTCAACAATGAGGATGCTACAGCTGCATACGTTTTTGCTTTCATCAGAGCAGACTAAACCTGAAAAGGGTTGGTGTGTGATGAAAATAATCCCATTCCACCCACTCCCCCGGGAGTGCGGGATGGGTGATGGTGGGGCGAGGAGCCGGGGGTAGCGTGGAGGGGCTGGAGGTGAGAGGCTGCGGGGTCAGGTGTGGGTGGGGTGCGGGGGCAGGTGTGAGGGCGGTGCAGGGGCAGGTGTGAGGGAGGAATGGGGTCAGGTGTGATGGCGGTATGGGGTCGGTGTGAGGGTGGTATGGGGTCAGGTGTGAGGGCGGTGTGGGGTCGGTGTTGTGGCGGTACGGGGGTAGGTGTGAGGGAGGTATGGGGTCAGGTGTGAGGACCGAGGTGTGGGATGAGGTGTGATGGCGGCGGGAGGCTCAGGAGGTGGGAAGGGCAGGAGGCCGAAGGCGGGTCCCTGCACA
>JAAWXA010000025.1:8040514-8056787 GCA_038090715.1 Florisuga fusca | reverse complement strand
CCCCGGCAGGGTGCGAGGGGAGAGGCGGGAGGTGAATGCGGGGCAGCCCCCGGTGCCAGCCAAGGCTCCAGAGTCACTCGTGGGTTTTCCCTCAGTTTTGTTCGCGAGGGGAAGGAGCGCTGTCTCCCAGGGAGCAGTGGGGGTGTGCTTGACCCTGGGAGTCAGGGCTTGCTGGGGAGCGAGTCCATGCTGGGAGGTGTTCTGTGAGTTTGGCATGCAAAATGGGATTGCAGGATAAAACATATTGTGGCTAAAAGTTCCATCCTTGCTGTTCGTAGGGACTCATCTCCTGTCTCATTAGATCTGAGACATGGGGTGATGTAAAAAAAAAAAAAAAAAGAAATAGAAATATGACAACTTGTGCCTCTCCGTTAGTTCTCCCTCACTGGCAGAATTCACATGCAGAGTGACCTCCTGTCTGGAGCCATCCTGTTCTACATCAGGTGCTTTTCTTCCTGAACACGCTTTATATGGCGCTGAGGTTTTGGCACTGTGTGCTCTGCCTGGAAGTGAAAAGCCAGTGGAAGGTTTGCCCAGGTGGCTGCAGCTCCTTTGGTGCAGGTCTGTTCCAGGCATGTTAGCACAGTGGTCACTTTGGGTAAGTTCAGTATTCATACTGGACTCTATTACCTTGACAGGATCTGTTTCACGAGCTGAGCCAAAGCAAGCAATACCAGAACCCATTTAAATTAACATGACTGCCCTCTGTGATGGATTTTTTTCAACTGTAGCAACATGTGGCTCTGATAAAGCCTTAATGTGTCTGATAATGAGTTAGATTGTGTTGAAACTCATTTCTCCTCCAGTACTGCAGATCAGCAAAGATGACGTGACTGCACTTCAGTGTAAAGTAGTGTGTCTTATCCAGAATGGGAACTTCAAGGAAGCCCTCAGTGTAATCAACACCCACACTAAAGTGTTAACCAGGTCAGTTGTTTCTTGCTATACTCTGCAAAACGTGAAACCACAGGTCCTGCTGCAGATTCAGTGGAGGGGACGAATAGGCAGAAAAATAAAGAGCAAGAGGTGCTCAGAGTCATTGGGATTTGGCTTCTTAGGGACACACTGATTTATTTGGGGTGTGAGAGGTGGTCTGGGTGACTTTGAGACAGTCAAATCTTGCTCTTACTGTTGAAGGGATTGTCCCTAATCAAGTTTTCAGCCACCTTCATGTACTGATTCTGCTAGGTGACAGGGCTGACCACCCCAACTGGTAAAAGGGAAGAGGACAGGTCTTAAGGAGGGAGTGAGAAGAGAGAAGGAAGAAGCCTTTGCTTGGGGGCAGCAAGTTGTTGGCTTTGCTTGGCTGTATCATCATATTGGGATCCTTTTCTTTGCCAGCCTGAAGGTGCTGCTTCCCCTGTTGCATGGTACAGGCCCTTTGTGTGGGTTCTCAAAACTAGGACCTTGGAGAGAGCTTGTGTTAGAGAACAAGTCAGGCTTCCCATGTGTGTCATTAAGCAGACTCTAATTTTCTTTGTAATAAGGATGCTCTCTGTGCAATGATGAGAATGAAAATTGATACCCACAAACTGCCCAGCAGCAAAATTTTTGTCTTTCGGATAATGCTTTTGTAAAGGAGCTTCCCAGAAAAGTGTTTTAGCATCAGTGTGGTGAAACATATTTATGTTCACATCTGAAAAAAAAAAAAATTATTCGCAAATTCCTTTTTTCCTGTGATGCAAGTGGTTTAGTTTCTGGTTTTTTAGTATATGGTGAATAGGAGGAGTAATTTCTTTACTGCAGAGTTGTCCCAAGAATTTCTTTAGCTTGGCTGTGCTCTGTGTCTCTCTGTATCCTGCAGAGCAGGAGAAGTGGTGATTCTTGTCTGCCTTGAAGTTGTCCTGTCCTGCACTGAGGGTGGCCCACTGCTTTGCTTCAGTTCTTAATGCCATTTGTTTGTTTTCAGACTCTCTTAATCAACTTGAGGACATGGTCTGAAGTTGTGCCAGGGGAGGTTTAGGTTGGATATTAGAAAGAATTTCTTTATGGAGAGGGTGATCACTCATTGGCATGGGCTGGTAACTGCAGCGGTAGTGGATCAAGGGTTGGACTTGATGATCTCTGAGGTCCCTTCCAACCCAGACAATTCTATGATTCTATGATTCAGCTGGGCTAAGATAATTTTTTATAGACTAAGAAATAACTGGTGACAAGTGGCACCAGTGATGAACTAAGGGAATCACTGACGAAGTTTCCTTTGGCTTAAGTGGTAGCTCAGGGTGTAGGTGGAATTTAGTGTTCAGTGCTCTGCCTTTTTGATAATGCTTCCCTGCTGGTGTGAGCTTGCTTTGAAGCCAGTTTTATTTTAACATCAGTATACCTTTCTGCTGCAGTTCTGCTGTGCTGATATTTCCAAGCAGGTTTATGTTAATGTTGGCTTAGTATCAGACTGTAGGAGGGACTGTGTTTTATACCATGTTTTTCTCTCCCTCTGTGTGAGTCGATTGTCTTTGAAAGTTTTCAGTGACAATCTTCTGCTGTGATGGTATGCCTTCTCCTTAAGAAGGACTCCCATAATGGAGTTTGGTATTGTTTTAGCTTTAAGCATTTGATTTGCATTATCAGTAGGAGGCAGGAACTGGGACACATGAAATGTCGTGCGTCTGGAAACACCAGAAAAATTAATCTCTTCTTTTGGGTGAAGTTTTGATATTCCTTCTCTGCTGAACACAAAGTAAGTTTAAGATATTTTCAGTGCTCAGCAGACCCATAATTCAGTATTCTGGAGTCATGTGCTCACCTCTGGTCTTTCACTTTTGGGGCATGTAGCAGTCTGTGACTAATTGGGGTTCTGAAGTGTGTGCAGGTGGGTGAATGCTGCTGAGGGAAGTCTGCTTTCAGCCTTTGTCTTATCTCTGCAGTGACATTATTGCCTTTGAGAAGGCCTACTGTGAATACAGGCTGAACCGTATTGAAAGTGCTCTCAAGACCATTCAGAGTGCCAGTCAGCAGACAGACAAACTGAAGGAGCTTTATGGACAAGTGGTAATTACAAGCTTTTCTTCCTGGTGGGAGTTTCATATGCTGGGTGCCTTGCCCCTCCTCTAATCTGGGGCAAGTATGGGGACAGAATTTCTTTCTCTGCCTCGAAGGTAAGGAGAAGCACAGTTTCCAGCTGTTTGAAATTCCATGGAGTTCCAGTCACCTGTTGATGGAGTCAGTTGTCATCTTACTGCCACTGAACCAAACATTACATTTCTGACTTCCTTTCCCTTCGTGGGTCTGACCTGATAATAGCCATCTGGCCAAGGGGATGGAGGATGCAAGAGAGATGATGAGGTTTATTTGTGGTCGAGCCATCTGCTTGCTTTAGATGACTGTCCAGGAATGGTTTGTGGGACCTGGAATCTCAGGCATTAGAAGTGAAGCAGAAAAGTTGCATTTCATCTCTATTTTTCCCCTGGTTAATCAGGACAGTTCTGTGAAGAATTGGCTGTCTTCTCTCAGCTGCATGAAAAACCTTTCATTTAATCTCTGTGTCATAGAGAGGTGATCTAATCTGCAAGAAGGTTGCTTGAGGACAAAACTGTCTGGACTGCAGCTTTTAAAGAGGCTGTTTTAGGATTAAGAACTGTGCCATTTGTGTGCAGTTATCTGGTGGCATTGCTTGAGCCCTTGCGCATGTGAACTGTAGAGTTTGCCCTTAAATGTAGATGCAAATGTTAGTGATGTTCAGCCTAAAACATCTGGTGCTCTGCTGCTGGCAGTCTGTGGGGAGGGAGTAAAAAGGCTGTAGTTGGTGGTATAGGTGGGGAAATCCTGTTCTGAAGGCTGATCCCTTCTCTTTCTCAGCTGTACAGGCTGGAGCGTTATGACGATTGTCTGGCTGCCTACAGGGACCTCATCCGCAACTCCCAGGATGAGTATGAGGAGGAGAGGAAAACCAACCTCTCTGCTGTGGTGGCAGCACAGAGCACGTGGGAGAAGGTGATGCCAGTAAGTAAGGGTGTGTGTGCACGTGAAAGTGTGAGTCAAGGAATAAAGGGTAGGGAATCATTGATATTTAACAGGATAGAAATGTGTTCCTGCCTCTTAATGGCTTCTGAGTGGCTTGAAGGTCACCTAGTGGTTTCCTTTGTATGGAGGAGTAAATGCTCTTGCTGTCCATGAGTTATAAGTCACCTTTCATCTCTGGGAGTCTGGTATTAGGAGATGTCACAGCAGAGCAGGAAGTGTATCTCTGTAAGCCTGTATTAGGCAGGACATCTGTGGTGACTAGCACTTTGCTCTGTCTCGTTACCCCCTTGCTCAGGGTAAAGCTAACTGCCTGGGTCACACAGCCATGCTCTGAGAGTATGTGTGTCAATGAGCTGTGCAGAGTGTAATGTTCTCATTTTATCAGAAATGTTTGTCTTTGGAGGTGTGCACAGCACACTCAGCTTTTTGTTCAGTGCTGTGGATCTATTTTGTAGTTCTCTAGAGCAGTGGTTCTTACCCACCCTCTTTCAGCAGCTTAAGTAGTCCCCAAGTTCAGGCTGGAGTTTTGTTGCTGCTTTGTCAATTGTTTCTGACTTTGTTGTGCAATCTGAGGGAAGATCCTTTGCACTGTGACTACTTGCCAGGTGCATTTCTGCTGTGGTTTAACCCCAGCCATCAACTAAACACCACAGAGCCCTTCCATCACTTGGGATGGGGAAGACAAGAAAGATAATAACAGCAACAACAACTGTAATGGTAATAGTAGTAGTGATGATGAAATAATATGCAAAACAAATGATGCACAGCACAATTGAGCATCACCTGCTGAGTGATGCCCTGATATTTCTTGAGCTGAGGCACCCTCCAGCCAGCTCCCCTTAGTTTACGTTTGGAGCATGGTGTATGGTGTGGGATATCCCTATGGCCCATGTTTGGTTTAGCTGTGCCACCTCCCAGTTTTTTGCTTGCAGGGCATGAGGAGCTGAAAAGTCCTTGACTAGTGTTAAGCACTACTTAGCAACCACTAAAACATCACTGTGTTATCAACATTGTTTACATACTAAATCCAAAATACAGCACTATACTAGCTACCAGAAATAAATTTATCTATATTCCAGCTGAAACCAGGACAGTGCCCTTTTAAAATTGCCTTTAAGTTTATTTTGCAAGAAATGGTTTACATGTGCATGAGAAATATAGTTTGTTTTGTATCTATGCAGGGATCTGTATAGATCAGTTGGTGTTTATACAGTGTTAAATTTGCTTTTCATACCAGGAGGATTTGGGCCTTCGAGAAGCTACCTATGAACTGTGTTATAACAGTGCATGTGCATTGATTGGGCAAGGAAGGTTGAATGAAGCCATGAAAAAGCTACAGAAAGCAGAAGGTAAAAACATGGTGAGGTGAGAGGGAAGCCTTGCATGATAGAAGTAGTTACTTGCTCTCTATAGACATGCTTAATCAGAGAGAAGGAGGTTTTGAGAATTTTTTGTTCCTGGATGGTTCCTGACAGGACTGGTGTTCTTGTAGAAGTGTTGCTCTGCAGCTTTCTTCCAGAGCCATGTGGCATGTACCATGTCCTGGCTCTCCTACAGCCCCCTGATTGGTTTTCAGTGCCTTTGAGCAGCTTTTTGAAGTAGGATATAGACATGAGTGTAAGCTCTTATGAATAAGCACAAGGTGTTTCATCTATCCTAACTCCTGATTTTGTTAGTATATGTATCTATATAAACATATACTATAAAAAAAACCAGAAATAATTCATGGTCTGAATTAGATAGGAAATTAGTATAAGTGAAAAAATGGGGGTTTTGTGAAGATTTTTTTCTCTGTGGGGTGGAAGGGTGATTTTGTGTGTGTTTTAAAAAAAGGAAATGACTGGGGAGCAGAGGAATTAGTTTCTTTCTGATCTAATTGCTCTTGCAATTACTAGTTAATAATAAATTAATATGATACCCATAAAGTAGGTCAGTTCTGTCCCGATTTCAGTGACAGAATAGCAGTTCTCTCATATAACTGATTTATTAAGGATGTGTAATTTGAGCCTATGTGCTGTGCTAATAGTTCTTTGGAGAGCAAAACAAGTGATATTCTGGTGAGGTACATGAGAAAGTTAAGAAGTGACTGGTGTCTGTACTGAAAACTGGTGGACTGCTGCTACCATAAAGGGTGTTGTAATCTGAATTTTGCAGGCTTGCAGCACTTAAAATAACTCCCAAGACAGTGAGCAGTTGCAGCTGAGTGATCTCTATGGAAAATACCAGGAGCCAGGTTTAAGAACATTAACTGCCCAAAGGAAAATGAGTGTGTGACTGCTCTGAGAAGGCAGTGCTGGGAGAGACAGTGTTTCCTGTGCATTTGGTATTTCTGTATCATCTAGTCTTCTCCCTCATGAGCAGTCCCAACAGTCATCAGACTTGTGGTCAGATGTAATGCTGCAAAAGTTTCAGGGATAGATGAAAAAAGTAGATGCTCCCCTATGCCCCAAAGATTTTTTTTTTTCCCTCTCTAAGTTGTGTTCTTACTTTTTTTTTTTTTTTTCTTTCTAGAACTGTGTCGCCAGTCCCTGTCAGAAGACTCTGTAAGTTCTTGATGTTGGTCTGGAAAGTGTTTGCTTTGCAGCAGCATGCATGAGGGTGCAGTCATCAGGTGTGCTGCAGGTAGCCAGGTGACAGCCAAAGCTGCTGTGCAGGATTGCCCAGCAGGACTTGCCACTGCTGCTGGTCCCCACTGGTGTGGCTGGGGCAGCAGTCGTGGTTGTTGCAGAAGGGTAGCAAACACTGCAAGCTGTTTGCTGCTGTGCTCCTGGCACAGCTGACTGAGCTGGTGCAGGCAGGATGGGTTCAGGTTGTCTGAGACCACCCCGTGACCCACCCCCTGCTGTGGATCAACATGGGTGGGTGGTAGGAAACCTTGGTTCAAGCAGATGGACTCATTCAGCACACAAATTAAGGGTATCTTCAGGTTCTTGCAAGAGAAGGTGAAGCTTTCTTTTCTCCTGGTTTAACCTGGATATGCTTGTATTCATGCTGTGACTACAATGTCACCTCTAGTAGCTGGGGTACTTTGCTGCTGATACTGCCCAAGAGAGCTCATAGACATTTGCCAGCAGAATGCTGAAGCCAGAGGAGGAGAGGTGAGATGACAGCTTTTTTTCTTTTTGCCTCATTTTCCTTCAGGATGTGACAGAAGAAGACATTGAGGCTGAACTGGCCATTATCCATGGTCAGATGGCTTATATTATGCAACTGCAGGGTCGTACAGAAGATGCTCTGCAGCTCTACAATCAAATAATCAAGTTGAAGTAAGGACTTTGCTAAAACAAAGTCTTGGTCTTCTATTTGTAGAGAGACCACTGTTTATTAACAGTGTGCTTTCTCCTACTTTTGTTGGCAGGCCAACAGATGTAGGACTGCTTGCTGTCATTGCAAATAACATCATCACAATTAACAAGGTACAGAATTACCTTGCTGCTTTCAGTGTAGTCACTCAGCCTGCTTCTCTTTTTCTGTGGAGAGAAGGGGGATAACCAGGAAAGGCTTATCCCTAAACAGTAGTTAAATCTTCTTTAAGGAATGTAGTGAAATCTTGTGATGTGTGATTTCCCCCAGGACCAAAATGTCTTTGACTCAAAGAAGAAGGTGAAGCTGACCAATGCAGAAGGTGTTGAACATAAACTCTCCAAGAAACAGCTCCAGGCAATTGAATTCAACAAAGCTTTGCTGGCAATGTACACTAACCAGGTAGAGGAAACTGATCTGCACTCAGTAGCTACAGATTTACTCCACTGGAGTTTGGCTGGGCAAAACCAGATATGCAGCTGTTGTGTGTCAGAAGATAAGACCACTTGGTTTTAGGCATGTAAATGAGGAGACAAAAAAAAAGGTCCCTAAAAGAACAGCCAGCCAGCTGTGTAGGGACTTGAGTTGCTGTAGGGAGGATGGTGTGGAGATGAGAAGAGGACTGAAGGGATGCTGGGGGTGGTGTCTTAGATGCATCTGAAGTGCTTCTAAGAGGACTTTCTCTGTACTCATTTTAAGGAAGCCATCCCTGGCTTCTCTCCTTAGCTACAACTGGTGTGTGAACCCTGTGTTAGGTGGTTGCAGAGGCTGAGAAAGGGGTGTTGTCTCTTCCCACTCTCCAGGCAGATCAGTGCCGCAAGCTGTCAGCAGGCCTGCAGTCACAGAGCCCGGAGCATCTCCTCCCAGTGCTTATCCAGGCAGCCCAGCTGTGTCGTGAGAAGCAGCATGCAAAGGCTGTAGGGCTGCTGCAGGTAGGTTAAGAGAAAATACTCCTTTGGCCAAGCTCTGTTTATGTTAAACTTGTGCTTCTCCTTCTTGTGTGCTGTTTCCCTTAGTTTGTTTTGTCTGGTTCAAATTTTCAAGGGTGTCTGTGCTTATTTTGGTTTGGTTTAATGCTGCTGAAATGCATTTGCAGCCAACTGAACAACTTTGCTTTTAAAGGGAAATAGTTCCCTTGCACCTCTGGTTTTTATGTTTAGGAAGTTGCAGTAGACTTCTGGAGTAAGCACTGGGCTCTGCTGCTCTGCTTCCAAAGCAGTTTGCATCAGCCTCCTTTTTGGATGGAGTGAGTGGCCTGAGATGGAAATCTAAGGGGGTGATGGGCACTCTTGAGGGTCCTGTTCTGCTGTTTGCTGAAGCCTGCCTGTGCTGGAAAGCTTCCTTTGGCTCTTGCCAGCTTGCTGTAACTGAGCATGAGATCTGATTCACTAGAGCAGCAGCCTGGTGCCCACACACATTGAATTGTTTTTCCCTCTGACTCAGGACTTTGCAGACCAGCACCCTGCCAATGCTGCTGAAATCAAGCTGACGATGGCCCAACTAAAAATTGCTCAAGGTATCCAGTGTTCTCCTTTGTTGGGAATTGTCTGCACATGATAATGTTACAAGGGGTGAGAAGAAGAAGCCTTAGGGCAATCTTTGCTGCAGTCACTGTTTTGTCAAGGGTGTAGAGGACAGCTGCTTTCAGTCAGATATTCTATATATTGCTATGGCTGGACAATGCTTATAGCTTAATATCTGGATATCCAGGTTCCACAGGTCCCTGGCAGAGATGTCCACAGTCTTTGTAAATAATAAGATTGAATCTGTTTTGGGGTAGGATGGTGTTGGGAGCAGTGTAGGGCTCCCTAATGGTCCTGTTTCTGTATGCAGTTGTGCAGCATAGATTTACTGGTGAAAGAGAAGACTTTGCATGCAAAAGCTCTCATGAACCCATGCAGGATGTGGCAAGGGCAGAGAAGTCCTATGTGTGGAGGGCTGTCCTTTATTCTTGGAAAATGGAGAAGGTGTTCTGAGAAGGGGATTATTTCATTATGTCCACATTGTTTACAGTTGGTTGGAAGCTCCCTGTCAGGGTGAGCTGTTACTGTGCAGCTCAGAGTATGTTCCTCCCTGGGTCTCTTTTAGGCAGTGTTACCAAAGCCTGCATGATCCTGAGGAGCATAGAAGAGCTGCAGCACAAGCCTGGTATGGTAAGCAAAACTCAGTCTGAACTGTGTGAGGTTTTTTCCCTTGTAGCACAGCTGTGTACTGTCTGGTCCTTGATGCCTCTTCCCTGGGGTTTTGGCTCACCTGAGTGTCTGCAGGGAGTTTGAGCCCATTTTCCTTGTCTTGGACAAAGGTGGAATTATAAGTTGCATCAGGTGGCCTGAACTTAAGTCACAGAAGTGCTTTGCCTGTTGGCAGAGATGCTCTCTGCCTACATTCCTATTCTCTTTGTAATCCCTCAGACCTGTGTATTGCTTGGATTTACTTGCATAACATACCTGGAGCAGCTGCTTCCCTGGTATGTACTGTTGGGAAGTTTTGAAGCAGCTTAAGGATAACAAGTATTAGGGAGAAAGTGCTGTGTGTTCAATCTGGACAGCATCATCCTGGTCTGCACCCATGTCCATATCTGCTATTGAGAAGATCTTGATGACCTTGAAAATGCTCAAGGGTACAGTGTAAGCATCATGAGCAGAGTATGATAGTTACAGGTGTGTTCCAGTTGAAAATATCAGAGGTGAAAGTAATTTTGGGGGCAGTTAGCACTACCAGCTCCTTTCCCTGAGTCACCTCGGGTTGTGGCTGGGGTAAACACAAACATAAACAGTGTCTGTATCATCTCTTTAGAGCTGCTTTGTCTTTTCATGGGTCTTCGGGTAGAGAATGGGGGAAGAAAAAAGTTTTTCAATGAAACTGTCCAGTAGCAAACAAAGAAAGTACCAAGACAAGAAGGTTCTTTCTATGAATGCAGCATGAAGTTTTTACTGTAGGAGAAAGGTTGGAGGGGACATTTCTTTGGGAGGGACCTATGTAGGAAGGGCTCTTCTGGGCACCCTGACTATTTCCAGAGCTGGTTTTTAGGGACAGGGCAGAAAGCTCACACTGCCCCTGCTTTTAGGAATTTCCTTCATTTAATTACTGACTCTGGCTGCAGACAGCTTGTGTGAGGATCTGCTTTCAGCTGCTTTTGAATGTTTGCAGGTGTCTGCTCTGGTGACTATGTACAGTCATGAAGAGGACATTGACAGTGCAATTGAGGTCTTCACACAGGCTATCCAGTGGTATCAGCAATTCCAGGCAAGTCAAACCACAGGAGCACAAGGATTTGTCTTTAGTCTTTTCTAGCTAGTCCAAGTCAGTTTCTCTTGCTGATGCACACCCCCAGCAGCTCATCCAGCTGGGGATTTGGAGACCTATGAGCTCCTGTTTTGTAAGAGTTCATTTTAGAACCATTCCAGTATTTCAGATGCATCACAAACAGGGAGCAGCAGCTCCTGTCTGTTGGTAGAATGGGGGTGCAGTGGTTGCCCAAATGCAGCAATCATTCCTTCTCCCTGGTCAGAAAGCATTGTGGAGCAGCAAGCTGTCTTGTCCCAGGCAGTTCTGCTTCACATCTTGGAGTGTAAAGCTGGTCTGCTTTCTGCATGACAGGGTGCTAAGCCAGGTCTTGGGGGACATTAAAGCCAGCTAGGGTGGGGCTCCATGCTCTGATAATGAGGGAAGTAATTATGGCTGCTGTGTCTTTCAGCCAAAGTCTCCTGTCCATTTGTCACTGATAAGGGAAGCTGCCAACTTCAAACTAAAGCATGGCAGGAAGAAGGAAGCAATCAGTGACTTGGAGGAACTCTGGAAGTAAGTTGGGTGTTTGCTGAACAGGAGTCCACCCAGAGACCTCTCTAAGCTCTCTGGGGCCAGGCAGTGCCTGACAGTGTTGGCTGGCTGGCAGCTGTCCTGTAGAGTTGCTTTTTCACAAGGGCTCCAATGCAAAGCCATATTTTTTGAGGAGAGGAGGTCATTCAACTGTTCAGTTGAAAATCTGGTTGACCTGTCCCAGAGGTCTTTTGTGTGCAGTGAAGGTTGCTCTGGGGACTGGGATACATTGTTTTTTCTAGCACTGTATGAGCTATGGATGTCTAGGATTTAGTTTTTCTGATGTAATTGATGGGACTTTTTTTGAGGGACTGTTAGTTTGCCTTTGCTGCTGGGACCTGGGGGATTTTCTTCTTCCATTGCCTGCTTCATGACACTGTGGAGATGTCTGCATACCTCCCTTTGCCCACACCTTTGATGTTTGGTGGTGTGCTCTGGAGGAGATGACAGACACGTGCTTGTCCCCACAGACAGCAGCTGTGCTGCAGCAGCACACACTGCACTGTGATACCAGTCTTTAGGATGAGTTTGTACCATGGTAACTTTGTTCTTTTTTTTTTTTCCCCCCCTATTCTAAAGGCAAAACCCAAAAGATGTGCACACTCTGGCACAGCTCATCTCTGCCTACTCCCTGGTGGACCCCGAAAAAGCTAAAGTGTATCCTTTTGATGGTGGTACCAAAAAAAAGAAAAATGTATTTAGGCATTGCTCCCTTGGGCTATAGCTGTGTGGGGAATTCAGACTCAGTCTCACCTGAAGAAAGGAAAGGAACATTTCCAGAACAGTTGCATATCCAGGCCAAGTTGTCTGGAGCTATATTACTTGTCTAATTGGTTTGATTCCTGTGGCATCCCAGGATTCTTTTGTCTTTGGCCTCCTTCTCTCTGAGAATTGATAACTTAAGACTAGGTGGAACCAAAAATAGGAGCTTCTCCATCTTTTCTAATGGAATCTTAAACCTGTGGTAGTAATGCAGAGCTGTGCCTAATAAAAGATCTCTTCACTAAGATCTCACTGACCTAAAGTACTAGGTTTACATACTGCTTTTGCCCCCCTGACCAGCTTTCATAAGAAGTTGCTGCTTCTGTCCCTATACCAAAGAAGGGGAAAATGAGGCAGATGGTGAATTAAGCAACTCATCTCAGCTTTTATAGTAAGCTGGTAAGAGAGCTGGAATTAGCCCCAGAGGCATGTCTGTCTGGTCTCTGCATTTCAAACATGCCAGATTTGTTCATGCTGATGTTGCCTGTTGCTATCTGGACAAACCTGGACGTTTATCTTCTTGCTTGCTGGTTTGCATCCCTGAACTCTTCCCTTCCAGTCTTAGCAAACACTTGCCTTCCTCAGATGCCATGTCATTGAAAGTAGATGTTGATGCACTGGAGAACTCCCATGGAGCAACCTATGTTCGGAAGAAAGCTGGGAAGCTGACTGGAGACAACCAGCAAAAGGAGCAAGGGTAAAGTGGGCTGCAGGGCCTCTGGTGTGCTCGTTCTTTGGGGTGGCACAAGAACCACACCTGGTGTGGGGGGGGCATTGCTGTGGCAGGTGGGATGGTGGAAGGGGAGCCTGTTGTTTAAGTGCAAGAAACTTGAAGCAGAACAAGTTTTGAGAGAGAATGGGAATGGTTTAGCTTCTTCCATATCCGGTTTTTAGTAGACATTTGTGCTGTGTCACAGCAGCTGTTTCCCTTCTTGCTTTTCAGACAAGGAGAAGTAAAGAAGAAGAAGAAAAAAAAGAAGGGTAAGTTGTCTTTCCTAGCTTTGGACCTGGCATGGCTCCAGGGAGCTCACTAGATTGTTACTTCAAATAGCCAGCCTTGAGCTCCCCAAGAGCTGGAGCCCTTCACTGAGAGTGGGTCCCTGTCAGTCCAGCTCAATGGTAGCTTGTTTGGATGAGGCATTTTTCCAGAGAAGTGAGAGCACCACCCTGATAGGATGGTGTGGATATCTGGGCTCTTTGGATGTCAGCAGCCAGGAAGCATGATGCCTGTGCTTTGGTGATGGCTCTGTAGTGTGTGAGAGGCCAGTCTCATTCCCCTGCACTGGGTGTTCTGCAGGAAAGCTGCCTAAGAACTACGACCCCAAAGTGACTCCTGACCCTGAGCGGTGGCTTCCAATGCGAGAGCGTTCTTATTACCGTGGAAGGAAGAAGGGCAAAAAGAAGGATCAGGTTGGCAAGGGGACTCAGGGTTCAACCACAGCTGGCTCCTCTGAACTGTAAGTACCCATATTGCAGGGCTTGATGTGAGGAAACTCTTGGGTGGCTGGAAGGGCTGTGTTTTTACTGCTTTTCTCTAAACCTGTCACCATGCCAACCATGTGTAGCACAAGTGAAACTCTACTTGAGCACTTGCACCTTCCACCAGCTGCTCTTCCCCAAGATCCCTATGGGTTGCTGAAAACCAAAATGATACAATAGGTATGCTTGAAAGTGCCAAGGTGCAAATAGAATTCCTACAGTCTTTTAGTGTGTTTTCCTTAGGTATGATGATGATATGACTGCATTTTTTCTCTTGAGCTACTTGCTTTCTCAAGTCTTTCAGTGCTGGAGAACCTTTACCCATGATTTAGGAAAACACCATAATTCCTTCTAAGTTTGAAACTGATTATTTGAGCTGGAATCAGGGTTTACCATTGGATCTGAGGCTGGGCAGCAAGGTGGTAACTTACTAGCATCAGAGAAAAAGTTCTTCTAAAATAATATCAAAGCAGGGAATTGCCAGTGCTGTCTGATAGTTTCTCTTGACACAGCTGTCTCAAAACAGAAGCATGAAAAGCCTTTTGTAGCACTGTTGTCTTGAGCAGCATTTGCAAGGAGAGCTGGAACAAAGATGCCTTTGTGGTTCAGGGTAGAGGAAAGATGTTAGGTTTGCACTGCCTGAGCATGGGGGCCTGGAAGGCTTCTTGTGTGTTGCATGAGCTGCCACGTGTCTATTCAAAAGTTAGCCTTGCTTTTGTGGGCTTACACTGTCTGGTGAACATCTGTCAGAAGGTGATTGCCATCATCCAGCAGCCCTTCTGTGCATCTTGAAGCTTCCTTAAGATCTCTGTGATGAGTGTGCTCCCACATAATGCTATCTAGTGCTTTCTCATGGGGCAGCTGCTCTTTTTTGCTGTCAGCTTCCTGCAGTAGTGCCACATCTTGCAGGTGGCTGTGAACTCATGTGGTATCTCCTTCTCTCCCCTTCCCTGCAGGGATGCCAGCAGGACTGCCAGCAGCCCACCTACCTCCCCTCGGCCTGGCAGCGCCGCAGCTGTATCAGCCACAAGTAACGTCATCCCCCCCAGGCACCAAAAACCTGCTGGTGCCCCGGCCACCAAGAAGAAACAGCAGCAGAAGAAGAAGAAGGGGGCTAAAGGAGGGTGGTAAAAATCAGGATGTGTAACCTCTCTCCCTCAACAGGTGATGCTGGTTGCAGAATAAAGGTCAGAAGCAAGTGCTGCTGAAAGACTCTTGGCGTCAAGATGTTTGTCCTGCCTCTAGGTGGTCTGGGGGGAGGTGGGCTGATCCAGGCACCAAGATGTGGCTGCTCAACATGTTGCCTTTCTGACATTTGCCTCCACTGTGACTTAGGGTCTGCATCTGAGCTTGATGGCAGTACCCTAAGAAGAAATCTGTCCACATTGACAAATACTTAAAAGATGTGGATTAATCAAGAACTTCTCGAAATGTAGTTTTATGCTTTTCCTGCATATATTAAGGCTTCCAGCAAATCTGTCTGACAGTATGCATGATGCAAGCACTCTTCTGTGTCTCATCCAAGCCAGCCATTGACCACCTGTTGTGGTTTAACTGCAGTCAGCAACTAAGTCCCACACAGCGGCTTGCTCTCTCACCTCCAGTGGGAGAGAATCAGAAAGGTAAAAGTGAGAAAACACATGGGTAAAAGTAAGTAAAGAAAAAGCCAGTTGCACAAGCAAAACAAATCAGGGAATTAGTTCATGACTTCCAGTCATCCTCAGGAGAGCTGGGCTCCATCATGCATAATGGTTACTTGGGAAGGCAAACACCATCACTTCAAACGTCGCCCCCCCCTCCTCCCTTCCTTCTTGCCCAAGCTTTATATGCTGAGCACCATGTCATGGTATGGAATATCCCTTTGCCTGGTTGGGGTCAGCTGTCCCATGTGTGTCCCCTCCCAACTTGTTGTGCAGCCCCAGCCTACTACCTGGTGGGGTGGTGTGAGAAGCAGTAAAATAAGTAAGTACCACTCAGCAATAACAAAAATCTGCATTATCAGTGCTGTTTTCAGCACAAATCCAAAACACAGCCACTTTGAGGAAAATAATCATCCCACCCAGAACCAGCACACCACTGAACAGCACAGGCTTAAAGAGTGTTGGAAAACAAGATATCTAGGCTAGATTATTATTCTAAGAATTCTAAGAATTCTTACTCTATGATTATCTGGGAGTACAGAGCCTGAAGGGGGAGGACAAGTGGAAGGCATGGTGAAGTGTGGAGCAGCTGCCTCCATCCTCCTTTCTGCAACCCACCTGCCTTATTCTGGTGCCCTTGGCAAGACAAGAGAGAGCTACAGGAAAGTGGCTGTGGTGGTGGGCTGCAGGGGAGAGTCCTGCACTTCCTAAGTGCAAGCTGGTGGTGAAATGGAAGATTTGTCTGCTCTCCTAGCATCCACAGGTAACCTCCAAGCATCCCTTGAAACTTCTGGTTTGGTCTGAATGTAGCAAAAGTGTATTTCTCCATACATGATCTTTCAAGGGGTAGAAATAGGAAAGGTAGTCAGATGTCAGCCCAAAAATCAAGAGCTGTCCCTGAAAGCAAAGGCCTGAAGAGGTGGGGAGGAAGGGAAATGTTGATGTTGCTTAATCCTCCCTCGTTTGGGTCCCAATGGAGTAAAAATTTACTAAGTAGGATCCAGTCTTTATTACTGTGACTGCACACCGGAAGCATCTGGAGGGGGCTGGGTGAGTGCTGCTCTCCCAGCAGCGCAGCGGCAGCCACTGCTGCCCTGACAGTGCTGAACAGAAAGGATTGCCCACAGGGAGAGACGCTCCCGGGTGTTGTGCTGTAGAAGAGGACTGTCCCGCAGCGGTGCAGTTTCTGGAGGGTGATTTGGAGAGAGGTTACCGGAGGATAATGCAACGCCATCTCCTCCGGGTGTCTCCTCGGGTCAAACCCGGCGGGAACCCTGAGGGGATGGCGTTGCGGGCTTGTGCCACTGCGG
>JAAWXA010000025.1:7963185-8040211 GCA_038090715.1 Florisuga fusca | reverse complement strand
GGAGAGACCGGGGCCGCTGTCTCCGGTTCGCCGGGCCGGGGGGTATCCCAGGCATCCCACCGCCCCGCCTGCCCTGCGGCCCCGTACTTGTGCCGCAGCAGCCCGCGGACACCTCCCTCGTCACTGCGAAGCGGCTTTTGCGGTTCCCTCTAGCCCCGTTGTTCAGTCCCCCAGGCCTGCTTAAGCTCTGCATATGCCCCATGGTGAGCGTGCTGTCCCTTGCTTTGCAGGGAAAAGGACACGGCAAACAGATCCTGGTGCTGGGCCTGGATGGGGCTGGGAAGACCAGCGTGCTCCACTCCCTGGCAACCAACCAGGTGAAGCGCAGCAGGGCTCCCACCCAGGGCTTCAATGCCATCTGCATCAACACCGAAGAGTCCCAGATGGAGTTCCTGGAGAGTGAGTAAACCTGTTTTTGGCATAGAATGCAAAATAAGTTCCTATCCCATGTCCTACGCATCAGGCACATATTTTAAGACCACTGCATTCCCTTGTGTCTGCTCTGATAAGAAAGTTGTGGTTGTGTTCTCCATGGATGTTCTGCCTCTTGAACAAGGCGATGCGCTGCTGTTAGCAGGGATCCATGTTTGTTCTGCCTTGTCCTCCAGGGAGTTCAGATCCCAAGGAAAAGTGACAATCTTAATTGTGTGAAGTCAGAGTTGTTCCAGTAAACCCTATGTTGTGGTCCATAGGCATTGCATGTTGTACAGCTTCTCCTTGGTGCTCATGCCTGGCGAAGGGCAAGAGCAGAAGAGGAATAAGATGAAAGAAGAGGGAGGAAAAGCTTTCTACACTTTTTGTTCAAGAGCTGCCTAAGTGATGTTTTATAGTCTTTAATGGCTTTTGAATGTCTGTAGGTTTTCTCTAAACTTTCTGCATTATCCTTAGCACTGATTTTGAGGTATTGTCTGTGCCCACAGAGAGCATCTCCTATGATGCTTTTGGGTGTCACAGCTGTTCCAGGTGTAGCTAGCTGATGGGGAAAGTAGAGGCCCTGAGTCAGGTCAGTCCCTGGTTACAGAGAGGTCAATATCCCTATCTTCACTGACATCTGCCTTCCCTGGAGGTGGAAGCTGCCCTTGGCTTCCTGCTGTTTCTGCACTGTGCTGTACCAGTGCATGACTGGCTTACTTGGCAGCTACCCTTTAGACACCTTCATGTATTTGTCAGCAGGCCTAAAGGTGTTGTGCTGTTCCCAGGTAAGTCTTTGGGATGTGAGGATGAGGCACCTAAGGCAGAATTTCATTCCCAGTCCTACTACCATAAGAGTCTCTGTGATGTCTTAGGGAAATAATGTCTCCAGAGATGCTTACAGTTTGTGCCCCTCTCCTAGTAGGTGTAAGATACCTGTCTCCTACTGGGAGGTGCTTTGCATAGCTGAGCCTGGAGGAAACCACAGTATCTCTGCTCCTCCCTGGGGATGGCTTGGGCCCAGCACTGTGCACCCTCTGGCAGAACCTGTTGTTTCTGAGTCGTCCTTCCCTCTTTGGTCCAGGTTGGTAGTGACTGAGATGTGATGGCTGCGAGCTGACCCATGGGAAATGAAATGAAATGTCTCAGGCCAGTTTCAGCCAGGTAAATCCATGCATGGCTCTCTAATCTGGTTACTTATCCAGTCTGTACCATCGCCTAGTCCAGGGGTTAGCAGTCTGTGCTGTGATCAAGTGGCACAAGATGATTGGCAGACAGAAGGATTTTTATTTTGCTGGCTTAGACAGATAGAAAACTGTTCAATCTTTTTCTTTGTACCATCATATAGACAAGTGGATGGTAGCTTGCCTCTGCAAGGGGTAGGAGCTGGAGGCTTCTGAGTTCCTCCTGATTTGGGAAAAAAGATGTTCTCTGTGAGGTTGCTGACCCCTGGGTTATGCTATGCATGAATGCACTTAACAGAGGGAACAGTGGTGAGCCCCCAAAATGTCTCAGAATCAGAGGCATCTGTCCCAAGCCTGATGTATCTGTCTGTCCTCAAGCTCCTTTCAGCAGTGGCAGATTGCAGTTCTGCCTGCAGATATACTGGGGCTCCTGAAGAAGACTCAGGCATGCCCTAGTGGGAAATGTTGCTTTCCTTTCTGTGTTCTTGAAACTACTGAATCATTTTGACTTAAGTGAAAGCAAAATTGCCTTGAAACAGAGTAGTCACTTGAGGGCAGTAAAAGATGGCTGACTAGCAAGTCAGTTTTGAAAAGAGTTCCTGTATGAGGCAGGAGACAGTCACAGGGTCTTTGCTTTGAAAACTTCCTACATTTAGGGGACTCACACACACCTTTGAGCACCTCAGTACTCTGGAGTGAATGGTTCTGCAGTGTGGCTATGAGAAGACCTGGAGGACTGAAAATGGATCTGAAGTACTCAATATACTGTTGCTACTCCTGCTCCTACCAAACTCAGCAAACTAACTCTTTGTCCCCAGATGGAAGCAACTTGCTTCTTATGGTTTCACCACAGAATTGGTATAATACCTGGTTTTGAAGGTGGGCAGCTTTCCTCTGTATCCACCAGAGAAGAGGTCAGGGGTATCCTGTGCAAGGATTTCTCCCATCACCACAGGATTGCCTGAAGAATCTGCTGGGGCTTGATTTTTCCCTCTTTCTAAACACCCCTGGTTATTGGCAGTGTGAAAGCTGTGTGAGTTTTGAACTAGTCCCTAGTGTCATACTAATCTGATGAGTGCCCTCCCCACCTCTGAGCTAAATTGCTTTGTTGAAAATCGTAGGGCTGCTTTGTCTGAAGATGAAATGGGCATGTGGGGATGGGTTATATGGGAACATTCTCACGTGGTGTTTTGGGCATTGAATGTTATTCAGCTCTCCTTACTAGCTTGAGAGCAAGAACCAACAAGGGAGAAAGCAACTGTAAAGAAACTAAGACCAGAATCCTCTCAAGATAAGAGCTTAGAATAGATTATTTTTTTTTTCCCCAGAGCATACAGATATGCCTGAAGGGGACTTGACTGGGGAAAATAAAGGTATTACCAGTCTCATGTAGAGTAACCCAAATGCTTTGAGTTTTTTGTTAATTCAAATACCTCGAGTTTTCAGCCCAGGGCCTGCTGTCTACACATCTGGGAGCATTGCTGCTTGGATTACTTGGTGAATCTTGTGCTGGTCTCTTCTCTTCCAGTCGGGGGCAGTGAATCTCTGCGTTCATACTGGAAGATGTACCTGTCCAAAGTGCTGTTGCTCATCTATGTCGTGGACTCGGCTGATCATGCCCGACTGCCTGTGGCAAAACAGCTGCTTCATCAACTGATCCAGAACAACTCCACCCTGCCCGTGGTGGTTCTGGCCAACAAGCAGGTAAGAGTTCCCTGCCACTAGTTGAGCTTTGGCTGAGAGCAGCTCTGAAAACAGCAACAAAGCCTCTCAAAGGAGGCTTCATGCCTTTAAGAAGGCTACATGGCTGGGAGCTGAGGGTCTTTCTGGGACACCTGTTGAGCACAGAAGAAAATAATCTGAGGTGGAGTTTTGGATCTGCAAGGAGCATGTCCTGTGTTCAGAGATGGTCTGGTAAGAGCTGTGGGTGGAAATGATGGTTGCAAAGTTTGAGAGCTGCAAGGGAGACCCCAGTTAGATCTGGTGCTAGGTTTGGGTTCTGAATGTCTGTGTAACAAAATCTTTACCTGGCAGTGACTGCAAAATGAAGTGCTGTTCTTTGCCTTTAGATGGCTTGGTTGATCCTAAGGCTGCTCCTGAAGCATGAGAGAAGAAGAGCTTTCTTCACAAGGCAGTGCCTTCCCCCAAGATTTTTGTGAAATTGTCAGTGACTGGTGCTGCACCTGGAATAGATCTGTGCCTGTGGGTTGATCAGATGAATAGAATATTCCAGGGCTTTTAAGCCCTGATTTTCTTTTATGAGGCCTGTGTGCTTGTTTATCTCTACATTGTTACCTCCTAAATTTCTAGTAATTCAGGTGTGTTACTAGTAGTTGTTTGTGCTGGGACTTGAACACAAGTGCAGGCTTTGGCTTCATCAAAAGCAAGAGCTATTACTGATTCTATAGGTCCTGGAGTCAGAAGCACTGGGGGCTTAGAGGGTATGCAGGGAATGACTTGTATGTTTGCCCTGCTTTTGTAACTCTGTGCTGGGTTCTTGAGGTCTTGGGCCACCAAGACTTTGGTCTGCCATACACAGGTAGTCTAATATTGTTATCAGAAACACTGGAATGACTACAACCAGAACTGTACCCCTATTTCTTTGGGAAAAAATCAGGTGAAGGATAAACATACTATTTTTTTCTCCTAAAGCACTCTAGGAAATGTAAACTTGACCTGCCTCCAGAGCCTTGCAGACCCTTCCTCCCCTGGACAAAGGCAGTGGCTCCCAAAGGCAAAGGTGCTGCCACCTCTTGCAACTAACAGGCTTGTTTTGGTTTTGTGTACCAGGACCTCGAAGGTGCATATTGCATCACTGATATCCATGAAGCTCTGGCACTGTCTGATATTGGGGATGAGAGGAAGATGTTCTTGATTGGTACCCATGTGGCAGAAGATGGCTCCGAGATCTCCTCCAGCATGAAGGATGCCAAGGAGCTGATAGCACAGCTGGTTCTGGAAACACAGTGACAGCTCTCTTCCTACAGTGTGGCATTTGCAGCTGAAGGAGATGAGGTGTTAGGGTATGGTCAGTTTGCCACGTGGCAGCTGAAATGTACAGGTCTCTTTTCCTTGTGGGTGTGAAATTCCCCTGAAAATGCTGTTTAGTTGGTAAGAAAATTTACAGTGGTTTGAAAATACATTTGAAAAGTAGTTTATTTTTTAGTTTATTTGTAGGGGAAAATTAGTCTCAGACAGTGGCATTAAGGGAATATAAAGCTTAGATGTCTGAGAAGGCTTCTTGCCTGCAACAATCAATCTTGGACTTTAGTGTATGCAGTGGATATAACCTGGCTTGATGTCTCAGGTTCACATGGAAACATGTTTACTTCCCAGGTTTTGGAGAACCTTGTTAACAGTGTTATTCTGTTAAAAATGAGACCTCACTTCCTGAGTGTCAGAAATGTGAAGTTCTGTGACTCGCATTTTTCTCAGGAACATTTCTATTGTTGCTGTATTGGATCCAGCTTCTAAGGCAGTGGCAAATTAGTAATCTCTGGAAATTGGGTTGTTTACTTCTTCTTTAGTGGGTAAGAGTAAGAAAACGAAGGCAGTAAGACATTAAGTGTTTCTTTGCCTACAGGGCAAAACCAGAACAGTGTAATTTAAGGCAGTGACTGGAAGCATTTGAGTTAAATTGGCACTGGAGGTGTGAGACTTCCACCAGGCTGGGAGGCTATTTAAGTTTCGTCCAATTTGACCTCGAGAAAGCACTTTTACATGTGAAAAGCCTGGGTTTTTTTGAAAGTGATTTCTGCTAGGGCTGGAGGTAAGGAAGATGAGTGTCTGAGGAATGCCACCCTCTTGATTAACCTCTCCGAGTGTGATCCAGGAGCTGTTCTGTAAAGGGATTGTTTTCCAACCGCATTTTTTCTACGAGGGTTTTACAGTTTTGTCCTTTGGAACGGATGCATAAAGCAGACAGTTTTACCCCAACCGGTGGTCCGGGCTTCATTTACCCGAGCGAGGAGGCCGCGGAACACCCGCCGGGCCTTTTTCGGACAGAAACCGGGGCCTTCTCACCCTGCTGCCGAGGCCCTCCTCTGCGAGGCCCCGCGCACCATCCGCAGCCCCCCAGGCCTTCGCCTCGGGCGGGCAGCCCACCCCTCGCTCCCCGGAGCCCGCCGGAGCTGCAGGCGCCTCGGCAGCAGGGTGAGAAGGCCCCGGTTTCTGTCCGAAAAAGGCCCGGCGGGNTTCCTCGCCACGGCTCTGGTTTGTGTGTCGTGTTCCACCCCCATCCCTTTTAAAACATAGCGGGGGGTTCTGGCGGCCGAAGGGCTGCCGGGCGGGGCGGGAGGTTGGGGGTCTCCGGGGCGTTTGCGGGGCGAAGCGGTGCCGGGCGGTGTCGTGGCCTTTAGCGCCACCGGCGCTCCCCGGAACCGCACCCGGTTTCCTCGCCACGGCTCTGGTTTGTGTGTCGTGTTCCACCCCCATCCCTTTTAAAACATAGCGGGTGGTTCTGTGCTGCTGCAGAGTCCCGGTTTCATACCGCCGCTGCTCCCCGGGGCTCTGGGGACGAGCCTTGGGGCAGTACAAGGGGTGGCTGCAGGGAGCCAGGAGCCATCCCGCGGGTCAGCAGCGGCCTCTGGTGCTCGTCCCAGAAGGAGGGTGCTGGTGCCGGGACCTGGTGCCGGGGCTGCTCCGTCCTGCAGCGGAGCACAGTTACCTCTGGGAGAGGTAACAGGGACAATGCAGCCCATAGAGCTGCCAAGAAATGGCGTACAAGCTGCTTCTGCCTTGTGAAGATTTCATGCTGAAGCGCAGGCAGGGCTGCAGGTGCTACCAAGATTTTAAATTCACCTCTTCTTGACTTTGCAGCTTCTTCTTACTTGTCTGCACACTCACGCGACAGGTAAGAGACCCTCCCAGCACCGGTGTCCTGTCCGTGTGTCCGTCCCATGGCCCGGGTCTCTTGGGCAGGGATCAGTAGGGGATTTATGCAGAGCAAAAACTTCAGTATCAAAAACTTCACAGTATCAGATGACACTGTGATAAACACACAGAGGAAATGATGCCTGGTTTTGCCCTTCCTCCTGCTTCTCGTGACAGACAACATCTGATTGTCCTGGCCCTTCAAAAGCTGTGACCCTATGCATTAAAAGGAGTTGATCTCAAAGGGAGCTGATCCCCTTAGTCAATGAGTCTGTGTGAGCTCAGGTAGTGGAGGGGTGATGTTTCTGTGTCTGGCTACAGCAAGGCCTTGTTTTCCCTGCTGGGAAGTATGAGCCAGACCAAAATGGGGGCAAAGGCTCCCTTTGTCACTGAGGTGGCTTAATTCCTTCAAGCTGCAGAGCTGCTGCAGATGCCTCCTGTGTGGGGACATGTCACGGTTTAACACTGGCCTGGCAAGTAAACTGAATGACAGATGCTCTCTATTAATCCCCCTCCCCTCCCAGCTAAAGGAAGGAGAGAGAATAAGGGAGAGAGGCTTATGGGTTGGAAACTAAACTACACAGCTTTAATGAAACAGTAATGATAAATAGGAAAAATTATTAAATATATACAAATATACAGGAAAATTGATACCACGTTCCTCCCCCGTCTCCCCCACTAACTCTCACATCACCACTGAGGCTGCAGGGCAGCCCTGGGAAAGTCCAGGCTGGACTCCTGGAGTCAGCAGCACTCGGGAGCTGGAGGCAGGAACACACAGATTCAGGCTGGCACAGATCAGGACCACAGGCAGAGGAATGGATGGAATCCTCCCAGGATGCCGAAGCAAACAGGGACAGGCAAAGAAGGGGAAGCAGGAAGGGGTTTGACCCTCGTGATTCCTCAAATTTATACTGAGTATGACATGTATGGGATGTATGTGACCAGTGGTGAGGCATGATGGAGAGAGAAATGAGCAGGTGTCTCAGAGGTAGTGTGTGCTGAGGATGCTCTAACAGCAGCCTGCTATTGCAAGGGTCTCTGTGGTGGTGAGCTCATCAGCAAGTGTTCTTTGGTGCTCAGCATCTCACTAGAGGTATCAGCCCCATCAGAAAAACCACAGGCGTGTCCCCAAGGCACCAGATTGCTTTCTGTCAGCAAACATCACTCTCTGTTGGCGTCCCCACTCCTCTCTAGGTCTCTGCTGCCTTATTGCCAGGTGATACTTAGCAGGGAAGAAAAGGAAGAAGTGCCCCAGGCTTCCACCTTCTCTTCATTTTCCATGGTGTGGCACCTCCACAGCCACCTGCATCGTGTGGTTGTTCCTTAGCTGGCTGGTTGGGGCAGACACCTGCACCCACCCCAGTGGGTGGATGTAGGCTTAGTCTGTGACATCAGGGAGTTCTGCAGCACACTTGTGGCACTGGCATCATCTCCTCATCTTCATACCCATGCTTACAAAGTGCAAGTGCTTCCCAGCCACTGGGATTTCAGGCCTAGGAAACTTGAGCAGCAAGAGCAGACAGCAAATACCTGATCCTGAAAAAGTTTGGTCTGATGAATACCATAGCATCTAAGGTATCTGTGCTAAATAGACTGGAAGAAAATTATAAATAAGTCTTCACCTGTGCTCCTAAAGCCACATGGGAACAGTGCTGTGTCCAACGATGCCTTTTTAGTAAACCACAACTGTTGACAACAAGTGTTTGTGTTCATCTGGGCTCCTGTAGACTGGGAGAGCACCCATCTGTGACCTGCTAGGGTTGCATGGCATGTTATTGACTAGAAAAGTACCTTCCCCCTCTCTCTGCCACAGTCCCAGGGGACCCTGCAGGGTGGGCAGAATTGCAGATTTGTGTCTCTGTAATCCAAGAGATAACACAGTTATCCATGGGCTGGTGAGTTCTCCAGATTAAATGTATGGAAAGTTTCTTGGAGAGAGATCTCTCTTACATGCACTCTCACAAGGGTTGTCTTTCAAAGGTACAGGGATTCAAGAGTGTGTTATGGCTTTCACTACAGCAATAGCTTCTTTATGCTTTGTGGTTTAACTGCATGTTTAATGGCACATTTGTCCTTTTCTGCAATTTTGACAGGATACAGGAACTCGCAGAACCCAAGAAAGCAGCTGATACACATGCTCCCAGGTAAGGAGGCACCCAGGCAGCTCTGGCTCAGGGGCTGAGGATTGATTTGGCCTCAGCTGGTGCAGACCCTTTGCCTTTGGTGCTTTCCTCTCAAAACCAGAAGCAACTTCAAGGAGAACAGATTAAGATGTTCAGTATGTGGACACTCTCTTCAATTTCCTCCTCCTTGTTTTCAGTCCAAACACTGGGCTTGACCCACGTCTTGCTTTTGCCTCGTCTGAGCTGCTCCACTAGATGTTCCAGGGTAGGTTGGTGCTGTGGTGCAAGGAGAGTGGACCCCATTGGAGCCACAGGCTGCTGCATCTTGGAGGATACAGTCCATCTTTAGGAACTAAGTTGTCTGCATTACGGGGTCAAGCTATGGCTTGACAAGCAAGGATAATGGTCTCTTGATAAAGGCTCTTCTCCACTGCATGGATGGGTGTCACTGTGCTTCAAAAAGGCTCCACAAACCCATCCCCCTGCTGTTTCCTGTCCTGACTACCCTGGTACCCTCTCCCAGCATGACCTCTCTCTCAGTAGGGGGTGAGCAACTCCAAATTCTCCCTAGGCACAGAAGAGTAACCACTAACATGCTGTAAAACCTCACTCACTTTCCATGGCACACCCTGACCATAACATTATTATTATTTTTACTGTCATTCCTGTGGTATAGTTAGCTGGTAATGGTGAGGCAAGAAAAATGCAATCATGAAACTCCCCCAGGGGTTTCAGAGATACAATGAAACAAGCCTTTCTGCACATCCACTGGTAACTGTAAAACTGGACTCATCACTTGAGGGGTAATTTCTTTTTGAGTGTACAACCACATGGACAGTGTTAGGAAATTCCATGTCAGAGCAGGAGTACTCAGGGGATGGCAGCAGCCCTGTACAGCAGTGGAGAGCCATAGGGACTGTGTGTATGTCCCATCCTAGGCAGGGAAAGATAGGCCCAGCAAGCACTCTTCACACTTGTGCATGTTTCTAAAAATTTGCACCCTTGCTGTCCTTGCTAGACTGGTGTTGGGAAACCAGGAGACAATGTGGACCCTCTCACGGTCTTCTATGAGAACTCAGCCATCTTCAAGGATAGTGGCACTGGCCAAGCCCAAGCAAGATCTTCGCAAGCACCGGTGCAGGTCAGTGATGTGGCAGCACGTCCTGAGGAAGGAGACAGCTCAGGTAGTGCACTCTAATCAGGGGATGTGCTTGCTCCCAGGTGTAGGGGAGATGGTATTTCCTTTCCTGCTGATACTGCCTGCAGGGACCTCCATGCTACTGGGACCCACCAGGGTGTGCTGATGCTTGGAACAGTGGCTGTTTGTAGCAGGGAAGAAAGTCACCCAGAATGCTTGACTTCTCAGACGAGGAGGAAGTCAGGGGTGCTAAGTTTAGGTGCCCTTTTATTTCCCCATACCTGCTTCCTGGTTGATGGGAAGGGCTTCTGCAATGCACGGTGGTTGCTGGTCTGACTAGAGCTCTGGGTTCAGATCAGCTGCTGCACAAGTACATGAATCTCCAAGTGCATGGGAACATGTTCCTCCAAAAGCCCTCAAACAGCAGCTCAGCTTTAGTTTAGAAACAGAGACACATCAAGGTGTGTGTGCTTTGATGGAAACATGTATTTGTGGCACCTGTGCACACAGAGGGACTGTATGTCCCTAGAGTGTTCCCTGTCTGTACTGGGACTGATGTAGCCCACCCAGGCACCTGGGATCATCACAATTTGTGATCCCATATCTTCTTGGAGCCTGGCCTAAATCTTGAGGATGAAGATTAGGAAGTGCTATCAGCAGAGAAATCTTGGAGCATCCTGCTGCTTGGAGGAAATCTGGGTCTTGAGTTAAACCTCTGCAGCCAGTCAAAACAGCCCATGCTGTGGAATAGGTGCGAAAAATTAAGTAAAAATATGAACATCAGTGGGGCTGGGTGATGTTGCATTACTTGAAGCAACTTGTATGTAGCTCTGTCAGAGGGGATGGAGCTCTTTGGGAAACAAGGTGGTGGTTCCTAGTTTGTTAGAAGTCCTGGCAATGAGAATGGAGGTGAAATAGTGTTGCACTCCTGGCTTTCCCCTGCCTGCAGGGATGTCAAGACACATGCAGTTTTCTCTGCCACTCTCAGGGGCTATTGTCCACCTGAGAGCTGCCTCTGACTAACTCCCCATCTGACATCCCTTCCTGCCTTTCTGCTCAGCCTCTGCTCACCTCTTTCCTGATGATGACAGGTATCTGCCAACGCCTGTGGCTGGTGGAAAGCTGGGTGAGCACGAACTAGGCAAGCCTGGGGAGATCCCAAGATGAAAGGAGCTGCAGGAGCGCAAGGTGTTGTTAAGCCATTGCAACAAAGAGGTTCCTGAATTGGCAGAGCTGAGCAGAGATGCTGCCAAGTTTGTGTTGTGAAGTGACTTCTTGAAATGGCCCAGGGAAAGGCTTTGAAAGCAATGCACTGAGGGTGTTTAAAAGAGGACTCTGCATATGTGAACAGCATTTATCTTTCAAGTCAGGAAATCTCAAGTGTAAATTCCCATTTGTTCGTGGCCTTTCCATGTGCACTGGTGCTGACTTGTACATGCAGCAGGCATGAATGTTTAACCACATTTAGGATACCATCTGCCAGGATCCTATTTTCTGTCAGTTGCCTTTTACTAACTTTTTTGTGCTGTCCCTCAAGACCCCTCTTCAAGTACAGCTGTGGACGGGAATCAACAATCTGGGAGCGTCCCCCACTGGTGGATTTTGGCCTCCCCTCTGATCGGCTGCTGAAGTTGTCTGAACCTAAAAAATGCCATGCTGCCTACCTGCAACAAAGGTGAGAGGTCAGAAAGCCTGGGGTGCTATAGGTAGGCCCTTGGGTCCCATAGCATCCATGCAGCTTCAAAGTAGTAAATGCAAAGTAAGAAATAGAGGGTGGGTAAAACAGAGGGCAAAATGCAGAACAGAGACTCTGCTGGGATTAGGACCTCTGGACTCATAGCATGAGTAGGTTCTACACTGGAAATGGCCACAAGCCAAATCTGCCTTCTATTGTAAACATGAGGCTTAAACACAGAATTATGGAATCATGGAAATGCTCAGGCTGGAAAAGACCTTAAAGATCATTGAGTCCAGCCTCATCCTAACCCTATTACTCTATTCCTGATGACCCACCGTTAAACCATGTCCCCAGGCATCACATCTAGGCAGTTTTTAAACTCATTGAGGGATGGACACTCAACCCACCTCTGTGGGGAGCCTGTTCCAGTGCTTAACAAGCCTTTCTGTAAAGAAGTTTCTCCTGATATCCAACCTAAATCTCCCCTGATGCAACTTGAAGCCATTTCCCCTTGTCCTGCCATCTGTCACCAGAGGGAAGAGACCAACCCCACTCTCACTACAGCCTCCTTTCAGGTATTTGTAAAGAGTGATAAGGTCTCCCCTCAGCCTCTGTATCCCCAGACTGTACAGCCCCAACACCCTCAGTTGCTCCTCATAAGGAATGTTTTCCAAACCCTTCACTGCCTTTGTTGTCCTTCTTTGGACTTTTTCTATTGAGGTGCCCAGAACTGGACACAGTACTCGAGGTGTGGCCTCACCAGTGCTGAGTACAGGGTCAGGATTACTTCCCTGGTCCTGCTGGTCACAGAGTTTCTGATACAAGCCACAATGCCATTGGCCTTCTTGGCCACCTGGGCACACTGCTGGCTCATATTCAGCTGACTGTCAGTCAATACACCAAGGTCCTTTTCTGCCAGGCAGCTTTCCAGCCACTCTTCTCCAAGCCTGCAGCATTGCCTGGGGTTGTTGTGGCCACAATGCAGGACCCAACACTTGGCCTTGTTGAGTTGCATACAGTTGGTCTCAGCCCAATGATCCAGTCTGTCCAGGTCCCTCTGTAAAGCCTTTCTACCATCCATCAGATTCACATTCTCTCCCAACTTGGTGTCATCTGCAAATTTACTGAGGGTGCATTCCATCCCCTCATCAAGATCATTACTAAAGATGTCAAACAGGAGTGGCCCCAGCACTGAGCCCTGGGGGACAGCACTCATGACTGTCCACCAACTGGATTTAACTCCATTGACCACAGCTCTTTGGCTTCAGCCATCCAGCCAATGTTTTACCCAGCAGAGTCTATGCCCATCCAAGCCATGGGCAGCCAGCTTTTCCATGAGGATGTTCTGAGGGACAGTGTCAAAGAGTTTACTGAAGTCCAGGTAGACTGAATCAACAGCCTTTCCCTCATCCCCTAAGCAGGTCACCTTGTCATAGAATGAGATCAGGTTTGTCAAACAGGATCTGCCTTCCCTGGACCCATGCTGACTGGGCCTGATTGTCTGGTTGACCTTTAACTGTTCCATAATGGCTCTGGAGATTATCTGTTCCATGACCTTCCCTGGCACCAAGGTGAGACTGACAGGTCTGTAGTTACTGGGATCCTCTTTCCAGCCTTTCTTGAAGATGGGTGTGACATTTGCCAGTCTCCAGTCCAATGGGACATCCCTGGTTAGCCAGGACTTCTGAAAGATGATGGTGAGAGGCTTGGCAACCACATCTGCCAACTCTTTTAGTGCTCTAGGGTGTAAACCATTTGGCCCCATCAATTTATGAGTGTCCATAACCATTTCCTCATGGATTACATGTTCCCCATCTCTCTTGTATTTTAAGGGACTGTGTGCTCAGGGAACAACTAGTCCTGCTATTAGAGACTGAGGCAAAGAAAGAATTAAATACCTCAGCCTTTTATTGATCCTTGGTCACTGTGTTTCCCTCTGTATCCAATAAAGGATGGAGATTCTCCCTACCCTTCCTCTTGTTGTTGCTGTATTTGTAGGAACATTTATTGTTGTTTTTCACCAAAGTGGCCAAGTTCAGTTCCAGTTGGGCCTTGGCCCTTCTAATTTTCTCTCTACACATCTTTGTATCTTTGTAATCCTCACAAGTTGCCTGTCTTCTCTTCCAAAGACCATAAACTTTTTTTTCTGAGTTCCAGCCACAGCTCTCTGTTCAGCCAGGCTGGACTCCTTCCTTGTCAGCGTCTCTTCCATGGCTTGGGGATGATCAGCTCCTGCACCTCTAAAATAACACCCTTAAAGTATGTCCAGCCCTCCTGGGCTCCTACATCCTCCAGAACTGCCTCCCAAGGGATTCTGTCAACCATGATCTGGAAGAGATCAAAGTCTGCTCTTCTGAAGTTCTGAAGAATCCCCTCCTTGTTTCACTAAAAATCAAAAACTTTATCATTTCATGGCCCCCTTTCCCAAGACGACCGCCAGCAATTGCATCCCCCCCAAGACCTTCTCTGTTAACAAACAGCAGGTCCAGGAGTACACATCCCCTTGTTGGCTCCCTCACCATCTGCAACAAGTAGTTATCTCCTACACATTCTAGGAACCTTCGGGACTGTTTTCCCTCTGCTATATTATATTTCCAGCAGCTGTCTGGGAAGTTGAAGTCTCTCATGAGAACAAGAGGATAGACTTACCCAACTGTCTATAAAGTACCTTACCCACCTCTTCACCACCTTCCAACGTCCCAGGTGCAGCCTGGTTTAACTAATGTGGAGGAATATCTGTGAGTGGCAGTGTCCTGACTCTCTGTTTCCAGACCTCGCCAGTCCCCTCAGTGGCCCGTGTCACCAGCTGCACTGAGGTATAAGGCTTCCCTGAGGATCCAGGAGCTTGCCCGGCCAAAGACAGTGCACCCTGACTTCCTACTGGGCAGAGAGGTGAGGGGGTGCTTGAGTGAGATTTGGGGGAGGCAGCAGTGCAGCAAATTGTCCTGAGCTTTTAACATTTTCTGTCATGCCCCTGGATGTGCCCAATGTGAGTTGAGAACCTGTCTGGTTCTGCTGCTGGAGTTTTTTAGATATGAAGAGAAACTGCCTTTTTGGAGTGAGATGCTGTCTTTGAAGATCTCCTTGCTGAGAGACAGAAAACAGCCAGGCTGGAGCAGCCTAAAATAGCAGGAGAGCCAAAGGAGGAATCTGGGCTGCATCCCCTGATAAAGCAGCCTGGAAAAGTGGAGAAACCTGATGAGCATGGCCTGTTCAGCTCCTAGGGAGTGCAGTCTTATTGGTAGTTGGGCAGCTATGCTGCTATGTGTACACAGGGGTGATGAGCCTGCAGACACTATGTGTATTGCAAGAGTATTTTATTAGAAGCCCAATCTATAGACATATTTCTGAATTTGCTCCTTCTAGGCAGACAGTTGCTTTGGCAGGGGTGAAAAGGCTTGGGGAAATCTCATATTACAGTCATTTCCATGGAAAAGGGCTAAGTTTCCTGGCTGTAGTTTCTGGGCTGGGAAATAAGGGAGGCTGTGGTGGAGCAGGACTTGGCATCAGTAACCCTGTGAAAAACAGAGGAAGAAGTCCAATGCTGGAGCAGTAGTCACTTTTGCTGTAGGAATGCTTTTAACAGCACCGGGATATTTACTTTGAAATCTGAGCATCTTAGCACAGCAGATTATTTGATGCAGCCATGTATATGAAAAACATTTCTCATCCCCAGAAGAAATTTCTCTGCACTTTTTGCCTGGCTGCACCAGCTCTCATTACAGGCATTCCACTCCTGACTATGAGTGGGCAACAGCTGGGGGACAAAAGCAATATTGGCTGTGATGTACAAATCCCAGTAGTGCCAAGATGACCTTGGAGTTACGGAGAAGGAAAAGTAATGGGTGCTGGGAAAACAAGTGCTCCTTCTGTCTGTAGAGGGAGGGTGCTGGGTGCTCATCCCTCGGGAGAGAGATTGCATCCCTGTGGATGAGCTCTCTGTACATTCCTCCTCTATTTTGAACCTCTGCAGGTGCCAACACAGGTTTCAGATGCTGCAGCCTCAGCCAGAGCATCCTCACGGCTGCAGCATCTGGCAGAGCCCCGGGTCAGGAGGCTGGATTGCTGCTATGATTACGGCTCCCCCGACTCTGCCATCCGCCCGGTAACGCGGCGCCAGCCGGGACCATGGGTGACAGCACAGGGGGCAGAGGGGAGGGCAGGGATGCCCAGGGGTTCTCTTCATGGCAACCCTGGATGTGCTGCTGTCTCTGAGGCTAATGTTGCTGCTTCCTGGGCTGGACTCGCCCTCCAGCCAGAGCACTGACTGACTCCCAGCAAACATCTCCAAGAGAAGGGCAGATTTGTGCCTAGCCTGCAGTTGTGAGGATGGGGGGAGAGAGACTCATGTGTAATTGGGATCTCCAACGCAGGAGGATGAGTTTGACATGAGTAAAAGGAGGCTGGAGGGCAGGTTGTGGGACTGGCCTAGCAAGGATTTCTCCTCCCAGAGCTTCTGCTTGTGCCAGTCACAGCTGTGGGCAGGACTGTGTCCCTTCTGTGCATCGTCAGGGGCGGTGAACATGGGTACACTGAGTTGCAGGCTGGTCACCCTTGAATGCCAGAAGCACCTCTAAGGACTTTCCTCCTTTGTTCACAGGTTTCCAGCTTGGCTCAGAAAGCAATTGCGAGCCCTCGGATCCTGGAGCTGGCTAAGGCAAAACCACTGCATGCTCAGTATGTGCCCCTGAGGGATGCTGAGTGGCCAGTGACAAAGGCTGCACAGCAAGCAGTAATGACACCAAGGCTTGAGGAACTGGCCCAGCCTTGCAAAAGGTAGGTGCTGCTTCCTTGCCATGGGCAAATTGATCAGCTGTCAGCCCATTTTGTGCAGACCATGGCACCTTTTTGGTTTGAGCTTGGCCAGTGTGATTAAGTCACTTTCAGAATCCGTGGATTGCATATGGCTGGGTGTGCTAATGCTATGTGGACTGTGGTTGAAAAAGCATTTTTTTGGGGTGGCAGGAGAATCAAAGGAGAAGAAATAGGGAGTTTCCAATTCCAGTAGGACTGATTAGTTTGGGACTTCTTAAGTATTAATTGCAGTTATGAAGAGTAAGCAGCTGACAGATGGCACACTAGCGTGTTGCCCAGCATGATGCAGCTGGTCTCAGCCTGTGCTGCAGGAGATGCTGGGGAGGATGTTTGACAGAGGGTGAGGGAATGCCTGTCTGTAGTGGCTATGACAGCAGCTCCAGGGAGAGATGGGGCACTCCCTCTCACTAGTGTCCTGGTGACTGTGTCCTGGTGACAGGGAAGGGTAGGGCTGGGCTGGAGGTGTGTCAGCTGGCAGGCAGCTTTGGGAGCTGGCCCTGCTTCAGTCAGAATTGACCAGCTCTGTCCTTGCTCCCCCAGGCCTTCTATGAGCTTGGTTCAGTCAAACCCAGAGGCATTCACAGTGAAGGAGGCTGCTAAGAAGGCAATTTGTTCTGCTCGGATCCAAGAGCTGGCTCGTCCAATTAAGCGCTGAGCTCCTTCCGAAACATGATCCCCTGCCCCTGCTGGCAGCCCCCATCACCCCGTGGAACATCACCCTCTTCAGGCAGTGCTGTGGCTGGAAAACCTGCTTGAGCATGGGACAGCACCTAGCTGGAACATTTCCTTTAGAGCAGCCACTTTTTACTGGGACTATCTGGGGAGTGAAATAAAATGGCAATGCCTTCGAAAACAAGTAGTCAGCAGGGAAGAAGAGCAGAATTTGACCTAATGGGAAGCCTCTCTCCTTAAGATGGGTTATGTTTGGAGTTTATCACTCTTTTTTTTTTTTTTTTTTTTTTTTTTTTTTCTTCTTCTTTTTTTCTGTAATAGCTAAAGAAGAGATGAAACAACTGCTGGTGGAAGCCAGCACAGGAAGGAAGGAACTGTTTTTTCACATAAAGAAGTTTGACAAACCAAAGCTGGCTGATGGTGTGCAGTAGGTTGGTGCAACACAACTCCTCCCACCTTTGGGTTTCAAAATTTTTACTAAAGTTTAGAGATCTTCTTATTTTTGTACAGTGACAGAAGCAGAAACACAAAAGGCTGCAAAATTCCAGATCCAGAACTCAAACTGATAAAATACAGAGCTTTGGTAGAGGCTTTGGAAATGCTGGGCTGACATGTGTGTTGAGTTGGCTTGGTTCTGGAGGCCATTATCTCAAATGCTGTCTTTGATATGAGTTACAGATGTGGGGTAAATCTCAGTGGTTCAGACATTCAGGTATCTGATCCTGGACAAAATAATGGAGCTCCGCATTTGGAGTTTTAAAGTCTAACTCAAAAAAACCCCAGAGTTCCCCTCAGTGCAAGGGAGAAGGCACATTGCAAAGACTAAAAGGCTATCAGTGCCAGACTCTGCAGAAGAAACTTGGAGCTCCAAACATGTCTGAGGGTGAGTCAGTTTGGCAGCTAGGTTACAAGGGAACAAAACAGCCCGTGTAGGATATGGCAGAGGGAGATAGATTGCTTTCATCTGTTTCCTGTGAGTTCAGTGTGCTCTGCAGTGGCAGCCTAACTGGTGATGATGAACTGGAGGTACTGAGGTAAGAGAGATGCTCTCTAGCAAGGGACAAAGACCAAAAATGATAGCCTGTGGCAATTTCAATGCCACTGTATCTTAATTTTCTCTGTGTTAAACTGATTTTCCTTACAAAAGAGTAGAGGCAAGTGACCACAAACCAGAAGAGGATTAATCAGAGGATCCACTACTTGATTCAATAATCCACTGAACAGAGAATTTTAGAACAAAACGAGGTCCCTGGGCAACAGTGCTTGTTGTTTTATAGCCCAGGCATTATCCTGCAACAGGGTGGATGAGAATTTGGGCTTTGTGCTAGAGTGCCAGCACAGCTGAGTCCCTTATGCTCCAAGAATGTCCAGAGGGAGGCTGGGGTCTGCACCCCCCACCCTGGGGTGGAAGCAGCCTCTGCCGTCTCAGGGTTTGTGGTGTGCATGGATGGACACATGGGTGCCCCAGGAGAGGGGGTTGCCCATGTCTGTTGTCTGTCCCTGTGGCAAGAGGTGCACACTGAGGCTGCCTTGGAGGAAGGTGTCTGTCTTCTGCCACTGGAAGCACAAGCAGGGACATAACACATCTCATCTCATCAAAAAACTTTTGTTCTTTATTAATGCAGTGGGAAAAGAAAAAAATAACAGTTCTTTCCCTTTGTTGACCTTTAACAGAAATGTGAAAAATGCATTCAAGGGGGGCTTAGCATGGTCTGATTTTGGGGTAGGCTCTCAATTTGCCAATATCCAGAGCTGACTCAGGCATCTTAAGGTAACTGAAATCACCTGAACAATAATCTGGTTTTCCAAGTGCTCTCCTCTCTGGATGATCAGTACATTAAAGCTACCATGCATACTTTGCTTCTGGGGATCATAAGGAAAATAAATAATTTCCCCCTCTTCTATGTGAGAACCTTTCATGGCAGCTTTTCTGCAAGCTTAAGACAGGGCCATGAGTTGCCTTGCTCTGTGCAGCTGCTATTAATGGATGGGAATCACTGGACAGATATCACATCCATCAGAAGCTGTATCCACACACACACACACACATATATATATTTCCTGGTCATGTACACTTTAGATGAAACCTCTGTTAAATAGCAGGGTATTGCTTTGTATCTCAAAAACTATTGCAACAGAAGAATCCCAAGGAAACCCACTCTGAAGAGCTTCACCATCACAGGCCTGGGCATTGGAGCAGCACCCTCTAGTCCCTGACAGAGCCACTTTCTGAGGGCAGCCCTTCAGACTTCCTCCACTCTGCCAGGCGCTGCTTGAACCATTTCTGGAGAAAATAAAGAAAGAGAGTGAGTGCACTGGGCTGAGTGAATGTTTTACTAAAGGTGCAAATGTGGTCAGTACATGGGACCAAGCTCAGGGTGCTGCAGGGTTCCCAGGCAGAACAGGCAGCAGGATGGCTGCTCCTGACTGAATGGTCTTGTTACTTATGTGTGCACCTCTTTCAAAGTAATTTCTCTTGCTTGCTTCAGACCTTGAGAGCATGGGTGAATCCTCATTTTATAGCTGTGAGTAAAGTTTTTCTTGCTAACAGAGTAAAAGATGGGCTAAGGAGCTGCTGGGTGGTGTCTATTTAAATGCTGGAGTAATGGAACAATCACTGCAGGTACAAAACTGACAGGAATCATTCAGAACAAAATAGAGGGACAACACAGTGGCAAATTTAAGAACAAGTAATTTTAAAAAATGGGTAAAAAATTATCTTAGTCTTCAAGCAATATGCATGGCTACATTATTCAGGAGTAGCTTGTCATCTCTAAGCTAACTCCCAGAGCTGCTGATACCACTTCAACAGAGCCTCATTTTCAAGTGCTAGATAAAATGCACCCAGATAAAGCCAGGCCACCTCTGTAATATGACAGATATAACTTCATGTGTGCCGGAAGCACAGCTCAGCCCTTTTGTTTGGGAACGTGCTTGTGATTTGCTTTGTTGCTGCTCATTTTGTTGCTATATTAGTTCATGGCTATTTTTGAAGCCATTGTGGTTTGTAATGCTACAGCCACGGTGCTCTCTGCAAGTGGCTCTGGCATTAGCACTGCCTTGGACCATATCCAGCCAGATGACTGCGTGCCTAGCCTCCTCCCAAAAATTTCACTTCCTATCATAAACCATCATCTCCTGTTGACTCAGTACCTCTTTGCATCTCATTTTTACTAAATATTTTATTGAAATGGCTGCTTTATCTAGCCAATAAAGTACTCCAGATGTCAGGAGCAATGATTCTGTCATACGCAATGCAGGCACTTTGCAGCTTACCATCCCAGCCTCACTCCTGTCCCCAGCATGACCTTCATCTCCAGATCTCCAGGAGCACCCTGGATTCGTGGCAAAAGAAGGCTACCAGGGAAGATTTTAAGACATTTTCAGAGGTGTCCTGGGCATATCTGGCCTGTGTTTACAACTTGCTTTAGGAAAACAAAACAAAACAAAAAATGGAGCAGTGGCATTTCTAAGGAGGAAAAGGTATTTCAGGGGAACTGCCTTCTTGCTGCCTCAACCAAGCAGTGGTACCTGCACCCTCAACCTACACACGGTGTAGGAGGGCTCTTCCTTTTCCACTCCAGCCAAGGACTATAGGTGCAATGGGTGGTACACCATCACCCCTCCCTGTGGTAGCCTGAATGCTGGCCTTGCCTGCTCAGCTCTCATATCCCTTTGGCTCTGCCCAGGGAGAGCCAGCCATGCCAGCAGAACTTTTCAGTGGGCTGGATTTTTTTTCTACAGCCATTAGTGCTGCTATGACCCTAGCAGCCTGTATAAAACACCTGCATTGCAGCCTGAAGGAATTGGGAAGAAACTGCTTTTGAAGCCTGAGGTAACCTGGCGGTAGCCGAATTCAGCACAGGGCTCAGTGGAAGCCTCAGGCAGTGGCAGCCTGTCCCTGTGAGGGGACCTGGGGGCTTCTATGTCTCCTAGAGACCCTGACAGATTGGCCTGACATCTGGGCTTAGGGATGCAAAATTAGCTAATTGTAATGAGCAGGAGTCATGTCCCACCCACAGCACATCTGCAGGAGTTTCAACCATCCTGTACCTGTTTCAAAATGACTGTAGTTTCTTCAGACTACAAAGCCAGTGGTTTTTTGGGCACCTGAGATGATCAGAAAAAGGTTTGGAAGAAAGGGACAGCAGGCACTGTTGTATATTCAGGGCCCCCTATCCAGCCTGTGCCCCACGGGGTGTGCCCTTGTTCTGGCTGCAGGAACCACCAGCCTGGGGCTCCTGGGGAAGGGGTGGAGAGGCACAAGGATCTGCATGGGGCACAGGGCTGTGGGATGAGGGGGTTTGGGAGTGTGGGGGCAGGAACGTGTGGGGAGCAGGAAGGATGGGGGGTNCAAAGCTGGGGACAGGAGGTAGCTCTGCAGCAGAGCAAGGGAAGGCAGGAGGGCTCGTTTGCATTGAGGACTGCTATTTTGATGACAGGAGAGGCAGGAAATGGGGGAGTGTGTGGGGTGCAGGGGGAACAGGGCAGAGGAGCACACTTACCAGGGTCTGCTCCTCCGAGAGCCCAGTCTCAGCTGCGATGAGGCACAGCGTGGTGGGGTCAGGATGCTTGTTCACCTTGCAGAAGTTGTACTCCAGAATCTCCAGCTGCTCCTCGGTGGGAGTCACCAGCTTCTCCGTGGCCATCTCTTCCTGGGGCAGGGCTATGGGGCCAGGCACTGTGGAGAGGGCCCAGCATCATTGCCCAAGCTGGGAGTGGCCAGCGGGGCCACACTTGCGGAGCCCCAGACTTGCCAACCCCTTCCCCACCAGCTCCCTCCTCCCCAGAGGCCTCTGGCAAAGGCAGGGCACAACTCCCTTCCCGAAGTTATGCCAGGGAGCTCATCCAGCAGTCCCAGCTCCTGCCTCAGTTTCCCCACTGCAGCAGCCACACACCAAGAGCGCCCAGCTGAGCTGTCTCACTATCCCCAGCTGTCAGGAAACTGCAGCCTGTTCTCTGCTCAGTGCTCCCCTGGTGCTGTATTTATAGCCAGCCTGACTCCCGTGGGGACAATTCCTGTTTACAGCCCTATTTAGGCCTGGGCGTCACTTAGGAGTGATGTCACTGCTATGGGCATGGGGGGCCCACAGAGCTGAATGGCCACTTCTGCCCCTTTACTGAAAGCTGAATATGATGGNGGGGGGGGGGGGGGGGGAGAAGGGGGTTAATTTAAATACATTAATTAAAAAAAAAGTTATTTAACCTCTGCACGTGGGAACAATATCTGGTAGCCAGCCCAGTGTTTTGGTTTTTGTCCTTCTCCTCACTCAGCAGACAAGTTTGTGCAGGGGATCACAAATGAGAGGACACAAGATCTTTTGGCAGCATGGGCCTGGACCCAGCAATCACCCCATTTTCCCTCCTGATCCTGATCCTGGTCCTCCTCCTAGCAGCATCACAGAAAGCTGGCAATGAGCAGGTGAGCTGATTTTTTAAAACTAATATTTAATGTTATCACACATGGACATGAGAAGCCAGTCACGTTATTCCTGAGCATGGCTGAACTGTTTGTTTTTTGGTGTACAAGTGGGGGGTCAGTCCCAGGAGGACCATGCCTCGTGCATGTCTGTTGCCCAAGCATTCAGGGCCTTTGGCTGTGATCCCAGCAGTGGCAGAAGCAAGGGACACACATTCTCCTCCAAAGTAACATTTGTCCCACTTGTGCTTTGCATTAATTTCTGCCAGACTTCTATCACAAGCAAAACAAGCGAGTAAGTCCCGTGCCCCCTTCTGCAAGGCTCCAGGTTTGCTCCTGTGTGGCAGAGGGTCAAGCCTGCCAATTCAGTCAACTAAACCAGGAGGCGTTGGCTCCGCAAAGCATGCAGAAGTCCCTTGACACTGAATCATCTCAGTGTTTCCGAAACCAAGCAGTGGGGTGTTGGCAGGGGAGGAGCTGGATGCAAAAATGTGGCCCTTCTTGATCTGCTCTCCTGCTGTCCGAGTTGCCTGGCCCATCTCCTCAGGTGGGTGGCTGGTGTTGCTGGCTCTCCAGTGCTGCCAGAAGCCCTTAGCCTGCTGTGGGACTCCTCTGGGCCATCCTGTTCCCCTTCTCAGCTGCAGACCTGCCCTGCCTCCACCTTGTAGTCCAGCTTCTCCTTCCCTTTGACTCTGGGATGTAACCTAGATATCTCGTACATCCCTACTGCATAGCTTTAAACCCTTGAGCTGCTTGAGAGATAACTCCCCTTAACCTACTTGGTACCCTGGGGCCTTACAGGTTGCATCTCCTCTTCACAAGAGGCTGGAGAGCTCATCTTCTTTGAGCTTTCCCTCAAAAACCAAAGGCCTCATTGAACCTTGTCTGCAAGAGGCTGCTTGACTAATAGATCAATCCTTTGGCACTTGAGTAGGGGCTTATAAATAGAGCAGGGCTGGTTGTGAAACAGCCCACTCTGCTTGAGTCACTTGGTAAATACCAATTGTCACACAGTGGTTGCATAAGGCTGGAGCATCTCTGAGCATGATGGGCTGTGCTCGTAGGAGGCATCAACCACCACCCTGGATAGATTGGGGAAAGAATATCTAAAACCCCAGGTGCTGCAGACCAAGCTGCCCTTTTCAGCAGTGTTGCAGCCTCAGGTATGCTGCAGCAGCTGCCTGGGATTTCCTGGTGTTGGCTCAGTTCAGAGGTGTTCATAGAGGAAGGGGCCAGACAAAGTTTAGCCCCTCACGTGTGTGAGCTGGTGGGGGTCACATGGAACCCTAATGCTCACCTAATCTGGGGCATTTGGAGACCTCTGGAAATGATGCCAGGGGAGGAGAAGATCCCCTGGACTTCAGGTGCTGCTCTCTGGCACTGTGGCTGCTGAGCTCTCCATGAAGTCGAAGTGGAGGTGAGGCCAGGCTCAGTCTGCAAGTCCTTCTACCCCTCCTGGAACAGCACCCCGTGTCAACTCTGAGCCACTTTCCCTTGTCCTAGAAAGCCTCATCACCACAGAGCTCCTCATCACCTCTGGATCATGCATCCAGCCTGGGCCACCAGCAGCAACATGTCCTGGTGGTTTCTAAGTCATCATTTGCAGCCCAGTGCATTAATGTACATTGATGTGTGTGCATGGATTTGCATAGGGAACATGTGCTTCAGCTTTCATGTTTCATCTTCACAGCTGTTTCTGATAATCTCTAGGTTCCTGAGGTATTTCCCCACAGGACACAGTATCTTCTGCCTGCTAGCAGAACATGATGCAGGCAGTATGCAAGATGTGATGTCTGATGGTTTTTCCTTCTCTGCCCTCTACCTCTGCTCTGGAGGGAGAATTCCTAACTCTCAAGTCTGTGAGATGGCTTTCAGGAAAGGGTCAAAACCTTGGGTGTCCTGGAGGGCTCTGCAGGTCTCCCCACATTGCTCCACTGAGCCCTGGAGGTCTGCAGAAGCCACGTGGCTCCGTGCAGCACGTGGCACCCAGCACGTCACCTTTTGTCAGCAAAAATCTGGGGGCATATGAGAGGACCTGAGGGCACCAGGAGTCCCTAAATGTCTTGAGTGGCCATATCTGGACCACTACTCACCTATCTGCTACTTAAATGGAGCCCATTTAAGCCCAGGCCTGGACCCTTGGTGTTCAGGTGGCACAGGACCTCGCCCCTGTATAGGAGAGGTGATTTTCTTGCTTACATTTCCTTAAGCCTGGAAGGAACATAGAGAATCATGACTGTTTTGTTCAGCTGCTGAAAAACACCACTGTCCACTGCTTTTTTTCCTTGCCTGTTTTTGTGGGTATTGGGGAAAAAAATGGCTTTTTTGTTGCAAAGGATGTAAACCATCATATTCAGCTTTCAGTAAAGGGGCAGAAGTGGCCATTCAGCTCTGTGGGCAGTCCCATGCCCACTGCTGTTTTTGCTGGGCAGCACAGGGGTGAGAGTTTGGTGGCAGGAGGTTACCCACCCAGGCAGAAGTGACAATGCCAGATGCACTGTCACAGTGAAACCACAGCACTGGTGGCACCTGCTAAGTGTCAGGCTTAAGAGCCCCGGGGATTTCACAGCTGGGTCTGACTAACTGTCTTGGTTTTAGGTGGAGCATTTTGAGAACAGCCACCAGCTGAAGCTTGCAAGGGATTCATGAGCTGCAAGTGGCTCCAGCCAAAAGTGCTGTGCTCTTAGTATGGCTGGTGGGGCATTTAAATGCACTCCAGGGCCATTTTGGAGTGAGTCAAAAGGCAATGGCTGATGGACACGAGTTGCATCAAAAGAAAGTAATATAAGACACTGGGAAAAAAATATTCATGGTGCAGGACAGTCCAACGTGGGGACAGGCATGAAGGGTGGGGGCACATCCATCCTTAGTGATCTCTAAAAGTCAGCTGGACAAAGCCCTTGAGTGACCTGACCTAGATGTGAGGCAGGAGCAGCGTGGTGGAGAGAGACCTCCTCCTGCAATTATGCTGCCTGTGTCCTGCAGTTACACCTAGCTTCCCAGAGACACCCTGGGGTTACTAGCAGGGCTCCCAGCTCTGGCCTGAGGTGGGAGAAGACATCCCTTTGTCTCCCAGCATACCTACCCAGAACTTCTAGGGCAATCAGCATTTACTGTCTTGGCAGAAAGCAGCCACTTTTCCAGGAAATACATGATCTCGTTTGCTCAGCTTTGCTTTTTTGAACAGCAGACACAATAAGTTGCTGTCTTTGCAGCTTTCTAACAATTTATTGCGCCCAAAGTCCTTGGAAAACTCTCTGAGCAGTAGCACCTGGGCTGATGGGGTTCCTTAGCCTCCTTGGCCCCTTCCCCAGAGCTCTCCTCACTGTCAGGGCTGGGATGTCACTGGAAGCACCTGTGGCTGGTTTTAGCTTGCAGCTATTTCCTGCCAGTGCAGGGATCAAAATAGCAGTCCTCAATGCAAACGAGCCCTCCTGCCTTCCCTTGCTCTGCTGCAGAGCTACCTCCTGTCCCCAGCTTTGCTCAGCCTCCTGCTGGGGGGTGGCTGTGGATAACATCAGCCCCCGTGGTGCACAGGATAAGGTGGGATGGAAGCTTTAAAAATAAACCGGACCCTGCCACAAATCAGGAAAAGCCACCTGTCAGGCATCCTGTAAACTACCCCTTCAGCCTTTTAGAAGATAATATCGGGTGGGAACAAAGCAAACAAGAGCACAGCAGCTGCTGAAGCAGAGGCATGTCCCTGGGGTACCCCCAGCCTGGGGTCTCTGCCTGCCTGTGTGCCCCTCTCCCTGCCTCTGGCACGAAGCTCTCCCACCGCAGCCCTCCTGGCAGCCTCTCCAACCTCCCCGGCATCAGTAAGGACAGGTCAGCTCCTCCCTCCCCCCACCTCCGCCATCCCCAACAGCAAATCCACCCCAGCACCCCCAGCTGAGCGCTTACCTGGAGCTGGCAGGGACCAGAGGTGTGTAAAACAAGAACCCCGCAGGTCCCGGGGTGACTGCTTTAAGTATCTGCGTGTGCGTGTGACAGGCGGGGACCTGAAAAACCTGCCGCAAATCACAGGAGCTCCCGGGATCCACAGCCACTCTCTGGGCTGGTAATTCAGGTTTGGCATCCAGTCCCCTTGGCAGGGCTCAACGCATGGCTGTAGGCGCTGCGGGGCTCTGCGGGCGGGTGGCACCGGCAGCCGTCGAGGCTCGTCCTGCCGCGCTCGGGGCTCCACGCCGTCCCCTGGGCCCCGAGGGGTGAGGGCTGCTGGCGTGTTCCTGCAGGGTACGGGAGAGGTGAAGGCAGCACGGGGAGGGGGAAAACCCTGCTCAACTCTTCATCGTTGCTCCAGCGCCTCGGGGGACCCTGGGACCCCACCACTGCTCCCCATCAGCCGGGCTGCCACCCGTCACCCACACCACTCCTGGTTTATGCTGGTGAAAGGTGGCAGTGGTGACTGCTCCTCTCACTTTAGTCCCCTGCAAATGATTTACCCAGGGTTAAGGTTCTTGACCTTCCTGTTGCTTTAGTCAGCCCGCTGATCCCACCAGGCTGAGTATAGGGGCAGGACTGGCAGTGCTGGTCCTGCTGCTGCAGCCCAGGTGCCCTCAGAGGCACAGGGCAGGAGTCTGGCTGAGGACAGGATGGAGGGCAGGGCAGCCTCTTCTGATGAAGACCTCTGCCATCCTAGATTAAAGTGCCTGGGAGCCTGCAGACTCCAGCGGGGTGGGCTGGAAGCATCAGGCAGCAGCTTAAGAAGATGCATCTTCCAGGGTGGGGTGCAGTAGGGAGGAGCTGGTTTTCTGGCAGCTGGAAGGGGATGCTGGAAAATCAGAAGGGCTGGAGAAAGGGCTCGTGAGAAAGCTGGGTTGCAGTGGCTGAGATTATCTGCCAGAGTAAAAGGAAAACTGGCACTGTGGAGCTAGCTGGAGCCAGGGTCAGGGAGCCTCCCCCAGGGGAGAAGTGGCTGGACAAACCCAGGCAAGAAATTTGCCATGTGTTTAGCACTGAGCCAAAACCATCGTGAAGATTGCATGGTTTTGTAATCTGAGGGGAGACACAGGCCAAGGCAAGGGGGTTGCAAAGAGATCTGCGCCAAAGGGCAGGCAGACTGGTGCCAAGTTTCCTAGCAGGGTGATGTTGATCAAGCAAGAGTGCTTTTGCTATTGGGATAGCCTCACTGCCTGATAAATCAAGTGTTCAGTGGCTGCCAGAAGAGGTTTTCAGAAGACTTGATCCAGCATGCCTTGAGCAGGCACCCAGCCAAGGGGATGTGCCCTGTTTATCACTGGTGCTAGGGGACAGGAGCATGGGTAGCCACGGGTGGGGGCAAGCAGGTTGGAAAATGTATCCAGGGATGGCTGCAGCAGCCCTGTCTTTTGGAGATTGGGGTGTGTTCAAGGGGGCTGGAGAAGGCCCCTACAGCAGTAGGCAGCCCTGGATTTCAAGCCTGGTGTGGGAGGTCCAGGCAGAGGCCCTGAATTCCATACTGTCACATGCTCGGGGGACCTCTGGTGTGTATGGCTGCTTACCTGCATCATGCCTACCCTGGCACCTGCTCTTGGCCACCCCTGGAGAAGGACAGATAGGAAGATAACCTGGCCCAGAAAGACTTTCTTCTCTTTCTATTCTGTCTTCTATTTTCTCCCATGCATGTGCCCCAAGCATTGCAAAATGTGAGTAACCTGGCCTGCGGGAACAGGATCAGCTCCTCACTTCCCTTGTTTATCACTGTCAACAGAGAGAAAGTCTTTAATGTGGAAAATACTCTTTTCCCTTAGCCTGCGAACCCAGCCCAGGCTTGCACTGGAAGCACTGGCAATGATGTGTTTCAGGCTGAGACATGCCACTGAAAGGGCTCCAGAGCTGCTGGGAGTCTTGCAGTGACAGTGTGAAAGTCACGTCCTGAATCTGTATGCATCTGGCTGGCAAATGCTGTTTTTTTCCTGATCCTAAAATCTTTTAGGTCCCATTTCTTTGACTGGGAGAGGGTCAGAGTATTGCGGGAATTTATGCCTCACCTGGTATGAGGAGATGCTGTAGCCAGAGGATGTCCTTCTGTCAGGAAAATTAGAATAAATAGAAATAAAATGCAGGGTGCGTTGAGGCCCATCACAGAGCTTCCCTCCCTATGGGGGTAGAAATACAACTGCTGTGATGCTCATCTGAAAATTTTGCAAGCTGGGGTGGCATTGCAGTGAGGAGCTGACAGCTGCCTCCTCTGATGAGCATCCCACTCCTCCGGACCCACATGCAGAGGCTTGAATGTCACCCAGAGCTTGCACTACACTAACATGCTGTGGGGGGTGTTGGGCACATAGCTTGTGGCCAGCCGGGCCCAAATGTTGTCACTGCAATGATGTGCAGAGACAGAATGGAAAAAAGATGGACAAGTGAGAAGCAACTTGTCCAGCCATCAGGAGAGAATGAGAAATAATTCATCTTCTCTGACTTGTTCATACAGCTTCCTTTGCATGCATGTCTCTCCCCTGGATTTTGCCATGTTTTCCTTCCAGAAAATGGGGCTTAGGCCCAGCACCTCTTGTCTGGGCATTAAGCAGTTGGGTTTTTTTGGTTTTTTTTTCCTCTAAGTATGTGAGTTAAAAACTGTGTGCTTTCCAGAGACCCACCCTCCCAAGTCCAATTATCAGAGAGGGAGCAAAACCTTCCTGTTCCCCCTGGACTCAGCAATGCAAAGGAAAACCACAAAACCATCTCCTGTTTTGTTTTCAAAAAAACTGCTGGGGTTTTCTGGCTACTAACCCAAAAAATGTGGCTGAAAACAAGACTTTACAGAACTTCTGGCTTCCATTCAGTTAGAGTTTCCTAACCAGCTAGTACTGACACATGGGGTAAGTCTTGCAGCTAATCAGATGAGATTTCTACCTGCAAAACCCACTTTGCCCCAGAACAGTGTAAGAGACGAGCTGCTCTGCAGGGTCCACCTAACACTTCCCTTTGTTGGATGCCCCAAAACACAAGAACCTGACTGAATCATTGACTGTTTGCTCAGTTTTTCCTTGGGAGAGCAGCAACACTAGCTGCAGGCCAAGAGCCAGCAGCACACGCTGCTCAGATCATATCCCAGCAGGGATGAGAGGAGGAGGTGAGCACCAGCAGCTCTTACTGCCCTTGTTGCTGGATCAGAGCCCCCACTGCCCAGCCAGGCTCAGCAGCTGCCTTGACTGCACTCACCTTCACACATTTTGTTCTTTCATTGGGCAGGGTTTAGCTTGCCTTTCAGCATCAGAACTGATTCAGGCCAGACAGATAGGAATCAGCTGTGACTTCCAGTAACACCCCTGCCTTTTCTTTGCCCATTGGATTCCGTGTGGATGGAAACTGGAGTGTTTTATAGCTCCTCCAGTTGTTCCAATACCTCTCAGAGCGCAGTCTCATCTCATCGGTATTTCCATGTGCAATCTCTGCCCGGGTACAGCCTTCCTCCCTCCTCTCCCTCTCACAAACCAGATTGTTTTGAGGTGACTACACCAGGCGATGAGACGTGCAGTTCCTTGCCAGGAGGCTTTTCAGCAGCACTGCCATTGCTTGTAGGCAGAGCATGCCCTGGCACGTGGGCAGAGGCTGTAGGGCATCACACGTGTGCACCTAGAAAAACACAAGCTCCACCACTGGCAAGAGCCATGAGACAGGCAAAGCCACTCTTCACTCCTAATGTGCAGCAGAGATGTGGAGAGAGTCAGAATCCTTCCAGAAATTTGGGTGGCTGAACAGCATGTTCTCAGGGGCAACTCAGGCAGGTGGGAAGTTGGAAAATGCCTGCTGAAATCTGCCCTGGTCTGAGCCTCAAGGCTGAAGCTGCCTGCTTGGGGAAGCCCTGACTCAATTGCTTGTATACAGGTCACTGGAAGGACATTGTCTCTCTCTGGAGCAGGGATGAGCTCTACCAGACCACTAGTGTGTGACCAGCATGGCCCTCCAGTTGCAGGTATGTTGTCCTGAAGGCTGTCCCCGAGGAGACTGAGGGGCCATAGTGGGCTGAGCACAGGTAGCCATGCCATGCCATCCAGTCCTGGTGCTCTCCTCACCTTTCACCCTGAGGGACAAGGGTGACATTCATCTCTAAGCACATGGAAGAGAGAAGAAGGTTATCAGCAGTCAGCAGGGATTTGCCAAGGGGAAATCATGCTTGACTAATCTGATAGCCTTCTATGATGTTCTGACTGAATTGCTGGATACTGGGAGACCAGTGGATATATCCTACCCTGACCTTAGCAAGGCTTTAGGCTTTTGACATAGTCTCACATAACATCCTTGTGAGCAAGCTCACAAAATGTGGGCTAGAAGAATCTGCACTGGGATGGATTAAGAACTAGCTATGCAATAGAGCCCAAAGAGTGGTGATCAATGCTGCAGAGTCCAGCTGGAGACCTGTGACTGCTGGAGTCCCCCAAGGATCAGTTCTGGCTCCAGTCCTGTTCAACATCTTTATCAATGGCCTTGATGATGGGACAGAGTGTCTTCTCAGGAATTTTGCTGATGACACAAAGCTGGGAGGATTGGCTGACACCCCAGAAGGCTGTGCTGCCATTCACAGGGACCTGGAGAGGCTGGAGACTTGGGCAGGGAAAAACTTAATGAATTACAACAAGGGCAAGTGTAGAGTCTTACATCTGGGTAGGAACAACCCTAAGTACCAGTACAGGTTGGGGACTGAGTGCTTGGAGAGCAAGGAAGGGGAAAGGGACCTGGGGTGCTGGTGGATGGAAGGATGACCATGAGCCAGCAATGTGTCCCTGTGGCCAAGAAGGCCAATGGCATCCTGGGGTGCATTAGAAGAGGGTGGTTAGTGGGTAGAGAGAGGCTCTCCTCCCACTCTGCTCTGCCCTGGTGAGGCCACATCTGGAATATTGTGTCCAGTTCTGGGCCCCTCAGTTCCAGAAGGACAGGGAACTGCTTGGAAGAGTCCAGCACAGAGCCACCAAGGTGATGAAGGGAGTGGAACATCTCCCTGATGAGGAGAGGCTGAGGGAGCTGGGGCTCTGCAGCTTGGAGAAGAGGAGAATGAGGGGTGACCTCATTAATGTTTATAAACATGTAAAGGGAGAGAGCCAGGAGGATGGTGCCAGGCTCTTCTCTGTTATGTCCAATGATAGGAGAAGAGGCAATGGATATGAACTCGAGCATAGGAAGTTCCATATAAACATGAGTAAAAATCTTTTCCTTTGAGGGTGACAGAGCTCTGGCACAGGCTGCCCAGGGAGGTTGTGGAGTCTCCTTCTCTGGAGACATTCAAATCCCACCTGGACACGTTCCTGTGTGACCTCCTGTAGGTGACCCTGCTCTGGCAGGGGGTTGGACTCGGTGATCTCTCAAGGTCCCTTCCAACCCCTAACCTTCTGTGATTCTGTGACATTTTCCCCTGTGCTGTCCCAGGCCAAGCAGCCCATGGGTCCTGCTTGCTGTGTGGGTCAGGGAGGATGCCACTGGCTGCAGGAGGTGCAGCAGCAGTGACTTGCAGCTGGCAGTGGTGCTGGTGGTTTCTGTCAGACCAGTTTGGGCGGGTGGCACAGGGCCATGCATCGTGGCTGCCTGCTGAGAGGTGACCCTGGTGCCACCAGCTGCCAGGGCATTACCACAGACCCTGGGGTCATGAGCAGGATGGGGCTTCTCACTGCAACACACACCACAGCCCCCAGGGACCTCGTGGGGCCTCTGTGCCACAGAAAGGTGACCAAAATCACTTGCAGAATGACAGTGAGCAGAGAAGGGGGGCAATGGGGACTGGTCCTCTGCTCTGGCTGCCAGGTGTTGGGGTGAGCTTTCAGGAGCCCTGTGCAATTAACTTAAAAATGTTTTTCCCTTTAGCAACCTTGGTTTTGCTGCACTTGGGAAGCTGGCACTGATGAAGGCATCTCAGCTACCTGGGTTCTTGCTGCCAGCAGTTTTCTTTACATGAAAGATGGCCACAGGGACATCTGGGTGAGCAGAACAGAGGTGTTCATGGCTGGCTTCCTCATTGTCGTGACAGCTTTGCCACCCCAGGGAACAGGGCACTGGCTCCTGAGACCTCCCCCCTGCTTTAGCTTTGAGGTTAGGGGCACTGCACTGTGAGAGGGTCAACGTCAGAGGCTCAGTTGTGTCCAGTGTGTCTGGCAGAGAGGTCCTGGGCTGGAGGAGGGTGATCCTTGCTATCTACCTCAGGATATAGTGACTGGGTGGGCAGACGTGGGTGCTTTCCAGGGAGGAGCAGTGAGAATAATATAATCCAATTGCACAATGTTTTTCTACCTAGTGCTCAAGGCTGTGACTAAGATAAGTTGTGGGGAGTTGGGGAGTACTCCTTCCCATCCCTTTCATCTGTCTTGCAGATGTCTTGCAGGCTTGTCTCAAGGCTGGGCTGCTGATTACTTGAGATGTTTTTCTCTAATTAGAATCTGGTTTTGTCTAATTCTTTTGGTTTGTTCTTTTTATTCTGCCTCTCTCTTTTGTTCTCTTCTATGTGATTTTTACCCCAGCTGTGATTTTTTTCCTCAAGATTTTACTCATTTCAATTAATAACTGACATCAATTTCACTTGCCCTTGCAGGGGGCAAGTTGGTAGCTGGAGATAGGAGCCACAGGATCATTTCCACTGGCACCAGGGACACAATTAGCATTTGGCTTGTTCATCAGGGTTTGCAGAGCTAGGTCCTGCCTCAGCAGAAGGAATCCAAGAGGAAAAGAGGGAGGACGAGATTTGTCTCTGTTCAATGCATGGTATCTCTTCCTTACAAGACAACTGGGAGCCAGACCACCAGGCCCAAAAAGCTCTGCCCCTCTCTGCCTAAGTCAGGGACACAGATACAGTCCCCATTTTCATTTTGGTTATGGTTCTGAGGGGTGTCTGCACACTTTGTCAGGAGAGGCCCTGGTGCTCAGCTCCTTCTGGGTGGGTTTGCACCAGGACCCGCTGGTCCAGGGGGTGGGGACAAGGCTGGGATTCCCTGGCTGCTGATGCTGCTCTGGTGGCTGTGACACCTCAGGGGACAGCTCACAATGGGAGCTGCCCCTGTGGACAGCACCAGGCAGTCCCAGGGCTGTTGGGCTTGGGTGTTGGGTGAGTGCAGGAGGCAGGGGAAGTCTAATCTAGGGGCCTGGGGATGGGCAGATGGACAGGGGGGAGAGCTGAGCCCCTCAGGGCAGGGCTCAGCACCACCCCCAGGGCTGGGGGCAGAAGTGCTGGGGGCTCCCAGAGGTTCAGGTGCCCAGAGAGGCTTTGGGGATGTGCCAGGTGCCTGTGGCTCCATGAGATGCTCTCGTGTGTCAGGGATAGGGCCTGGGGAAACTGCTCTGGTGTCCTCTGCAAGGCCTTTCCTGGGGCAGGGCCCAGCCAGGGGGTGGCCATCAGGGTGGCTTGGGCAGGCTGGGCCCCAGCCCATGCTGTCTCCAGGCCCTGCAGCCCCTTCAGTCCTGTGGACACCAGTTCCCAACCAGTTTCCATAGGTGTTCCTGGGACAGCCCCTGGCTCCCATCCGTGCAGTGCTCCCAAACCCTACTCTTGCTCCCTCCCACCCCCCTCAGCCCCTCTCCTCCTGTCCCCCAGCTCCAGGAGGCCCCTGCCCTGCTCCCCCAGCCCCATGCTCCCTCCCACCCAGCCCTGCTCAGACCCCTTTTCTCCCACCTCCTCCAGGCCATGTCTGTGGCAATCGCACTCCTACTGGCCGTGCTGGCCATCCAGCCTGGGCTGCAGAGCAATCAGGAGATGGGTGTGGACACGGCTCAGTGGATGAGGCAGCGTGAGGAGTATCTGCATCAGGAGGTGGCTCAGCTGCTGGAGGAGACTGAGCGGAGCAGGGGAGCCACGCTCCTTCCCATCCCGCAGCAGTGGCCCTTTTGGATCGCTGCTGGGACCGTGCTCCTGCTTGCTGTGTTTTGCTGGCTGGCCAGGAACAAGCAGCTTGCCTCCAGGGGCTCCAGCAGCGTGGTGGAGAAGGACAACAAGCAGGAGCAGGAAGACCCCCATGGTGAACACAGTGCTGGCAGAGCTTTGGCTGTGTCCATCCCATCACCAGTGCAGGGTTTGCCTGACATCTGCAAGGTCGTGAAGGAGCTGGTGGGTGACCTTCTTGGTGCCTGCCAAATGCTCTGCAAGAAGACTTCCATGCCCCAGGTGCACCCAGTCCCTGGGACGAATGGCAGCTCTGGATTCTGGAGGGTCCAGGAGAACACCATCACCTACACTCTGCCCGTGTNAGGTAATGAGCATGAGCTTGTGCTCAGCCCACCTGTGCCCAGTTAGGGCTGGCCCCAACTGTGCATGAGCAGGATTAGGGGCCAATAAAAGGTGACGCTTGAGGCTCAGGATGTCATGTGGGACAGTGTTGAATGCTCTGCACAGGTCCAGGTAGATGACATCTGTTGCTCTGCCTTTATCCACTGAGGCTGTGACCCCATCGTGAAAGGCCACCAAATGAGTCAGGCAGGACTTGCCCTTAGTGGAGCTGTGTTGGCTGTCACCAATCACCCCTTTGTTATCTTGCCTTATATCTGCTTTAACAGAGCCTTCAGGAGGATCTGCTCCATGACCTTGCCAGGCACAGAGGTGAGACTGACTGGCCTGTAGTTCCCTGGGTCTTTTTTCTTTTTTAGATTTTTGAAAATGGGGTTATTTTTCCCCATTTCCAGGCAGCAGGTACTTCACCAGACTGCCATGACTTTTCAAGTATCATGACAGTGGCTTTGCAACTTCATCCACCAGTTCTTTCAGGAGCCATGGGTGAATCCCATCAGGTCCCATGGACTTGTTCACCTTTGGGTTCTTTAGGTGGTTTCAAACCTCTTCATCTACAGTAGGGGGATTTTCCTTTTCCCAGTCCCCATCTTTGGCTTCTGTAACACTGAGTGTGTGACCAGAGTCCTTGCTGGTGAAGACAGAAGCAAAGGAGTCATTGAGCACCTTGGCCTTCTCTACATCTTGGGTCACCAGATCTCCCATTCCCTTCTGGAGTGGGCCCACATTTCCCTGGTCTTCCTCTTATCACTGACCTACCTATAGTGATTTTTCTTGTTGCCTTTAATCCCCCTTGTGAGATCCAATTCTCTCCATGCTTTTGCTTTCTTAACCTGATCTTTGATGATGTCTCTGTACTTGTCCCAGGATATTTGTCCTTGCTTCCATCTTCTGTGAACTTTCTTTTACGCCTGTGTGTGTCCAGGAGTTCCTTGCTCATCCATGCTGGCCTCCTGGCACTCCTGCCTGCCTTCCTCTTCACTGGGACACACTGGTCCTGGGCATGCAGGAGGTGATCCTTGAATATGGACCAACTTCCCTGGGCTCCCTTCCCATCCAGGGCTCTGTCCCATTCTCTTTCTGCAAATATACTTAGATTCAAGGATCAGGAAAAAAGCAAGGTAACTTTGCCAGGTAAATGAGATTGACTATGTATGAATGCCACTGATAATGCAGATGAAAAGAAACAGCTGCTAACAGAATGTTTATGCATAAAAGATAATTATTAATAAAAAGTCTTTCCTGTACCCCAACAACAGAAAATAAAATGAGAGTTAAAAGAAAACAAATGCTGCCGCCTAGGGAGCAAGATGGAAATCTGCACGTTCAAATTCTTTCTTCTGACTTGTTTCCCACGGGATTCACACCAGGGCTTCCCCAGTTAGACCTCTCCCTTCTGCTCCTGCTCATCTTTCTGTGCCACCGAGGACAAACAGCGTGGCTACATATGAGTACAGTCTGAAAGACTCTCCCACCCATTCAAGGAGAGATGTTTTCCTCCTTGTTCAAACCCAGTTGTGTTTCCACCTCTGGTTAAGAAAAGCTACAAACTCCCGAAAGAGTTCCTGAAGCAAAGGGGAACACATCCACAGTGTCTTCTGGACAACAGTGCCTGCAGTCCAGGGAACATCTTTATATTTGTTTCCTGGACAAATTTTTTTTTTTTTTTTTTTTAGTATTTTCACAGGATGGAGTGTGGGGAAATAATCGAAATTCTTCTTGTAGATCAAGCAGGAACAAAATAATTAATATCCACCCTTCATTAGCAAAAGCCATTAAGACATCTTCTGACCTTCATTTGACCTAGATGGATGGATGCACATTGTACTCCTAGACAGATCAAGACTGTGCTGATGATCCTCAGAAATTTACATAACTTCCTTCTATTTTACTGATTTTAGTTCATAAATGCCATACGTAGGTGACAGTCAACACTTTGAGCAATTAAAGTCACATGGATTTTAATGCATCTGATAAATCAAACATGGTGGTCACCAAACAGTGGTCTGTAGTCCTGTACAAGTTGATTTTTAATTTCAAGGGGACTGGGATTTTATCAATTCCTGTCACAGGCAGGCATGCATAACACAATGCTACACACCAGTCCTTCTGTTAAAGAGAAATATACCTCTGCTTCATCTGGAAATGTACACTTAACAGTTTGAAGAACTGCAAGAAGTATAAAGCACAATTTAAAATGCAACAAGAGAGACAAAAAAGAAAGTTGGGTGACATAGCCAGAGCAGTTGCAGCAAACTTTCACAACTGTTCCATAAAAAACCCTACAATAATTTATCTGGTAGTAAGATACATGAAAATAAAAGCCAAATTAAAAGAATTTTACAAAAAATAGGGAGATTCCAGGCAACTTGTGCTTTCAATGATTCTGTTTATCTAGTACAATTAGAAGAGCAATATTAAAAGTTTAAAAGAAAAATAATCTCAGGAGAAAAGAAATAATTCTGCCTTGGTTTATTGGAAAAGTTAATGGCACCTGCTCCAAGAAGCTCTGGGTAACAAGACTGAGAGGGTTGCAGTGTGCAATGTGGCTTCGGCCTCAGTACTTCATCATTCCCTGAGCTTGCCCCATCCCCTTCCCCTCGAAGAAGGGCATGGGGCACACTTCCAGGTAGTAAACAAACATACTGGGAGCAGTGCTCTAGTGTTAGTATCATTGTCAGCCTACATGTTATTTTTAATTTTGATTTTTTTCATTTAGTGGTGTTTACAAAACCAGATCTTTTTTATGAGTTTCGCAAAATAACCCCAAAGAACCACAGTGCTATGTGTACTTCTGATGATACTGAAGGAACATTTCTAGCATTTACAAGACTGGAATTGTTGAAGCACAATTAGTTATTGAAATACAGATACAGGAAGAAACATCTTAAAATTTCTATCCACTTGTTAATTCATAACATAGCACACAATTGCTTTGGCACTTGGTATAGTTTGAACAAGTGAAAACTTCCAGATCTGGAGCTGGGAGCACACAGAAACTCTCTCAAATGGATTTGTTATGGATTTTTCCATCCACACATCATACATTGTTGGAAGGCACTCATCATCTTTCTTTTCCATCCACATATTTGTGTCTCCATAGGACTATTTTATCCCAAGCTTCCAGTCCTGCAGTAGTGCCACTGCCATGCTTCAGGCCCAGCCAGTACCAACCAGACCTCTGCTCACTCACCCCCACACACACTGTGGGGCGGGGAGGAGAAAATCCACCCAAAGGCTCCTTAATAGAGACAAGGACAGGGAGCTTTGCATTGCCCAGTAATGGGGAAAACCAGACAGGTTCATCTTGGGAGGGAAAAAAGAACTGATTTAACCTACAAGGAGAAACCCTGTCCAGATCTGAATACCTTCTTTCCCCCTCCCTCCCCTCTCCCCGGTCACTTCACTGCCACCTCCCCCTCAGGGCACAGGGCACGGGTAGGAGGGGTTCAGGGTCAGTTCCCCACACGGTGTTTCTGCCGCTCCTTCCTCACTGCTTCCTGGTGTCTTCTCTGACATTGCTCTCTCTCACCTTCTCCTCTCCTCTGAAGGTCTCCTTCCTTTCATTTTTACAATTTCGTTTTCCTTTTCTTGAGTATCTTACTCCCAGGGGCACATTCAGTTTCCCAGATCTGCTCGGCCTTGGGCAGAGGCGGGGACAGAATTGGAACTGGGGGAGCTTCCAGCAGCTTCTCACAGGAGCCATCCCTGTGCCACCCCTGCTTCCAAAACACCCCTGCACTATCCCAGGACAGCCACCTACGACACCCCTCTGTCACTTATTAATGTTTGCATGAAGGAAATTAGAGCAGGCATGTGCTGGAAGGATAGGTTTGACCCTTTAAATGAACTGTATAAGATGCAAGAATTACTGCTTTTCAAAACTAAAGTCGTTGACCNGCTGGACAAACCCAGGCAAGAAATTTGCCATGTGTTTAGCACTGAGCCAAAACCATCGTGAAGATTGCATGGTTTTGTAATCTGAGGGGAGACACAGGCCAAGGCAAGGGGGTTGCAAAGAGATCTGCGCCAAAGGGCAGGCAGACTGGTGCCAAGTTTCCTAGCAGGGTGATGTTGATCAAGCAAGAGTGCTTTTGCTATTGGGATAGCCTCACTGCCTGATAAATCAAGTGTTCAGTGGCTGCCAGAAGAGGTTTTCAGAAGACTTGATCCAGCATGCCTTGAGCAGGCACCCAGCCAAGGGGATGTGCCCTGTTTATCACTGGTGCTAGGGGACAGGAGCATGGGTAGCCACGGGTGGGGGCAAGCAGGTTGGAAAATGTATCCAGGGATGGCTGCAGCAGCCCTGTCTTTTGGAGATTGGGGTGTGTTCAAGGGGGCTGGAGAAGGCCCCTACAGCAGTAGGCAGCCCTGGATTTCAAGCCTGGTGTGGGAGGTCCAGGCAGAGGCCCTGAATTCCATACTGTCACATGCTCGGGGGACCTCTGGTGTGTATGGCTGCTTACCTGCATCATGCCTACCCTGGCACCTGCTCTTGGCCACCCCTGGAGAAGGACAGATAGGAAGATAACCTGGCCCAGAAAGACTTTCTTCTCTTTCTATTCTGTCTTCTATTTTCTCCCATGCATGTGCCCCAAGCATTGCAAAATGTGAGTAACCTGGCCTGCGGGAACAGGATCAGCTCCTCACTTCCCTTGTTTATCACTGTCAACAGAGAGAAAGTCTTTAATGTGGAAAATACTCTTTTCCCTTAGCCTGCGAACCCAGCCCAGGCTTGCACTGGAAGCACTGGCAATGATGTGTTTCAGGCTGAGACATGCCACTGAAAGGGCTCCAGAGCTGCTGGGAGTCTTGCAGTGACAGTGTGAAAGTCACGTCCTGAATCTGTATGCATCTGGCTGGCAAATGCTGTTTTTTTCCTGATCCTAAAATCTTTTAGGTCCCATTTCTTTGACTGGGAGAGGGTCAGAGTATTGCGGGAATTTATGCCTCACCTGGTATGAGGAGATGCTGTAGCCAGAGGATGTCCTTCTGTCAGGAAAATTAGAATAAATAGAAATAAAATGCAGGGTGCGTTGAGGCCCATCACAGAGCTTCCCTCCCTATGGGGGTAGAAATACAACTGCTGTGATGCTCATCTGAAAATTTTGCAAGCTGGGGTGGCATTGCAGTGAGGAGCTGACAGCTGCCTCCTCTGATGAGCATCCCACTCCTCCGGACCCACATGCAGAGGCTTGAATGTCACCCAGAGCTTGCACTACACTAACATGCTGTGGGGGGTGTTGGGCACATAGCTTGTGGCCAGCCGGGCCCAAATGTTGTCACTGCAATGATGTGCAGAGACAGAATGGAAAAAAGATGGACAAGTGAGAAGCAACTTGTCCAGCCATCAGGAGAGAATGAGAAATAATTCATCTTCTCTGACTTGTTCATACAGCTTCCTTTGCATGCATGTCTCTCCCCTGGATTTTGCCATGTTTTCCTTCCAGAAAATGGGGCTTAGGCCCAGCACCTCTTGTCTGGGCATTAAGCAGTTGGGTTTTTTTGGTTTTTTTTTCCTCTAAGTATGTGAGTTAAAAACTGTGTGCTTTCCAGAGACCCACCCTCCCAAGTCCAATTATCAGAGAGGGAGCAAAACCTTCCTGTTCCCCCTGGACTCAGCAATGCAAAGGAAAACCACAAAACCATCTCCTGTTTTGTTTTCAAAAAAACTGCTGGGGTTTTCTGGCTACTAACCCAAAAAATGTGGCTGAAAACAAGACTTTACAGAACTTCTGGCTTCCATTCAGTTAGAGTTTCCTAACCAGCTAGTACTGACACATGGGGTAAGTCTTGCAGCTAATCAGATGAGATTTCTACCTGCAAAACCCACTTTGCCCCAGAACAGTGTAAGAGACGAGCTGCTCTGCAGGGTCCACCTAACACTTCCCTTTGTTGGATGCCCCAAAACACAAGAACCTGACTGAATCATTGACTGTTTGCTCAGTTTTTCCTTGGGAGAGCAGCAACACTAGCTGCAGGCCAAGAGCCAGCAGCACACGCTGCTCAGATCATATCCCAGCAGGGATGAGAGGAGGAGGTGAGCACCAGCAGCTCTTACTGCCCTTGTTGCTGGATCAGAGCCCCCACTGCCCAGCCAGGCTCAGCAGCTGCCTTGACTGCACTCACCTTCACACATTTTGTTCTTTCATTGGGCAGGGTTTAGCTTGCCTTTCAGCATCAGAACTGATTCAGGCCAGACAGATAGGAATCAGCTGTGACTTCCAGTAACACCCCTGCCTTTTCTTTGCCCATTGGATTCCGTGTGGATGGAAACTGGAGTGTTTTATAGCTCCTCCAGTTGTTCCAATACCTCTCAGAGCGCAGTCTCATCTCATCGGTATTTCCATGTGCAATCTCTGCCCGGGTACAGCCTTCCTCCCTCCTCTCCCTCTCACAAACCAGATTGTTTTGAGGTGACTACACCAGGCGATGAGACGTGCAGTTCCTTGCCAGGAGGCTTTTCAGCAGCACTGCCATTGCTTGTAGGCAGAGCATGCCCTGGCACGTGGGCAGAGGCTGTAGGGCATCACACGTGTGCACCTAGAAAAACACAAGCTCCACCACTGGCAAGAGCCATGAGACAGGCAAAGCCACTCTTTACTCCTAATGTGCAGCAGAGATGTGGAAAGGAGTCAGAATCCTTCCAGAAATTTGGGTGGCTGAACAGCATGTTCTCAGGGGCAACTCAGGCAGGTGGGAAGTTGGAAAATGCCTGCTGAAATCTGCCCTGGTCTGAGCCTCAAGGCTGAAGCTGCCTGCTTGGGGAAGCCCTGACTCAATTGCTTGTATACAGGTCACTGGAAGGACATTGTCTCTCTCTGGAGCAGGGATGAGCTCTACCAGACCACTAGTGTGTGACCAGCATGGCCCTCCAGTTGCAGGTATGTTGTCCTGAAGGCTGTCCCCGAGGAGACTGAGGGGCCATAGTGGGCTGAGCACAGGTAGCCATGCCATGCCATCCAGTCCTGGTGCTCTCCTCACCTTTCACCCTGAGGGACAAGGGTGACATTCATCTCTAAGCACATGGAAGAGAGAAGAAGGTTATCAGCAGTCAGCAGGGATTTGCCAAGGGGAAATCATGCTTGACTAATCTGATAGCCTTCTATGATGTTCTGACTGAATTGCTGGATACTGGGAGACCAGTGGATATATCCTACCCTGACCTTAGCAAGGCTTTAGGCTTTTGACATAGTCTCACATAACATCCTTGTGAGCAAGCTCACAAAATGTGGGCTAGAAGAATCTGCACTGGGATGGATTAAGAACTAGCTATGCAATAGAGCCCAAAGAGTGGTGATCAATGCTGCAGAGTCCAGCTGGAGACCTGTGACTGCTGGAGTCCCCCAAGGATCAGTTCTGGCTCCAGTCCTGTTCAACATCTTTATCAATGGCCTTGATGATGGGACAGAGTGTCTTCTCAGGAATTTTGCTGATGACACAAAGCTGGGAGGATTGGCTGACACCCCAGAAGGCTGTGCTGCCATTCACAGGGACCTGGAGAGGCTGGAGACTTGGGCAGGGAAAAATTTAATGAATTACAACAAGGGCAAGTGTAGAGTCTTACATCTGGGTAGGAACAACCCTAAGTACCAGTACAGGTTGGGGACTGAGTGCTTGGAGAGCAAGGAAGGGGAAAGGGACCTGGGGTGCTGGTGGACATGGGTGACCATGAGCCAGCAACGTGTCCTTGTGGCCAAGAAGGCCAATGGCATCCTGGGGTGCATTAGGAGGGGGTGGTTAGTAGGTAGAGAGAGGTTCTCCTCCCACTCTGCTCTGCCCTGGTGAGGCCACATCTGGAATATTGGGTCCAGTTCTGGGCCCCTCAGTTCCAGAAGGACAGGGAACTGCTTGAAAGAGTCCAGCACAGAGCCACCAAGGTGATGAAGGGAGTGGAACATCTCCCTGATGAGGAGAGGCTGAGGGAGCTGGGGCTCTGCAGCTTGGAGAAGAGGAGAATGAGGGGTGACCTCATTAATGTTTATAAATATGTAAAGGGAGAGAGCCAGGAGGATGGTGCCAGGCTCTTCTCTGTTATGACCAATGATAGGACAAGGGGCAGCGGATATAAACTTGAGTATAGGAAGTTCCATATAAACATGAGTAAAAATCTTTTCCTGTGAGGGNCCAGCTCTCCCAGCAGCACACCATGGCTGCAGAGCTGCCCTGATGTCGAGGTGCAGCTTTACAGACTCACAGCGAGGCACACCCAGCAGGCAGATTTCCACCTCAGAGGTCTGCAGCCCTGCACCTGTATCTTGGTGATCGTATTTGATATAAATCTGAAGGATCACAAGGGTTAAGCTGTCCTCATCCATGACTGGCATCCTTAGAGGACTCCAGCCATTTGTCTGCCTTTGATGCCAATCCATGTTCCACATCCAGCTCCCATCTGCTGCTGATTCCAGAAGCTCAGTCCGGGGCATTTCCAGGGCTGCCCTGCAGCCTCAGCACTGACCCAAGTGCTATTGGAGAGGAGAGCACAACAGTGGCTTTGAATGGAATTGTATCTAGTTTATTTTCATTTCATCATTCCTGTTTCATTAAAGCTGTGTTGTTCAGTTTCCAACCCATAAGTCTCTCCCTTATTCTCTCTCCTTTCCCTATAGGGGAAGGCACAGGGGTTAATAGGGAGCACCTGTCAGTCATTTAATTGCTGACCCAGCACTGTTTCTAGAGAAGGTTTTTGGCAGTGTGGTGCCCCCAGACAAATGCAATTCCAAATGCCCAGAGAATCATAGAATTGTCAGGGTTGGAAGGGACCTTAAAGATCGTCTAGGTTCAACCTCTCCCCCCCCGTCCTCCCCTTCTCCCAGGGAGGCAGCCGAGGCAGAAGGGGGGATGCGAGGATGGGGCTGGGTGGATGGAGCGGGGCAGGCTGGAGTGTGGGAAGGGCGGGTTGTCACTGTGCTGGTGACAGCCGAGGGGCTGGGTGGCTCTGGCGGTGACTGGAGGGGCTCATACCTGCTTTAAGGGCTGTTCTCCAAGGAAAGTCACCAGATGGCGATGTAAGGTCAGCAAAACCAGAGCTCCTGGCAGCCTCCCGCCCGGGAAGGTGTTCCCTGGTTGGGGCCGGCTGCTCAAACGCTTTTTTTCTCTGTGCATTTGATGGTTAAATCATAGAATCATAGAATTGGCTGGGTTGGAAGGGACCTCAGAGATCATCAAGTCCAACCCTTGACCCACCGCTGCGGTTACCAGCCCATGGCACTGAGTGCCACATCCAGTCTCTTTTTAAATATCTCCAGGGACAGAGAATCCACTACTTCCCTGGGCAGCCCATTCCAATGCCTGATCACCCTCTCTGTAAAGAAATTCTTTCTAATATCCAACCTAAACCTCCCCTGGCACAACTTAAGACCATGCCCTCTTGTCTTGCTGAGAGTTGCCTGGGAAAAGAGACCAACCCCCGCCTGGCTCCANGTGAAGAAAATTGCCTGCTGGGCCCGACTCCTGGTGAGATCAGCCTGGCTGCTTTTGCCTCAGTCGCACCGCTGCCAGCTCACGGTGCTGCCCTCCTCCCACTCCTGCATGTTCCAGCTGACAGGCATCTCCGAGGTGAACATCTTCACAGAGATGATTTTCGGGGTGCAGCGAGGCGGCTCAGTCACCTGCCTGAGCCAGGTGTAGGCTGCTGCCAGCTCTCCCAGCAGCACACCATGGCTGCAGAGCTGCCCTGATGTCGAGGTGCAGCTTTACAGACTCACAGCGAGGCACACCCAGCAGGCAGATTTCCACCTCAGAGGTCTGCAGCCCTGCACCTGTATCTTGGTGATCGTATTTGATATAAATCTGAAGGATCACAAGGGTTAAGCTGTCCTCATCCATGACTGGCATCCTTAGAGGACTCCAGCCATTTGTCTGCCTTTGATGCCAATCCATGTTCCACATCCAGCTCCCATCTGCTGCTGATTCCAGAAGCTCAGTCCGGGGCATTTCCAGGGCTGCCCTGCAGCCTCAGCACTGACCCAAGTGCTATTGGAGAGGAGAGCACAACAGTGGCTTTGAATGGAATTGTATCTAGTTTATTTTCATTTCATCATTCCTGTTTCATTAAAGCTGTGTTGTTCAGTTTCCAACCCATAAGTCTCTCCCTTATTCTCTCTCCTTTCCCTATAGGGGAAGGCACAGGGGTTAATAGGGAGCACCTGTCAGTCATTTAATTGCTGACCCAGCACTGTTTCTAGAGAAGGTTTTTGGCAGTGTGGTGCCCCCAGACAAATGCAATTCCAAATGCCCAGAGAATCATAGAATTGTCAGGGTTGGAAGGGACCTTAAAGATCGTCTAGGTTCAACCTCTCCCCCCCCGTCCTCCCCTTCTCCCAGGGAGGCAGCCGAGGCAGAAGGGGGGATGCGAGGATGGGGCTGGGTGGATGGAGCGGGGCAGGCTGGAGTGTGGGAAGGGCGGGTTGTCACTGTGCTGGTGACAGCCGAGGGGCTGGGTGGCTCTGGCGGTGACTGGAGGGGCTCATACCTGCTTTAAGGGCTGTTCTCCAAGGAAAGTCACCAGATGGCGATGTAAGGTCAGCAAAACCAGAGCTCCTGGCAGCCTCCCGCCCGGGAAGGTGTTCCCTGGTTGGGGCCGGCTGCTCAAACGCTTTTTTTCTCTGTGCATTTGATGGTTAAATCATAGAATCATAGAATTGTCAGGGTTGGAAGGGACCTCAGAGATCATCAAGTCCAACCCTTGATCCACTCCCGCCGCGGTTCCCAGCCCATGGCACTGAGTGCCACATCCAGTCTCTTTTTAAATATCTCCAGGGACGGAGAATCCACCACTTCCCTGGGCAGCCCATTCCAATGCCTGATCACCCTCTCCATAAAGAAATTCTTTCTAATATCCAACCTAAACCTCCCCTGGCACAACTTGAGACCATGCCCTCTTGTCTTGCTGGTAGTTGCCTGGGAAAAGAGACCAACCCCCACCTGGCTACAACCTCCTCTCAGGGAGTTGTAGAGAGTGATGAGGTCTCCCCTGAGCCTCCTCTTCTCCAGGCTGAACAGCCCCAGCTCCCTCAGCCTCTCCTCATAGGATCTGTGCTCCAGTCCCTTCATCAGCCTGGTTGCCCTCCCTTGGACCTGCTCCAGCACCTCAATCGCCTTCCTGACCTGAGGGGCCCAGAGCTGGACACAGTACTCGAGGTGTGGCCGCACCAGCACTGAATACAGGGGAAGAATCACTTCCTAGGACCTGCTGGCCACGCTGTTCCTGATACAGGCCAGGATGCCATTGGCCTTCTTGGCCACCTGGGCACACTGCTGGCTCATGTTCACCTTCTTGTCAATCCAAACCCCCAGGTCCCTCTCTGTCTGGCTGCTCTCCAGCCACTCTGTGCCCAGCCTGGAGCTCCCCATGGGGTTGTTGTGTCCAAATGCTTGGTAATGTTGGATATTTCCTTAATTATCTCCCCCTAACCCTCCCAGGCCGGTTCCAGTGGGTGAAGCTGTCCTTACTGCTCTGAGAACTTGCACATCCTGTTCAGAAAGGTGCCAGGTTGCTGGCTTTTTTTTCTCAAACATAACCTAGACAAAATTATACTAAATGCAGCAAGTTTTCCTGCATGTGGCCTCTCTGAGTATTTGTGTTGAATATGTCATCTATTGGGCCAGTTAAGATGTGACAGCAAGAACATCCCTGTGGGAAGACTTCCTTCAAAGCCAAACTGCTGCTACATTCAGTCCTCCTGAAGTGACATGGAACAGTCAGAAATCTCCAGTGCTCTCCGTTTGAGCTGCTAAGACCACATCTTGGACCACCTCTACCATAAGGAGACTTTCAGGGGGTGAGTTTACAAAAAGAATCAGTCACCCCAGATCATATTCTCTATCTTTGGAAGGCCTCTCTGCAAGAGCTGCCAGCCCCTCTGAGAAAAAGATGTTTGAATTATAAAATGTTACAGATTCCACCCGCATCATCTGAGGATGCACTTAGTTTCCTGGAGTATGGCACTGAAACTACTGTAGCTGTGCTTTTACAGTTTTGTGTCCATCCTTTTTATATACTTTATATACTTACAGGTCAACAACTGTTTGCAATTCAGCTTGAGCACTCAAACCTCTTCCTTGGGAAGGGTGCTGGAACCAATTTTCATGCTATCTAAAAGGAAATATTCTGCAAGCTAACAAGCTAACTATGGGCCCTTTTTTTTTTCTTTTTTTTTTTCTTTTTTTCATTCTGTAAGGCAGCATGGCTGTGCAGTACTTTCATAATCATAAGTTGCCTTCAAAAACACACGACTTGGGAAATTTCAGAGTCTCAGATTGAAATGTTCTCATTATAGTCATCTCATTTTTGCTGGATATAGCTCTGCTTTGCTATCAAACTGCAAAGGAAAATTCACAAAAGCTGCACAATTTCCAAGGCTACACTGAAACTGCTTAAAACTGAGTCCAGCTTTTCACAAAAGTTTTACCTACCATCAGTAAACAGTTGATTGAAAGGGCAGAGACAACTTTTTCTGACCTCTCCTGACCTCTCAGGCCCTGTAATGAAGTCTTTCTAATGGCTAAGGAGAAGGAAAGAAATCAAAAGGCATGAACTGCTCAAACAAAGCGTATCAGAGAGAATTTCAGGGCCCTTGCAGACAAGATAACAAGAAAAATGTAGGTAAGTTTATTTTGGGAGGAATAAGCACTGCCTAAGTATACACAGAGGAAGTCTCTAGAGTGGGTTTTTGAGGTGCAGGTGGGGGGCAGAAGTAAGAGGATGTCACCAGGAGAAAGAACATTAACATCTGCATGACAAACTGTATTTTCAGTGTGTGTCTGGGATGCCCTTCATGATGCCTCAATCTGTGTCAGTAGTACTCATCAGATCCAAAAACTGCCACAAGGGGACTTCAGGTAAAGTCCTACCAACCTTGAAATCTTGCAGTTAAAAGAATGAGCAGAGAGTATTACATTAGATACTGAGAGCTTACTTTTAACTGAAGAGGAGGAGGTGGAAGAGGTGCCCATTATCTGAGCATTATCTGCCACATCTACAAAGAAGCTACAAACAATCTACAAGCCCATTGTCTGCCAAATCCAAACAGGGATGCATTCCTGATTATAGTTCTACTTAGGTAAGCAGAAACTCTTCTTTAGGTCAACACCTGAGTAAGTAGCAGGAGTTCAGCACTCCCCCTGAAGCACCTGAGAAACCAGCAAGGAAATCCAACTGCCTGCAGCTGAAAATGCTGTCGTGGAACTATTATGAAAACAGAACTCATCAAGTTGTGTCCCTCTGTGTAGGTTTTTATATAATGTGGTTTCTGACTTACAAGTGGACCTTTGCTTCCCTGTTATACTATACTGCTATATGCTATGCAGAGAAGGATCAAGAGTGCTAAGCTTATTTACCTTAACCAAATGAGTTCCTTATGTTCCAAAAGCAGGAGTCACTTCAAAATGTTTAAAGCTGTCTGTGTGTTTCTTGGTTTTTTTTCTTTTAAATTATCACTTGCAATCAAACAAGCTGTCATTCTTCCAAGAGCAGCTGGGCTTAAAGGTAAAACTCAGCTATATATTGACCTGGTAATACAGTGATATGAAATCAGCTGGCTTGGTTTATGGGCAACTGAATACAATTTGTCTCTGGATCACCTGTGTAGATCTCTAGTAAGATGTTTTCATGGACTGGAAATCTGAGAAGAGGTGAAGGGAGCTTCTTCTTTGAGCCCCATCTGCCTCTGATGAACACAGATGTCACAACTTGCATTCCACGCCACCTAAGAACAGCTCCAGATTTCCAGAGTTCCCTTGTCTGAAATGTGACAGAAATGACCAGGGCAGGCCTGAATGGGGGGAAAAAAAAAAGGAAAATATAAGTTCACAGTTATTATATAACTTTGTAACTGTTGTGAAACCACTGGACAAAAAAATACTGCATTTTTTAAAAATAAAGTGAAGCTGACCTTTTAGGAGCTGTCTGGAGGAATTTCAGCTCAAAAAAGCAGTTTGAAAAGACAACGGGTAAAAGTGTCTGAGGAGAGAGAAGTAAGTATTTAGGGTCTTTTTAACAATTGAAATCAATTGATCAAGTAACTGTCATAAAGATAAAACTAGAAAATATGTGATGAACAGCAGACAAGAACACATCACTGACATGACAAATAGTATTTGGGAAATAGGGGCCAAAATAGAAAAGGAGGGAATAGGAAAGAGAGGAACACCCTCTTCCCCCCTAGATTTTTGATTCACTTTCTGGGGATATCTGGGGATGGGTTAATAGCATAGAACCCATAGCATATACGCTGGGTTCTGAGCTGGGCACCCCACACCAGTACAGTGGTCAGAAGCATAAGCCAAGCTCATCTGGGAAAGCATTCACAGGTGAGCACATGAGCTTAAGTCAGGGCTAGCTCCTGCTTAGACTGTATCAAGCTCATCAGATTTTATGCTGGAAGAGTGTTTCTTCATCTGCGTCTGGAACAGAAAAATTAAAACTATCAAAAGATGAAAATAACAAATACTTCCTAGACCCCAGTTATGAAATAACCTGATTATATGAAAGATGTCCCAGGTTAAATCAATCTGAAGCAGCCTTGCTAGATGGCTTCCTAACATTCCAGTCTGTGAAAGAAAAATGTATGTTCTGAAGAACAGAATATCCAGCAGTTTTACCATGTAGAGACAGCAAAATTATTATCCCTAAGTCTATGATTTTGCCTTCAAATTCCTGAAATTATTCAGAACTAAGTCCTGTGTCATTTGCAGGACCTTTCTTGACATCAACAGGTTTCAGTAATGTTACATCTCTGAGTCTTATTGTGCAGTGCACACCCAACTTGGCTCAAGAAAGAGAGAAGTTCAGAGACATGAATTTATCCTGAGGCTTACAGACGTATTCCCCAGCTGTGGGAAAAAAAAAAAAAAAGATGTTGAAACTGCAGTTCTGTTCATATATATGTAATTTTCAACAGAAAATTTGAATGGGGATAATCTATCCCTGCTGGGCAATTTCTTAGAAAGAATCTGTGTAATTGTGTGGTTGTTACACTCTGTATTGTATGCATCTAAATTAAAATAGGAAAGCCTGTAAGTCATAATCCAAGACAGCTATTAGTCTAATCAGTCTATCATGCTTGTAAGTCAGTAATGAGTTGCTGGAAGGACTTCTTGAAGCTGTATGGAAGGGTCTGGAAAAGATCCACTCACTTTGCACATCTGAGAAAGTCACCAGGAAGAGAGGAATTAGATGTATGATGCTATTATAAACAAAATTTGGATCACTCCCAAGGTTTTCTATTACACTCTACAATACCCAAAGGTGAACAATTTGCAGTGGGAACACATAGTGAGTAGTAACATTTACCTCAGGAATATTTCCAGACACCTAAAACCTAGGCACTGCAAAGGAAAACCAAAATCAAATCTTCAGTATTACCTTTAAAATCAAAGTAAACCCTGTTAGTAGTGATTTGGAATTAATCAGAGGAGTAAATACTGCTGTGCCATATTTGGAGATAACTGTCTTGTTTTATAAATCTCACTTGAAATAAAAAGCTAGGCCTGATATATTTAAGACTGCATAAATGCTCCCAGTTTGTGGCATGCATATTCTGCTTTATCTAAAGGATTTTAAATGCTATGTATTGAAAGCATACAACACATAATGCAGAAACCTAAGAGTCTCATATTTATTGTCCAGTTACTTTGAGATTTTTATTTCTTGAATACTCTTCTGGGTTCCTGGTTACTAAATTAATGAATTTAAGATGCAGAACTTGAACACAATCTGCTCCAGCCTCTAGAGTAACATCCTGAAATTCCTAAACTAGAGCTGTTCATGGAGCTCTTAGAAATGTCATTGTTCCTGTGAGAGAGATGGGAAAAACACAAGTGAAGTGTGTCTCTGGGGAAAATATTCTAGGCACCAAGCAAATTCATTAGAAAGCATGCAGACTGACTTCACATCATGGGAGGGCTATGAGACCACCTCAGAACTGTGCCCACACAGAGACTCTCCAAGACTGCAAGTAGCATCAGCTCTCTGTAGAGGTTCTGTAGAGGTTTTGTGGAGGTTCTCTGTCTGGGCTGCAAGTCATGGCTAAAGAACACACATAAAATGTGAGCAGGTTCTAATTCAGTCCATCTTGAAATATAAACAAAAGTAAGAATGAAGTTGAACAGTACCTGCCAAACTGTCCTTCTATAGAATATGACCCGTGTTCTCTGCTGAAACAGACAGATGTTTTGCCATTAAAGGGAATTAACAACTTCCCAGCCCCAAAACACATTCTGTTTGGCACTTTTAAACTTGCTGCCTTTTATGATTAGCCAAAAGAGCTTGTCTTTCCATTCTAAAAATACTGCTAATCAGCGAGCCCAATTAGAAAGTATTGTAAGCTGAAATGAGGTATAGGATTGCAATCTATTTCAGGAAAGGGAAGGCAGCTTCAGTAGAATCCTTCTGACCAGTTTGAACCGAAATGGGCCTTTCAGCAAGTGTATTGTGCCATGCCTTCATCTGAGAACCCACCACTACCAGGAACATTCTGCAGGACACTGGTTCCAGGTGACTGCAGCAGAGTACCCACTGGGACCTGCAGTGGCTGAGGAACATCAGTTTCAAGGAGAGTGAATAGCACCATAAATTGCAGCAGGCTTAGTCACTCTGCAAAAGTAGCCAAGTGTGTTTAATTGAAAATACTGCTTTTTCATGTATGAACACACAGTCTGGGCTGTGTCAGCATGCTGCCTGGCTAATTGGAGTATAAAAAGAGCTGGTAGCAGTGAGATAAAGTACAAGCCAAGGCCCAAGGCAATAGAGTATTTTTTTTTTTAATTACCTTTCTACCTCATGGGTTTTTTTAATCCCAGGCATTAAGCAGCCTCACATCCTTTCACTGATTTGTAGTAAACTGAATCATTCATTTAGGAACTGTAAAACAACAGGAGATAAACCTAGATGACAGAGTGACTTTCAGGAAAGACGTTCCTCTTGCATATTGAGATAAGTTGGACCCAAGAAGTTTTGGAGTGCTGTCAGCCCAAAAACCTGTGAATTCTTGTCAGTTTATTGCAAATTGATTCTTTGCAGACTGGCAATGGATGGGGGGATGGCATGAAGACTCAGTAAAGCACTTGCGTGCTGTAGGTGCACTGAATGTTTTCCTGATCTGCAGAGGAAATAAATTTCTCTATCGTGCAGCTGAGACTCTCACAAATCTTTAAAGCCCTTTTGAGGGAAACAGGACATCCCCTGAAGGTCAAATGTTGGAAATTGGCTCTGATGAGCTTTGGCTCAGGGTAAGAGAATCCTCACTGAATGGAGTAAATGCTAACACTGAATGAGGCAGACTGGAGAGTGGGATGGGGAAAGGGATTAAATTCCAAATGCACACTTCCAGCATATTTTGACATATTTTCCCATTATCTGGGAATTGCTCAAGAAACCTGAGGAACATAAGAATCAGTCAAGCTCTATTCATTTAGTAGCTTTTAAATTTCTCAGATTGATACATCTGAATGCCAGTGATGCTGCAAAGGGTTTTCAAGCTACAGCTACTGTAAGGAAAAAGAGAAAGTTTTAAATAGTTCCCAAATTACAGTATCCCTTTTCTCTAAATTTTGGACTATGTCTTTAGCACTATAATCTAGTTTCTTCCTGCATGTACCAGCTTGCTAAGTATAAAAACCTAAAATGACAAATCACAATAATGCAAACATGTGAACTTCATTCTCAAATTCAGTTACAACAAAGCTGCAGAGCTGGAGCAAAACAAATTAAATGGTTAAAGTTCTAATTCTTTTATGCCACTTCTACACAAAAAGAAGAGTTGGGATACAGAAGTTCTGAATCCTGTGTTCAGATTCGTTCAGACCCTAGCAAAACACGGCCTGTATGTTTTGGTATAATATTTGACCCCACATTGGTAGCAAGGCAATGACAGATGAGATTAGAGACGTTCAGCAGCAACTGGATCAATAGGCAATGCAAAGCTATGTAGTTTTCCTGGTACAGGTTTTTACACGCGAGGTTAAAAAAAAAGACCATTTTTTGTGAGCAAAACACAGAGAAAATCGCTAAAATACATATATTTCAATCTGCAATTTTGCAGTGAACAGCATATTTTTTTTCCCTGCAAATCCGTCCCAAGTAAAGTCATGGGGAAATAAATACAAGATTCACCTGATGGACAGTGAAGAATGTAATTAATGCCATTAACACAGTTTTGTGGATAACATCTCTGAGGATCTAGACCCTGCTCAAGTTCACTTCAGCTTTGTGGCACATTCTCATAGAAACTGGCTCATTTAATTGGATTTGACTTGACAGGCTGACAGATTTCAAGAACACAATTTTGTTAAAGAACAGTAATTGAAAAAACATTGTTTCTAGTGATTTTTTTTTTTTTCATGGAACTATATTAGATGTGATAGAACTCAGTTGTTTTCACCAGCGATCCATTACTTTAAAAAACCCTGATGATCAAATTTTCAGATTACAAGGATGGGTAGAACAAAAAATATTGAGATAGACAAGCAGTCATATAGAACAAGAGACACCTGAAAAGATGGGCCTGGCCATGAAATTTTACTTTTAATACTTTTTAGTGAAAAGCTCTGTATCTAAACACAGGGAAGGCTCTGCCACAGTGTCCAGAAATCCCACCCTGAAGTCCCAGTGTCCTATTAGGACAGAAAAACATACCCTGCAGCAGAAGGAGGAGTGTGTCAGTGATATTGAGTTGGGTGTTTCTAATTCCTTTGTAAAGACTTGAAAAAGATGCAGAAAAGAGTTTCCACAGTGACCCTAGAGACAAAGAATACATCTTGCACTTGAAAGGCTTGAAGAGGAGAATCAGTTTGGTGAGTATCAAAACAAAGACTGAAAGGTGATGTGATTACAGTGTACCAGCATTTCCCTGGGGGTGGCAGACAAGAAGGTCTACTTAATCTAGCAAGGAAAAGTGTAACATGGATCACTTGGTGGAAGCTGGAGCCAGAGAAATTAAAACTGCAAGTACAATGCAACCTCTCATCATGAGAGTGATTAATCACTGAAGCACAATCTGAGTGAAAGCAACTGAGTCTCCATCCCTGGATGTCTTCACCAAGACTGGGTGCCCTGCAGGAGCACACATGAATGCAGCAGAGCTTTAAACAGTGTCAAACAGTGGCTGGCTTGGTGGCTTAGCCTGAGCTACAGCCAAGTTAGCACAAGAAGGGCTCTTGCTACTGTCCAGGCACTTAGAAAAGAGTCCCAAGCTTAGCTCCAGAAGTAGGGATCATCCTTATGCCTGCTGATGATGTACGAGGGCACAACTTTGATTTTCTCCTCTGGTCCACCTGGACCCTGCCAGCAGCACTTACTGAGAAAGAGCTTTGGAGAGAAGAGTCACACGAGAGTAGGGCCGTGCATGTTTCCTAAACACAAACCAAAAGGAGCATCCCTTAGCTCCAGAAATTAAATAGCACAGATGCAAATTTATTGTCAAGTGGAGATAAGCATTCCTGTATGTCTATAGTATTCACTCCTATAGAAGCAGCACAACAGCTAACAAATTAATTATGTTAGAGGCATAAGGTTAAACATTGCCCAGAAAAAGGGGCAGGCACAGCAGTCTAAATCCTACTGCATTTCTCAAGGTTAGAAAAGAGAAGCTGCACAAACAAAAACCATCTCTGAAACAAAGCCCTGTAGGCTGAGCCAGTTGAGGCTCTGTGATTCATGGCCCTAATGATTTCTGGCTTCTGGGAAGATCTGGCACCTTGTACAAGAGCTGCAGCAGACAGCTGGACAAGAATCAATTCTGACAGCAACAGCAGCACATGCTACAGATGGAAATTATTAATGCTGAGAGGAGGTTTGAGGATTAAATGTGTTAATGTTAACCTGCACTGCCCCTCTCCCACCCGTGGCTGATCCCTCCTTGACCAGTTTTCTCTGTGTTGTTCTCCAGGGGGAGGAGCAGGGGCTGGATCTGATCCTGAATAAACACATAGTGAGAGTCTCAGGGGTCAGCTTTCAGTCACAGCAGCTCCAGCCCTGGCTTTAGCAGTAAGGTAGAGCAATGGAGGATTGTTCTAGGGATCACTGATCAGCAGAGGTCTGGCATCTGTATGAAACCCTTTCCCATCCAACTTTTATTCATCCTTCCAACAACATGGTTTCTCCTTGGAGTCCTGCACTAATAGGGGTAGGTTGAGGACCTCAGGTGGACCTCACCTCAGAGAGTGGGTCCTCAGAGCACCCGCTTTGCACAGTATAAAGGACAAACAGAGGGATGAGGAATGAATGCATTTTGCTTTTTCAGGAATTCTGCCTGAGAAGCAGAAGGAGCAGTGATGTCCTCCTTTCTCTTCCACAGGCAGACAGAGCTGTTAGGGTGAAGCAGGTAATAAAGCAGAAAACATCAGCCCACAGTAGCAAAAAGCAGGAGAGCAAACATTTGAACAAGGGTTTTCAAGAAGCACCACAGGCTGCCAGCATAGTTAATGCAAAACAGCCCCTAAATCCTCATGGAATCACAGAATCATTAAGGTTGGAAAAGACCTCTGGGATCATCAAGTTCAACTGTCAAACCACCACCATGCCAACAAAACCATGTCCTGAAGTGCAACATCCACACGTTTAGTTGACCTTCCCTGTTGGGCACCTGCATGGGTGGGGGGGGGTTTCTTCATACCCACACCCCTACTGAACAGAACTGTCCTCCAGCCCCCCCCGACCAGCAGCCATTGATTAGGAATGGCATAAAGGAAATGAGCCTAAAATTAATGATGAAAATAAATAGGCTTTCTTAAAAAATGGAAGGAAGGAAGCCTTTCTTGTTCAGGGAAAAGGAAATATAAGCACATCAGTATATCAACTTATCTACACTTCCACTAAGAAGATTTCCAGTAGGATAACTATGAAAAGAATGGGAAGAAGAAAAGTGAAGCAAACTAGCAGAAGGTGGGTAAATACAGTTATTCAACTAAAATATTTTAAAAATATGTTTGCTGTCTTGAGAGAAACAACACCCCTTCCGTTTCTAGTTTGAAAGGAAAAATTTTAATTTTCTACCTCAAGATAAACAGCCTAAGGACCAAAAGATGAAAAAAGTGCCAACCTCCATTGACAGTTTATATACCAGACAAGGCAGGGGTACAAGATCTATGGACTTGCATTTATCACCACGTTACCACCTGGTAACTTCAAATCAGAGTGTGAAGCACTGTGTCTGAGTCTACCTACATGACTGTTACATTTTCACCAGGTCATTGGTCCTTCCAAGCTGTGTGGATGCCTCCAGCTTACTGAGACACTGGCTGACACAAAGCCAGCCAAAGGCAAGAAGGAATTCTACCCCTGATTTAAAAGAATTTTGGAATAAATCCTGCAATAGTTCACATCAAAGCAGTCTTAACCCTAAAGCTTTGGGGGGGGGGCTTTTGGTTGGTTTTGTTTGTTTTTGTTTTGTGGGTTTTTTGTTTGGTTGGTGGTTTTTTCGTGTGTGTGAACGAATCCAGGCTAGGTGAAATAACTACGTCTGTTATTCTCAAGAGAAAATCTTGAGTGACTTGCTTTGAGACACATCCCTTCTTTGTCAGGCAGTCTGAGAATCTCTTCAAATCGCGGTGACATTTTTGGGTGCATTTAACACAAACTACACCGCAGCAGCTGAGTACTTTCAGACCTCAGATAACACGTGAGAAAAAGCTGGGAGTACAAGGTGAATAGGAAATACAATTTTGTGCGGGACAGCACAAAACTCACTGTGGGATCTTGCCCTTGGAAAACTGAAACAGAAAGCTGCATTCAAGAGCAGTTGTCTTGACGTTATGTTTTCAGGGATTTCCTTAAAGGAAATCTTGTTTAAATAAAGTGTGGTAGATTTTCACAGCACGTAGCATCTGATAGGTGGCTAGGAAGCCCTTGGGTCTTTATTCTGTTGGTTACTCCTGCTTCACCAACAGTGATGGAGAGAGGGGAGTAGATGAATTATGGTGGAGGAGATGCCTGCAGTCCAGTGATTTGGATGGCAAGCAGTCTTCCTTCCTTTTTGTTCCAAGTTCTCCTTTTTAACTTTTCTCAAAGTAATGTTAGAGTAGGATAAACACTATATAGAGCTGTAAGACAGAAGAATGGGAAGGCTGTATGGGGACAGGAGATCAGGCAGAAAATAAGATGCACATTTAATCAAAGCTTGAATTATACAAAGCAGCACCACAGATTTTCTCATTTTTGAGTATTTGATTTGGAAATCTTTTAAAATGTTTTCATATATAGTCCTATATGTTTTGTTAATGAGATTTCTAAACGTTGCTTGTTTCTGTGTAATTCTCCAGGCCCCCAGGAACTCTTAACCATCACATCCTTAGCAATTCCTGAGATTTTAATGGGAGTTCTGTATAGATTCAGCCTCTTGACTAATTGCAGAGTCTTTTGCTACTTGACTTGATGGGGTAACTGCAAGTAGTCATAGATTGTCTGTCTCTGTGGATCAGAGAAGAGCAAAATTACACAATTTGTGGATAAACTTAATAGAAGAGTGATGGAGAGACCCAGGAGATGATGGTGCTAGTTCAGGAAGGAATGAGCTGAAGGGGACAGAGAAGCTTCAGCTTTCCTTTCTCCACAAAGCAGTCCATGTCTTGAGATGAGGCATTCTGTCACCTACTGACAGAAACCTGCAGCAACAATTTCTCATGGGATCCCTTCCCTGCAGTCCTTCTGCTGTGCTTGTACCTAAGAGATCTTTGCTGGTTTGTGTTTGTGCTACTCTATTCTCACAGCTACTGGAAGTTTCCTCATGTGTACTGGAGTCATTCCCCAGCAGAGGCGATTAATTTTTCACACATGGAAACATTCTGGTATTTTTGAAGGCATTTATTTTTGTGCTCACGTGTTCTCATGCTGATTTCCCCACAAAATTATGACTGAGAATATTATTCTGCCATTTTTCTGTCACAATACGTCAGGTCTTTTCACCAAAGTCATTGTTCCAGTACCTAAATCCTAGGCAGTACACTGCTTCTTGACATACTACATCCATTGCTACTTGGATGAATTCCCATTTGAGCATGNAAAAAAAAAAAAAAAAAAAAAAAAAAAAAAAAAAAAAAAAAGCCTAATGAATTACAGACATCTCCTCTGACATTCCAGTGATGGTCTGTACTTCTCTTTCCCTGTGGACTGTCCTCAGAAGCAACAGTGTCCTTGGGTCTGCATACCAACTTCTAGCAGTAACTATAAACATCCAGTGTTATCAGTCCTAGAAGCAGACACTGTCTGAGAAACTTCTGTTAATTTCAGCAAGTGCAGCTACTTACAAGAAACTTAGCTGAAAGCAAAAGTACAAACCAGAAAATCACCTTTATCCTGGCTCAAACCAGGACAATACATTAATATTGACTTACACCCTAGAAGTTATGGAAATTTTTCTGTAGAATAAAGCCCTGTATAGCATTAAAAAAACCCAGACTTAAAAATAGAAAACATTTCCACAACAGGTAGGGAAAAAAGATGGATTATAAAAAGCAACATGTCATTTTCCATTTAAAAACTCCACCATCAATAAAACCAGTTATTTGCCCTGCCTGCAAGCTCCTTTAGAGGCAGATTCCATCACTTCATCTCGGGTTTGGAGCTGTGCCTGGAACATTAGAAGACTGAAGAATTACCTGAAGTAAACTAAACAAATTGCAGTACAAAACCTGGAGGGCAACTAAACACTATAGACTCTTTTGAAAAACCCTGTGCTATTTTAGAAGTGTAGCAGGCAAGTTTGCTTCTCATTTTATAGGTCTGAATTGTCTAAGTATTTAAGGGTCATTGGCTAGGAATATTTCAGTCAGAATGTAACAAGCAAGTACCCCTTGGAGGCAATTATTGAGCACACAGCAAAATATCATTCTTCTTAATAAGGATACACTGCATTGTAAGTTAACAATCAGCAACCATGAGTGTATTAAAAAGAGTCTAAATTAATATACAGATATTTTCAGATTTCACTATGCAGCTGTTTCTCAGTATGAGAACTGTAAAACATGTATGGCAGTGACTGTGGTATTTTCTCTGAAGTGTTAATCCTGAGGTCATATTTCCCAGTTTCACTCAATAGCAGATTTGCAGCCTATGGATACTTGACATTCTATACGTAATCCGCATATTTAAAAAAAAATAATCCTTTACTTGAGGACTTATGGAGTAACTGAAACTGAACATCATGAACAAACTACTGATAAATTGTTAAATCTTAATAAAAATCATAATAAAAAGAAGCAAAGAAGCATCCAACAGCAACATGCATGTTTTGAAAAGAAAAGATGAAGAATGATGCTACGATTCTACTCATGCCAATTGACTCTCTCTCATGAAACACAAAACTGGAGAAAAACAGAAAAACCAGCAATCAAGACAGAACACTACATCAGCTAAAGAGAGAAGTATGAGCATCAAGACAATGCTTTGAGCAGCAGGATGCACGCCACACAGGCTTTGTCTGGAGAGCTGATTAACTGTTTATACTTTGTAGGCAGTGTTCCAGTAGTTGGGCTCATCACATCATTCACTGTTCCTAATATTTTCAGGATGCCACACAGGTTGAAAATGTAGTACAGTTACCAGCAGCTTGTGAAAAGGCTGCAAAACTGAGATGAAAGAATAAAAGACATTTGTTTCCATCTTTTATAAACCAAATTCCAGCCATGGCACTGTTGGGTACTGGAGGGCAGTAAGAAATCTGTTTTGTATTGACAAGCCAATAACCAGAACTTTCACTGATCTGGAACGAAGCTTGGACCCGAGACATAAAATGCTGTGTCGGGAAATTTTCAGTTTTGCTAACATTAAAAGTCAATTTTTTACTTGCATCTCTCCAACTGTCTGCACCTGCTCCACATAGAAAGAACTCATTTGTCAAAAAATGTATAGAAGGGGAGGAGAACACTAAAGAGAACCAATAAAGAGAATATGTCTTCGGGAGTGAGACACATAATGGGGGGAAGAAACTGTTAATTTTATAGAGGCAATGAGAAAGACATAAAAACAAATGCAAAACTCTCAACTGTCATGATGCCCATGTAATAGCTTCCCCACAGGAAAATAAAGGGACTGTCATTTGAATATCCATGAATATCCCCTGCCTCTCTATCTCTCCAGAAACCTTTCCAGCTGGGGGGATGCTGGTAACCTCACCTCAGTGCCCTGCTACCTCCCAGTGAAAACCAGAAAATCACCTTTATCCTGGCTCAAACCAGGACAATACATTAATATTGACTTACACCCTAGAAGTTATGGAAATTTTTCTGTAGAANCCTAAAATTAGTGACAAAAATAAAAAGGCTTTCTTAAAAAATGGAAGGAAGGAAGCCTTTCTTGTTCAGGGAAAAGGAAATATAAGCACATCAGTATATCAACTTATCTACACTTCCACTAAGAAGATTTCCAGTAGGATAACTATGAAAAGAATGGGAAGGCTTTATGGGGACAGGAGATCAGGCAGAAAATAAGATGCACATTTAATCAAAGCTTGAATTATACAAAGCAGCACCACAGATTTTCTCATTTTTGAGTATTTGATTTTGAAATCTTTTAAAATGTTTTCATATATAGTCCTATATGTTTTGTTAATGAGATTTCTAAACATTGCTTGTTTCTGTGTAATTCTCCAGGCCCCCAGGAACTCTTAACCATCACATCCTTAGCAATTCCTGAGATTTTAATGGGAGTTCTGTATAGATTCAGCCTCTTGACTAATTGCAGAGTCTTTTGCTACTTGACTTGATGGGGTAACTGCAAGTAGTCATAGATTGTCTGTCTCTGTGGATCAGAGAAGAGCAAAATTACACAATTTGTGGATAAACTTAATAGAAGAGTGATGGAGAGACCCAGGAGATGATGGTGCTAGTTCAGGAAGGAATGAGCTGAAGGGGACAGAGAAGCTTCAGCTTTCCTTTCTCCACAAAGCAGTCTATCTCTTGAGAGGAGGCATTCTGTCACCTACTGACAGAAACCTGCAGCAACAATTTCTCATGGGATCCCTTCCCTGCAGTCCTTCTGCTGTGCTTGTACCTAAGAGATCTTTGCTGGTTTGTGTTTGTGCTACTCTATTCTCACAGCTACTGGAAGTTTCCTCATGTGTACTGGAGTCATTCCCCAGCAGAGGCGATTAATTTTTCACACATGGAAACATTCTGGTATTTTTGAAGGCATTTATTTTTGTGCTCACGTGTTCTCATGCTGATTTCCCCACAAAATTATGACTGAGAATATTATTCTGCCATTTTTCTGTCACAATACGTCAGGTCTTTTCACCAAAGTCATTGTTCCAGTACCTAAATCCTAGGCAGTACACTGCTTCTTGACATACTACATCCATTGCTACTTGGATGAATTCCCATTTGAGCATGAGGAAGCAGTGAAGATATTATTCCACCTTTAAACACACACAGTTGGACACAGGCACCCTCACCCTGAGCAGTGGGATTTAAAAGCTCCACTCTTCTTTCTGGATTGCCCAGGATGAAACCAGTTGACACAAAACACATGGAGACCAAAGGTGCAAGGCTGATCATACAGAGATTTAAAGGGTAGAAGAAAAGCAGGAAAATATATGCATAAACAGTATATCTATATGTCATCTACTCATCTCGCTCTGGATAGAAGCCTGGTGCATGCAACTAAGAGCTGTGCTGACCCCCATGTGAGCAGCTTGATTTAAAAAAAAAAAAAAAAAAAAAAAAAAAAAAAAAAAAAAGCCTAATGAATTACAGACATCTCCTCTGACATTCCAGTGATGCTCTGTACTTCTCTTTCCCTGTGGACAGTGCACGTAAATACATTAATATTGACTTACACCCTAGAAGTTATGGAAATTTTTCTGTAGAATAAAGCCCTGTATAGCATTAAAAAAACCCAGACTTAAAAATAGAAAACATTTCCACAACAGGTAGGGAAAAAAAGATGGATTATAAAAAGCAACATGTCATTTTCCATTTAAAAACTCCACCATCAATAAAACCAGTTATTTGCCCTGCCTGCAAGCTCCTTTAGAGGCAGATTCCATCACTTCATCTCGGGTTTGGAGCTGTGCCTGGAACATTAGAAGACTGAAGAATTACCTGAAGTAAACTAAACAAATTGCAGTACAAAACCTGGAGGGCAACTAAACACTATAGACTCTTTTGAAAAAACCTGTGCTATTTTAGAAGTGTAGCAGGCAAGTTTGCTTCTCATTTTATAGGTCTGAATTGTCTAAGTATTTAAGGGTCATTGGCTAGGAATATTTCAGTCAGAATGTAACAAGCAAGTACCCCTTGGAGGCAATTATTGAGCACACAGCAAAATATCATTCTTCTTAATAAGGATACACTGCATTGTAAGTTAACAATCAGCAACCATGAGTGTATTAAAAAGAGTCTAAATTAATATACAGATATTTTCAGATTTCACTATGCAGCTGTTTCTCAGTATGAGAACTGTAAAACATGTATGGCAGTGACTGTGGTATTTTCTCTGAAGTGTTAATCCTGAGGTCATATTTCCCAGTTTCACTCAATAGCAGATTTGCAGCCTACGGATACTTGACATTCTATACGTAATCCGCATATTTAAAAAAAAATAATCCTTTACTTGAGGACTTATGGAGTAACTGAAACTGAACATCATGAACAAACTACTGATAAATTGTTAAATCTTAATAAAAATCATAATAAAAAGAAGCAAAGAAGCATCCAACAGCAACATGCATGTTTTGAAAAGAAAAGATGAAGAATGATGCTACGATTCTACTCATGCCAATTGACTCTCTCTCATGAAACACAAAACTGGAGAAAAACAGAAAAACCAGCAATCAAGACAGAACACTACATCAGCTAAAGAGAGAAGTATGAGCATCAAGACAATGCTTTGAGCAGCAGGATGCACGCCACACAGGCTTTGTCTGGAGAGCTGATTAACTGTTTATACTTTGTAGGCAGTGTTCCAGTAGTTGGGCTCATCACATCATTCACTGTTCCTAATATTTTCAGGATGCCACACAGGTTGAAAATGTAGTACAGTTACCAGCAGCTTGTGAAAAGGCTGCAAAACTGAGATGAAAGAATAAAAGACATTTGTTTCCATCTTTTATAAACCAAATTCCAGCCATGGCACTGTTGGGTACTGGAGGGCAGTAAGAAATCTGTTTTGTATTGACAAGCCAATAACCAGAACTTTCACTGATCTGGAACAAAGCTTGGACCCGAGACATAAAATGCTGTGTCGGGAAATTTTCAGTTTTGCTAACATTAAAAGTCAATTTTTTACTTGCATCTCTCCAACTGTCTGCACCTGCTCCACATAGAAAGAACTCATTTGTCAAAAAATGTATAGAAGGGGAGGAGAACACTAAAGAGAACCAATAAAGAGAATATGTCTTCGGGAGTGAGACACATAATGGGGGGAAGAAACTGTTAATTTTATAGAGGCAATGAGAAAGACATAAAAACAAATGCAAAACTCTCAACTGTCATGATGCCCATGTAATAGCTTCCCCACAGGAAAATAAAGGGACTGTCATTTGAATATCCATGAATATCCCCTGCCTCTCCATCTCTCCAGAAGCCTTTCCAGCTGGGGGCATGCTGGTAACCTCACCTCAGTGCCCTGCTACCTCCCAGTGAAAACCAGAAAAGTAGCTGAAAGCACAGGCTGAAAATGTAACTACTGCTGTACAGATGCAAAACATCCCATTTCAAGTCTAAGCTAAAACCCCCACTGTGCTGTGCATGAAAAATCTGCCAGTGCTTTAAGAGCAAGAGGCTTCCTGAGAGGTGACTGAGCACCAAAGGACAATTTCAGAGAGCACATAACCATGTATGCCAGCATGCATTTAAAGGCTGCATCTTTTTTCTTTTATTTCTGTTATTGTTAATATTACACAATGCCCCTGGTGGGAAGCAAAGCCTTTGGAGACAAAACAGTTTAAGTCAACAGTTTTCTTTCCTGTGAGCCCCATCTGAACCACCAGCTGTGTCTGCCAGAGTGAAAGTTGCCTTAACTCTCTTTTGAGACAGTGAGGTGAGGCTGGCAAGGAGACTTTTAAAACCATAAACTCCTCAACAAAACATTCCATTAACAGCCCTGTGGAAGTGATAAGTCTCACATATCCATTTTTAATTAGCAGGCTGAGTGCTTTTGGAAGGTGGTGCTTTACAACTAAGCATTTCAGCTCTGCCCCCATTATTACCTCATGCCAGGGCCCACCCCTGCCACTGCTTCTTCACCTCCCCAGCTTCTTTGAGCTCACCAGATGCACAGTGCACAGCAGATGTCTGGAGCTGCCTTCCCTCCTTTCTTCCAGCCATCAATGCCCTTTGGTCAAGTTTCTGCTGAAAGAGCTCTCAGAGTCTCTGTCATCCCTTGGCCTTTTCTTTGTGCTCATTTCTGTAACTGTTTGTGTCACTGAAATGAAATGTCTCAAATCTACTTTCTGCAGGAACTTTACCAGGCTTCATCTTTGCCCCTTTCCTTGCCCTCTACATGATATATCTGATGAGCAACTCCCTGGAAGCACCACCTGACCCCAGCACTACCCTGCTCCCTCATCCGGGGGAAAAATCCATTTGTTCTCTGAGAAACATGACTTGCTATAACTCCAGTGCACAGTACTTAATCCTCTTTATTATTTTTAATTAAAGCCTGAAGTACATCAACCTAAAAATTAAGTTTTTGATGCTAATGAAAGCAGCCTGGCTGACATTTTTTCAAAGTTTTCACACTTGATTCACATATTGACCAAACTGTTCACAAAGTGTATTAAATTTAAAATCCAAAACAAACAACAAACAAAAAATCAGACTCAAAACTGATCTTTTGGGATTCTCCAGACTCTTTAAGAAACACTTTTAATGAATTGACCAACGCAATGCATGTTAACCTACATACTCAACACAATTTAAAGTTGATGCAGAATACAACAAAAGCTGTTTCTCTCTTCAGGACACCCATAAAACATTTTATCTGTTTGAGTCACCTCAGCCTTTAAAAAGTTTTTCTGATGGCAGAGACAACAAGTCTACCTCCCCCAGACAAAACTACAGCTAGCAGATAACACTAAACTTGAACAGAACCCATTCTTTCTCTCTTGGAAGGATTTGATGAAGATTATCAATATTGTGTCTGCATATGTATGTACAGAACTGAAAGTCTACCATTTTCTTATATGGCTGTTCCTTTTCTTGAAGGAACAACCCAGGTCTGAGGAAAAATTGGAAATTAAAGTAGTATGTAGTCCTTTTCACTGTTAGTATTCCAAATATTATTTCTTATTGTTTCCTATCATTCATCTATGGAGAAGGCAGCATTTAGCTGCAGTTTGTGCAAGATTTCTGCTTTTTGCCCCTTTGCACAGCTCTGTCTCAAAATGGGAGAACTGTGCTGTGGACTAAGGGAGATAGAGAGGGCTTCTAACTCACACTGTCCCAAACTGCACAACCTTCAGACCTAAGGAAAGTAGCAGCAGGTTTCAAGAACCTGCTCTAAGATGACTGCTTACCTGTAGGAGGTAGAGTATGCATATTTATAACATGCAGCTGGGAGTAAAAGTGCATCTTTAAATGCTTCCTCAGTCTAAGTTTTCATAACCTGGCACTGAGCAAATGCCCTAAATTCCAAGGAAACTGATGATGACACAGATCTCTTTTTGGAAAGACTTGGCTAGCATAAATATCTTTTCACAAAACAGGTAGTTATCCTCCAGGCTATTTTAGTCCCCAGATACCTACTGTTAACGTGCATCTTCAACCAACAATATCAAAGCATCATTAAGACAGAAGAAAAGCCCTGCTACATCTGCACAGATTTCCCAATATTCAGGTCTAGGGTCTATTTGAAAAAACTTTCGTAGACAAGAATAGACAAAAAATTCCAAACAAGGAAGAAGAGCACATCTAGAACAGAGGGAGAAAGAATTTGCAGAAAAGGAACCCTCTAATCATTTGGTTACATGTCAGAATCTGTCAGCAGTGTGACTCATTCTGCTGTAATAAATTATTGCTTTCCTAGGCTTTAATTTTCTCACTTGCTGTTTCAATAGAGCACTGCACAAAATAACCCAGCACTGAGCACCACACCACAGGAGTGCCACATGCAGTCAATCATTAGCAATATAATCTTGGCAAAGGATGGAGAAGGGTGGTGCAATGGATGAGTAAGAAATACTAAACAAATAAACAAAATGCAGCAGCAGGTGGATTAGAACCAAATGGTGTGGCTCAGTTGTAGTGTGCTATTTTACACTGAGTCATCAGCCTGGGTTTGTTAATCCTATTGCCATCAAGCAGCCACTTATTTTTTCTCTATCTTAACATGGTAATGACCACAGTCTGAGATAGAAGGTCCAGATTTTCAAGCACACAGTTTGCCTACCAGCAACTCAAAGCAGAATAAGCAGCAGAGTGTCACTGTCTCTGTTCTCCTCCTCTTCACAACAGAGCTTTCTCTTTTGCATTTCAGTTCTCCTCATTCAGTATCACTATGGTCCTCTCTGCATGTCTCCTTTGGGCTGTTAGTGCAAAATAAGAAAATAATTTCCTAGAATCCCCAGCTGGGTGCTATGAAGCATCAGTGAAAGCTAGAGTTCCCCCAGACACCTGAGATCACTGTGAGCTCCAGGGTGGGTGAGAATACAGGAGTGCATGAACAGGGATGGAAAAAAAAAACCCCAGAAGCTTCTGGTGTGAGAAGGACAGACTGGAAGGCTTTCCATGCTGGGCATTTCTACAGTGTTTTCCTGAAATAGGAGGAGGGGGAACTGGTTTGTTTTTTTGGTTTTTTTCCCCCCCCCTTCTTTTATCTTTTCTTTTGGGATTTCCCACTGGGCTTTTTCCTTGATGAATGAAGAAATTAGATCATGTTGAAAACCAAAAATCAATTCCCACCTCAAACCCCATGCCCTGTGTATCATTTAAAATTAATGTAGAACCACTGAAGTAATCCAGTGAGTTCAATATGGAAGAGGCTTGCTGAAAGTCAAAAGTTAATAAAAAAATATGAATTCACTAATATGAAATGAGATATACTTGGTATAGACCAAAATGTCTTTTTAGAGCTGCTTAAACACAACATGCTTGTTTTCTTCTAGCAGTTGCTGTTTTCCATCTGAGTTACAGACAAGTGACAAAAGGATGACTTCTAATAAATATTAATTTAAAAATCAAGAGCAGTGTCTGTAGTATGACTGCCCATAAGTACTGGGCAGGCTGCAAAGACAAGAATCTCCTCCCTAATAAAAGGGCAAACCAAGAAAATCTTCCTATTCAGCTCCATCAAAATGATTTGAATCCTGACATGTCAAGAGCTAAAAATTTATGAGGTCAGATTTTTTTAGAAGTATCCACAAAAAGCTGCTATTTAAATGCACAGGTGAGCTGTCCAAGCTGTTTAGCACAGTAACCTTGCCTGCCAGGAAACATACAGCAAAAGGTTGAACCTCTCTGTAATCCTGATAGTTGTATTTCTGTGTATCCACCAGCAAATGACCTAAAGCCTTGACCTCCAAACTCCCCAGACTGCATCCACCTCTACATCTCTGAGACACTCCAGGCTGCAGATACACACGTGGCCAAGAAAGGGGAAAACAGGGAGCAGGAGGAGCAGCTCTGAGGCAGGGACCATAATTCAGATGTACTGCCTTGCCTGTACTGAGAGCCTGACTTGGGATTCATTTTATACCATTTTGTCACCAGATTAGCTGAAACTGTACACTATCATTTGGTGAGTCATCTGTTCAAAAAAAAGCTTGTGTCTAAATAGAGTGTCTGCTTCTCAGCCCCTTTTCTGGTGGCCTGAGTGGCAAATAGTGTTTAAGAAGAAAAAAGGCATATTAGTACTACAAATCTGATGAGAGGCTTTTTAAAATTTTTTTAGTTATTTCTAAGAAAAAACTATTAAAAAACTATACATAAATGATAACATATGGATAACATTATTGGCAGTGTTTGAAAGAGCTATTATTGAAAGTGCACAGAAAGATTCATCTCAGAAGCTGGGGGTCCATTCCTTTAAAATAATAGCAATGATAGATCTACTGGCCAGAATTTGCTGTGGTGGGAGGATAGGCCTAAGATATTTCTATCCAGATAGTAATACAGACAAGTCCTTAAGTCAGCTTCTTAGTGTAAGGTAGAAATACTAGAAGATATTACTAGAATATGTGGTGCTAGAAGTAATATGAAAAAATCTTACAAAATTCCAGCCAAACTTAAAACCCCTCAAGACAAGGAGTGAATTTTGCCAAAATGTCATTTAGCAGAAACCCCCCCAAACCACTAGTTGCAAAGTGCTTTTGGAAACGTATGGATTTTCTTTCTGTTTTGAAACCTTCAGCTTCATAATCTTGAAATGTATTGTAAAATGCAGGATTTCCCCAGCTCTTTAATTTTAAAGAGTTGACTTGTTCTTTATTTAGGACTCCCAGAACCACAGTAATATCTGGTCCTTAGCTCACAAAGAACTAATAGTGACTGCCTGGAATTTGTGCAGTTTTCTGCCCTATTCTCAAGCCTCTATATAGACAAACTTCTAATTAAATACAAAAAGCAATAGGTAAGTCTTTAAAACAACTGTGATTATGCAAGTAGTTTATAATTTTGGCCCTGACTTTGTGGTGACATCCTAAGAAAGCAAGGAGCTAACAGAGTGCAGGCTTATCCTGCTACTGGATGCTCAGGTGCCAACAATATTCTAACGTGTCCCCACTCTTTGATTAGAAAATGAAAGAAAGCTGCACCAGGATCAGCAGTCAATCCCTAGCAGGTCTGTCAACAGTCCAGGGATTTTTCTAATTAATTCTGAAACACAGCCTCCCTCACCCTCAGGTGTCTGTACTTTGTGGCAAATGGGGGAACTGATGGAATTTAAAACAAAAGTATTTCACAGCCATTTCCTGCAATGTTGTTGTTTATTTGCATGGCACTGGGGATATGTCAGATGTTCTGAAAAGTCACCAAAACCTCATCTCCCTTTCAGCTTTGTAAATAACAGCTTAGCCCCTCACAATCTTCATCAGGTCTCCTTCTTGAGCCTGACATTTTAAAGTTCCTGGCCCAATGTTGTCTAGAGCCTGAGGATGTCTCCTAATAGACAGTAAAACCCAAAGCACCTGGATTTTCATGGCTATGTAGTTAGTGGAAAAGTGAGATCTGAAGCTGAGGGTCACAGTTTTATATGGTAACTGGACAGTGACAGATGCTCTGTTATTCTCCCCTACCCTCTCAGGGGAAGATGAAAAAGGGAATAAGGGAGAGAGATTTTAAGGCTGGAAGAAAAAATTGGGGAGGTTTAATGAGCTACTAATAGCAAATGACAAAATGTTATATACAAATATGTAAATGTGGAACTCACCCTCCTCAGTTGTCAATTGCTTCCCAACCAGAAAAGTCCCACACTGGATGGCACAGCAGATGGAGATGCCCAAGTCCAGGGTCTCGGTGACTGTTCTCAGCAGTCATAGAGCAACCAAGCTGGTCCTGCTTGGAAAGGGAGAAGGCAACAGGCAACCTGCCTTGGTGAATGACATCCTTCTCCAGTGAGAAAACAAGGAGTGGAGGACAGAGCTCCTTGTCCTCTGGAGCTCCAGAGCTCAATCCAACTCATACACCAGCCAAAAAAAACCCCGAGGGCTCTCTTGGGACCCATTTATACTGAGCACCATGGGAAGGAATACTGTGATTGCTTCATTGGGGTCACCTGAACCATCCTCTCCCCCCACAGGCTCAGCTGCTCCTCATTGTCACTGCCACAGCAATAGCCTGGCACCTGCTGCTGGGGTCCCAGGCAGGTGTTTCTGTCCTGCTACTCTCAAACCAGGACACAGGCTGCAAACCTGTCCAGGGAATTTACAGTCTCATCAGAAAATACAGAAATGACATCAGCAATCTGGGCAATAAACTACCTGACACCCACAAACACTGATCTTCTTACAAATAATACCCTTAAAAAGTGGCACTGGAAGTACAACACCGTGTGAGCCTGGCTGAATGGCAGTAGCAAAGTGATAGGTCCCTCTGTGCATCTGCAAGCTTTTCTCAAGTGAAAGGTAAAGCCTTGCACACCCTCAAAAACTGTAGCAAGTTACTTTTAGAGAAGGTGAATCTGATCTGCATAAGCAAAAGGTAGAAATTTGAAGCTTGAATCTTGGATGATCTTGGAGGCAGGAAGAGGAAATGGCTTTTTTTAGAATTTTTTAATAGCAAAATACTGTGCAAAGTGAGATTCAAAAGCAACAACAAGGTGACCCCAATCTCCTTTTTGGCAAAGGAAACCAGATTGACAAGCTGAAAATAAACTACTTGGATTGCAATGAATGAATGAATTAAATCTGGCCTTACTTTTAATTGCCCCTGTAGTTAAAAATGGACTTTACTTCTCTCATGCCTGCTCCCACCTGCTTCTCACCTGGACCACTTATTCCAATCTTCCCTCTTAGCTCTACAAACCCAAACTCACTACACTGTGACATGTAACCAGAATGACTGAAACAAAGGTAATTACAGAGGGGCCACCCCAATGCTGGTTTCCATTCTCTAGTATCCTTCAGATGGCCAAGCTATCTACTGATTATCTAGTAATGTACTTACAAAAATCAACATATTCATAACCATTCAATTTGGAAATAACATAAATGAAAAAAACCCAAAAAACAAGTGGGTTTTTTTGTTTGTTTGTTTTTTATGACAGAACATCTCCAGTTGTCCTGACCCTGCACTTTCTGTGAGATTTCACTGGGAATTAGTGATGTGCAAGGTTACGACCTGACAGTCAACACATCTTTGGCTTTGTAACTGAACACTGTCAGATCAGCAGGAAGATAAGGACAAGGGTTAAAAAGAGGAAAAAACCCACTATTCTGTGGCAGGACTGTTTTAGGAACAGTGTCAAAAACAATGTTGTTTGTGAGGGAACTTCTTCCCAGATCCTGGGCATAAAAATATCTCTGGGAGGGATGCACTGCAGTTCCTAACATTTGGGCAGAGAGTACCAGAGCACCAACCAGAGACTTGCTGCCACAACCAACAAGCTCAGACCCAAGAAGAGCAAGTCACAGCTCTCTGCTTTAGCTCAGGGGTCCTTGCAGTAGGGATCCTGGTCTTGGGATGAGCATGTGGCAGGGCCACAGCCCAAAACAGGGAAGATGAGCATATATTCATCTTCAGGTACATCAGCTGCAAGCTGACATTGTACAAACTAATGATATCCATGTGAACATTGATGTTTCTTTTTGTTTTAATGAGAAAACTAAAGATTTTTTATTTTTAGCATCTGACATCTAACAACCCATTTTTTTTCTTTTAATTTAAATTAAGAAGTTAGAGGAAAAGACTGCTATTGCTCTTTGCCACTAGTAGAACAATAAATAGGACGTGAAAAAAACCCCAACTTGTAATAATTTTTCCCTTTTTTAAAAAAGCCAGCCTTCTAGGAACAGTATGGCTTGGACACTTCTGCAGTAATAACTGTGTGACATTCCTGCTATCTCATTCTTTGAAATGCACTTTCCAGCTTCGTTGTCTTGATATTGTGCTGTTTTTCTTAAAGTCAGTATAGTCATTCAGCCTTAGTAAAAATGTGTGACAGGAGAAGGTAGAGAAGAAGAAACATCAAACAGCAACTAGCTGCAAAATAATTTCCAGGGTTTTTTCTGCAAGATTATGTCCCTATTAGCCAAGGGTGTCAGATTAGATTCTTAATTAGCAGTAATTACACCTCCCAGATCTGTGAGCCTTTTACAAGTATTATTTTACTGATGGGATCATAAATTCATCTGGGATGACTTTCCTACCACAATACCACAAGCAATTAGCAGAATTTGAATGAAATTCTGACTCTGTATCTTACGTTACCAAAGAATGTCCTTGCTGTGCTGCTGTCTTGTAGGGTCTGCACTTGCCCATTGATTTAGTCTTGTGAGAATAAAATGTATAAAATGTACATAAAATGTATGAAACTTGACAAAAATAAGAGGACAAATCCTTTCCTTTCCTGAAGCGTTTTCCAGATAGCAGGTCTCCATCAAGTGCAGTCAACAGTAAACCTGGATTATAAAATGCAGGCACTCAAAAGCTCCTGCCCATGAAAGGCATCAATAGAGGAGATCTGTCCCTTCAATGCACAGCAGCTGCCTTCTGCACAGATTGTAACAGACTGGAATTATCACCATATTTGAATTTGCTGAGTAAATACTGAGAATGAGGAAGAAAATTGAAGGCTTTGAATTCACTTTATTTCACACCTAAGAAGATCCAGTTATTCAAATGAACCAGATCACATTCTTGCTGCAAGCCAGGAGGGAACTTGATTTTCAAGTGGGGGNCAGACATGCCCTCAGATGGCCCCGAAAGTCCATGGGACCCCTGGTTACTATGGCAGCACAGTGTGATGCACTGCTCTGGTAACAAGCTGCATTTTAATTAGATTTCTTAAAGGCTGTCTGACCATCCTTTCCAGGTAAACTAAATGCCATTTTGCCTTATTTCCTGCAATGTTGTTGTTTATTTGCATGGCACTGGGGATATGTCAGATGTTCTGAAAAGTCACCAAAACCTCATCTCCCTTTCAGCTTTGTAAATAACAGCTTAGCCCCTCACAATCTTCATCAGGTCTCCTTCTTGAGCCTGACATTTTAAAGTTCCTGGCCCAATGTTGTCTAGAGCCTGAGGATGTCTCCTAATAGACAGTAAAACCCAAAGCACCTGGATTTTCATGGCTATGTAGTTAGTGGAAAAGTGAGATCTGAAGCTGAGGGTCACAGTTTTATATGGTAACTGGACAGTGACAGATGCTCTGTTATTCTCCCCTACCCTCTCAGGGGAAGATGAAAAAGGGAATAAGGGAGAGAGATTTTAAGGCTGGAAGAAAAAATTGGGGAGGTTTAATGAGCTACTAATAGCAAATGACAAAATGTTATATACAAATATGTAAATGTGGAACTCACCCTCCTCAGTTGTCAATTGCTTCCCAACCAGAAAAGTCCCACACTGGATGGCACAGGAGGTGGAGATGCCCAAGTCCAGGGTCTCGGTGACTGTTCTCAGCAGTCATAGAGCAACCAAGCTGGTCCTGCTTGGAAAGGGAGAAGGCAACAGGCAACCTGCCTTGGTGAATGACATCCTTCTCCAGTGAGAAAACAAGGAGTGGAGGACAGAGCTCCTTGTCCTCTGGAGCTCCAGAGCTCAATCCAACTCATACACCAGCCAAAAAAAACCCCGAGGGCTCTCTTGGGACCCATTTATACTGAGCACCATGGGAAGGAATACTGTGATTGCTTCATTGGGGTCACCTGAACCATCCTCTCCCCCCACAGGCTCAGCTGCTCCTCATTGTCACTGCCACAGCAATAGCCTGGCACCTGCTGCTGGGGTCCCAGGCAGGTGTTTCTGTCCTGCTACTCTCAAACCAGGACACAGGCTGCAAACCTGTCCAGGGAATTTACAGTCTCATCAGAAAATACAGAAATGACATCAGCAATCTGGGCAATAAACTACCTGACACCCACAAACACTGATCTTCTTACAAATAATACCCTTAAAAAGTGGCACTGGAAGTACAACACCGTGTGAGCCTGGCTGAATGGCAGTAGCAAAGTGATAGGTCCCTCTGTGCATCTGCAAGCTTTTCTCAAGTGAAAGGTAAAGCCTTGCACACCCTCAAAAACTGTAGCAAGTTACTTTTAGAGAAGGTGAATCTGATCTGCATAAGCAAAAGGTAGAAATTTGAAGCTTGAATCTTGGATGATCTTGGAGGCAGGAAGAGGAAATGGCTTTTTTTAGAATTTTTTAATAGCAAAATACTGTGCAAAGTGAGATTCAAAAGCAACAACAAGGTGACCCCAATCTCCTTTTTGGCAAAGGAAACCAGATTGACAAGCTGAAAATAAACTACTTGGATTGCAATGAATGAATGAATTAAATCTGGCCTTACTTTTAATTGCCCCTGTAGTTAAAAATGGACTTTACTTCTCTCATGCCTGCTCCCACCTGCTTCTCACCTGGACCACTTATTCCAATCTTCCCTCTTAGCTCTACAAACCCAAACTCACTACACTGTGACATGTAACCAGAATGACTGAAACAAAGGTAATTACAGAGGGGCCACCCCAATGCTGGTTTCCATTCTCTAGTATCCTTCAGATGGCCAAGCTATCTACTGATTATCTAGTAATGTACTTACAAAAATCAACATATTCATAACCATTCAATTTGGAAATAACATAAATGAAAAAAAAACAAAAAACAAGTGGGGTTTTTTTGTTTGTTTGTTTTTTATGACAGAACATCTCCAGTTGTCTTGACCCTGCACTTTCTGTGAGATTTCACTGGGAATTAGTGATGTGCAAGGTTACGACCTGACAGTCAACACATCTTTGGCTTTGTAACTGAACACTGTCAGATCAGCAGGAAGATAAGGACAAGGGTTAAAAAGAGGAAAAAACCCACTATTCTGTGGCAGGACTGTTTTAGGAACAATGTCAAAAACAATCTTGTTTGTGAGGGAAATTCTTCCCAGATCCTGGGCATAAAAATATCTCTGGGAGGGATGCACTACAGTTCGTAACACTTGGGCAGACAGTTCCACAGCATCAACCAGAGACTTGCTGCCACAGCCAACAAGCTCACACCCAAGAAGAACAAGTCACAGCTCTCTGCTTTAGCTCAGGGGTCCTTGCAGTAAGGATCCTGGTCTTGGGATGAGCATGTGGCAGGGCCACCAGCCCAAAACAGGGAAGATGAGCACATATTCATCTTCAGGTATTGTACAAACTAATGATATCCATGTGAACATTGATGTTTCATTTTTTTAAAATGAGAAAACTAAAGATTATTATTTTTTTCAGCATCTGACATCTAACCGAACCCATTTTTTTTTCTTTTAATTTAAATTAAGAAGTTAGAGGAAAAGACTGCTATTGCTCTTTGCCACCAATAGAACAATAAATGGGACGTGAAAAAAAAAACTTGTAATAATTTTTCCCTTTTTAAAAAAAGCCAGCCTTCTAGGAACAGTATGGCTTGGACACTTCTGCAGTAATAACTGTGTGACATTCCTGCTATCTCATTCTTTGAAATGCACTTTCCAGCTTCGTTGTCTTGATATTGTGCTGTTTTTCTTTAAGTCAGTATAGTCATTCAGCCTTAGTAAAAATGTGTGACAGGAGAAGGTAGAGAAGAAGAAACATCAAACAGCAACTAGCTGCAAAATAATTTCCAGTGTTTTTTCTGCAATATTATGTCCCTATTAGCCAAGGGTGTCAGATTAGATTCTTAATTAGCAGTAATTACACCTCCCAGATCTGTGAGCCTTTTACAAGTATTATTCTACTGATGGGATCATAAATTCATCTGGGATGACTTTCCTACCACAATACCACAAGCAATTAGCAGAATTTGAATGAAATTCTGACTCTGTATCTTACGTTACCAAAGAATGTCCTTGCTGTGCTGCTGTGTTGTAGGGTCTGCACTTGCCCATTGATTTAGTTTCCTAATGGCAACCTTACCTGCCCCTCACAGGCACAAGATCAAAAGGCAGAGCCCTGCATTGGGTGCACTCATTCTGCAAGTAAAGCAAAATACTTCCTGCTTACCTCTAGAAAGTATTTGCTTTTTGCAGAAGTGCATCCACACTTACCTTCCCTTTTCTTTTCTTCCTAGTTTCCTTGAAGAGATAGAGGGAGAACAGAGACTCTTACTTCTCAGTCAGCCTCTTCTCTAAAAATCACATCCCTCTCAGCCAGGAGGGAGGTAAAGCTCATTCAGACATTCAGCAGAGGAGCTGGGCAGGCACAGCTACAGCACTTTAAACAACACCCAAATTATTTGCTGTTGAGTAAATTCAACCCTTACTTTCCATGGCAGCACCGGAGTTTTGTGTAATGAGAAGGCTGATGGGAGCTCAGGCAACAGTTTACAAAGAGCTGAAATAGCCTGCAGGGGCTAAGAGCCAAACTCTCCTCCAATGCTACAGATACTGTTCTGAAGATTTCAAAAGGGTCTCCAGAGGAAACACACTTGACTTATGAACCTCCAGTTTAACAGCATTATCCTCACATGTCACTACATATTACTATGTTAAAGTAATATTTGGGGTCCCTTTGCACTGGGGAGTGAACAGCCATGAAACAGAAGAAGTGATGAAAGAGGGAAAACAGATGGGTGATTTATCAACATGTTAAATGCTTTTCTCCCAAAGTGCAATCCTCTAGCAGCCAATTCTCCTCTTTCAGATGTACCCACCCTCCTGAGGGCGCATGGGATTTCTCTTTCATTTCCTCTAGACGGCTGCCTTGCATTAGCCAGCCAACATCCTAGGGCTGCCTTGCCATCAAGATGCTCCAGGCTAACGCTCTGCTAATGCTCTGTCCAGGGGCATATTCAAACTCGGGGTAATTCCCTTTATTTAAGCAGCATAGCTTCTCTCTTCATGAAAGTGAGACAGACTTCCCTGCTTTAACATGCTGCTTTACATTAAGAGCTTGTTCATGGTTACACAGGAGACAATGTCCCACTGGCAGTCAGGGGTTCAGAAATACCACGCTGTTCCTAGGAGCAGAAGGACAACCCCACATACTGTTTGCCAAAAAATCCAGTGTGTAACTAGGCAATGCCAGGGTTTCTGGGCAGGGTGCTTCTATTATCACACTCAGTCAAGTGGAATTGGCACAGTGACAAGCCTTTGAGCCCCTGAAACAGCACTAAACAGAGCACCTGAATAAATCTGATTCTCAATTGATGTGGCTGTATCACCAAGAGCATCTAGTCCAGAAGTAGCAACAGTACACCTTCCTTAATATACTGTATTTCACTGTAAGGGACCAAAAGATGCTGGTAGCAAAGTGCTGTGGTGAAAATAAGCCAGAGCTGGATTTGTAGAGTTACGTGGTTACACCTGCAAAACTCTGCTAATGGAGGTTTGGCCTGTTAGTTTTGAGACTAGAATTTGGCAGCTTTCAAACACTTCAGCTAGCATTTATATCAAATGCCTGGAAAATGCAAACCTTGAACTGATATAATCTCCCCCCAGTGAAGACCATTACTATAGTGGTAGCATTTTGTAGTACTTAATAGTCATGCCCATACATATGGGTGCACACACACACCTCCAATGCATTAAAAATACACATTTATATATACTTTTATGTATCCAGTGTGATCCAGGATGCTGTTCTTGTGAGAATAAAATGTATCAAATGTACATAAAATGTATGAAACTTGAAAAAAGTAAGAGGACAAATCCTTTCCTTTCCTGAAGCGTTTTCCAGATAGCAGGTCTCCATCAAGTGCAGTCAACAGTAAACCTGGATTATAAAATGCAGGCACTCAAAAGTTCCTGCCCATGAAAGGCATCAATAGAGGAGATCTGTCCCTTCAATGCACAGCAGCTGCCTTCTGCACAGATTGTAACAGACTGGAATTATCACCATATTTGAATTTGCTGAGTAAATACTGAGAATGAGAAAGAAAATTGAAGGCTTTGAATTCACTTTATTTCACACCTAAGAAGATCCAGTTATTCAAATGAAACAGATCACATTCGTGCTGCAAGGCAGGAGGGAACTTGATTTTCAAGTGGGGGG
>JAAWXA010000025.1:7858294-7963172 GCA_038090715.1 Florisuga fusca | reverse complement strand
GGGGGGGGGGAGGCTGGATAAATAGGGAGAGCTCTGTTTCATGTGTTTTGTGGGAGCTGTTATCCCCTTTTCTTTGCCAATGAATGTTGCCACTCAGTGGACTGAGAGAACAGATTTCACTTCTTTTTGGCCTTATTATGTAGCATTTGTAAATTACTGTCCTTTACTTATTTTCACTATTAATGGATATTTTACCGAACAGCACTGTCTTGTCTTCTTGCTAAGGCTGTTCCTTGTAAGATTTTTCTAGTTTTGGGCAGTGGGCAACCTAACCAATTCAGCAGGATGCTGTCTTATAAAATGATACATTACATGACCATCTTTGATATTTTTGCAAGGCTTCACAGATTTTAATGCCTGAAATTCACATGAATAAAACTTCTGAGCAAACAACAGAAGATAGAAGTTCTGTGGGCATTGCACAATTCCCTTTTCTATGCAGGAGACTGACAAAATCAGCTTTCATCCTTCGTTTTGTATTTATTTAACTAGAAGACTCCTCAGTCTATTGCTTTTGTTTTCTTGGTACACAGGACTTCATATGGCAGAAACATGGAAAGGGGAATTTAATGTAAATAAGCCAAACAGCAAGGGAATTCTGCCTCACAGAGAGCAAAGGAGCCCTCAATTTACTCAGCTCCTTGATGTGTCTGTCCTTGGAAGCACTGTAAAACCCTGGGCTGTTTTCTACCATTAGCCTCTGACACCAGCATCACTGTCCAGGGGAGGAGCGTGGGGTGAATGCCAGCCAATTCTTAGCTTCTGTTTGCTTCTCCAAACTTTTCCTCTGCCTTCCTGAAGGAGCCACCTGCTTCTGCCTCAGCATTCCTGGGCAGTGCTTTGCTGTGTCTTCTGAGAGAGAAGCAATAGGAGCATCCCAAGGAGGAGACAAGCTGTGACCCATCTTTTTAGAGGGAGGCTCAAAGACTACATCCCAGCTCTCCAGGCACATTGGCAGCTTCATCACACGGTACCAGACAGAATGGCTGGAATAATTTTAACACTTGGCAATAGGCACCCTTAGAAAATTTAGCAGATTAGTGGAGAAGAAGAAACCAATGGGAGTAGAGAGAAAAAGAAAAGAAGCTGATGCAGCCCAGCAATTCAGTTTTCGTAACAACATTCTCCTTTCTCAGTCTCAGTAATCAGAAATGCATGGGTGCTCTTGCCTCTTGTAAAGAGATCTCCTATGCAGCAGAAAAAACCTACTCCTCAATATCAGACGTTCACCTTTTCCACAGAAATATGCCCTATAGATACATCAGATGCTGATAGACTCTGACCTATTCAGAGATGCAAATATTAATTAAAAATGCTGAAAATCAACTTTTATGCCTCCACTGAAGGAAGAATTTTCAAATCATTTCTTTCAACATGGATCTCATTTGACCTAGTTTCCTACCATGTTTGTTACCTCCTGGCTGTCTCATCTGAGGTTCCACCTGCTGCTTCTCCATCTGCCAGCCTTTTTTAGATCAGAGGAACCTTCTGAGTTACACATTAAATGTCAGGCAAGCTTGAGAAAAGTTGTTTATGTCTGCACCTAAACAGATGATATTCTTCATTAAAAATGCAGCATGGAGGCACTAAAGACTAAGATCCCATTTGCTTTTGGTTACCATAACTCAAGAGCAAACCTGCTTATGTGAAAATTGATGCTAATTGTTCAGACCTGCATATATCCAACCATAATGATGACACTGTGAAGACCATTACTAATGTATTTTCCAGTAAAACCTCAAGCTGGAGGACAAGAAGTATCAGATAATTCAGTCAAAATCACTAGAAGCCTTGTGTGGACTGAAATAAAACCCAAAACCTGTGTCAGGGAATCATCAGTCTTCTCCCACTTACCTCCTAAGGTATCCCCAGAGCAGAACACAAAGATTTAAGTTGCATTACTCTGTCATTAAATATCAGTCACCTGAGGGAGTCATTACCTCTAAGGCTGAATACCTAAGGGCAACTACTTTATTCAAAGCCAACATTTAAGGTATGCTGTACACTGTTTACAGGATGGTATTTTGCCAGTGTATCAGATCACAGTGCTGGTGAGAAACCATGGTGAGAACTTAGCTGTGGGATTTTACAGTAATACTTGTTTTTCTGCTACTTATACTATTCTTATGTATTCTGCAGAGAGACCTTGATCATCTGATCTCCGCTGTCTCTGAGTCCTGTGCAGACTTAAGAGAGACACCAGGAATCATCCACACCCACACAAGTCAAGGAAAAGACTCTTTCAGCAAGTTAGGGATCAGACCTTTGGAGCATCACCTCCACTGCACACCATCTGACAAAAAAGTACCATTACAGCTAGTGCCTAAATACAAGGGTTTCAGATGTTACTTTCTCCATAAAAAGCATACAGAAATATAGAAGAGAACTGCCACAGGTCGTTTGTAAAGGAGACCAAATGTAACCTGGAGCTATGGGCATCCTAAAACACCCACATGAAGCCAGCAGGAATCTTACCACTGATTTCAGTGGACTTTGGATCAAATCTAAGTAGTCCTAAGATTTCACGAACATGCATAGGTAGCCATTCTGTACCTGTTTTCCATTGTGCTTCTGGAAGACTTCCAGCCATTAAATGGACAGGCTGAATTTCTGAGTCTCCTGGATCCTGGAGGCAGAGGTCTCCACTCTGTGGAGTTTGCTGCAGCTGATTGACCCACCATCCACGTCAGATGCGTCCATATGGGAATCACTGAGCCTAGACTGCTCTTGCTACAAAAGCCAGAATAAGTAAAATATGTGCTTCCTGAAGTGATGGAAGGCATGCCACTCTTCCTCAAGTTTAGGACATTGTAATTGGCCTTATCTGCAACTGTGTTGAGGGAAAGAAGGAAAATCTTGGGGGGATAGGAGGGTACTTCTTGCCTTATCCCTCCCCTACAATGACTTGAAAGTCGTTATACTAGAGCCATGTAACAGTAATACTTATTAACACTGATTTACAGTAATAAAAACATCATTACAATGTGCCTAATTAATAACCATAAGAAGACCAATAAAAGCTGTTGAAATAGAACAAAAAAAGCCACACGTATTTTTTTCCCTGGAGGACTGGGATATGGTGAGACCAATTATGAACTCATAATTTGAGGACAGAAGATTGCTTTCAGTTTGAGTTGAAATCCTTACTCTTCAGGAAAAAAAAGGCTCTGAGGTACATTCCTCTCTGGCAGGCATTGCTTAAGCAAATATTATCACAACAATAGAAGCATTTTTTAATACCCAGGGCAGACACTTAAAAAAACCCTGAATCCAGCAGTATCTATTCAGTTCCACTTTAGCATACAACACAGTTCTGTCGTTTGCAATCCACGCATCAGTATTCATCTTACTGCAGGAAATAAGGCAAAATGGCATTTCGTTTACCTGGAAAGGATGGTCAGACAGCCTTTAAGAAATCTAATTAAAATGCAGCTTGTTACCAGAGCAGTGCATCACACTGTGCTGCCATAGTAACCAGGGGTCCCATGGACTTTCGGGGCCATCTGAGGGCATGTCTGCAAGAGGGATGAGAACCACAACCATTGCCTATGGTACATTTTGAATGACCTGAAAGCTCTGAATGATTTGCTGATGTCAGGCTATAAAAGAAAATAATGAACTCCTACATGCTCAGACAATGGGCCAGTCTCAGGAGTCAATTTATTTTTATTACTGTTTTTTATGACATACTGCTCCTCACAGCTTATTTAAGACCTGCATGACTTATTTGCAACATGTGAGCAGCAAAGCAGTTTCATGTGACTCCTTAATAGAGGATCAGTAGAGCTATCAAGATCTAAGGGCTATGGGAGAGAAGATGAACAACAGAAATATCTGTTCTACTTAGGTTGATATTTCCAGTGCTGTTTCCTGGAGTATCAGGCAACTGATTGCTCTCAGTAGTTGCTTTTAGTGGATGAGTCCCTGCTAGTGTGCTGGGAAAGACACACTAAAGTAATGGGCTTTTCTTTCCAATTCCTACTACAAGAACAGAAAGATCCTTAAAAATTATTAATAATTATAAAAGCAGTATTTTAAATTGTGCCTTGTCCTGACAATCATTTTCCATGGACACAAAAGATTTTCCATGGAGGCATTAAGATGAGCTTTAAGAATAGAGATGTCCAGGTCAAGAGATTCTTTTGACACCCCACCTGTGAAGGAGACTGCAAATTGTTAGTGGGTTGTTGTAGGTTATAATGAAAGATTTCTGCAAAAAAGTGCAACACTTGATGCTCCAATGAGCAATTTATTTGCCATAAATTTTCCAATAAAGCCAGGCAATAATACTTACCTGTTTTAAAATCCATGCCACAGAACACTGGAAACACTGGCTGTAAAGGAAGTTGAAAATTCTACTTAGGATTAGAGAACCTTAAGTGAAAAAAACTACTGTATCATTCAGGTTAGAGGCAACATTTGATCCAAAATAACAGAAAATAAAACATGACAGAAGGAAAAACATCTCACATTTAAACCATTTTACTATATGGAAGAGTATCCAGGCAACATAAGAGCTAAAAATTACTGTGTCTAAAAATGGACAACAGACTAAACTTTTCCTAAATGGGACTCCATGCAAGACAAATTGATTACAAGAAAACCATTACTCCTCTGTACAACCCACCACTTTTAACAACCTTGCACCAGTAATTCTTCAAAGGGCCTCACAATTTCCTGATAATCTGCTGCAACCCATTATTAATGGCTCCATTCACGCTCAGGTTCTCCTTACAACAGAAAGTTTATCAGCAGTACAAATCAATCTGTTTTGTCAACATTCTGCTCCAGCTGATGTACCAGCCTGATACTCTCATTATTCATCCTGGTTTTGGTATAGACTGGGTTTCCCTTTGCTGGTTTTGTTCCTGCAGTCCCTTTGCAAGAAGCAACACAGCCTGAACACTTCAGTGGGGGCTTCTGGAGAAGAAAGGTGGTGTTATAAATCATCACTCATTTAGAAGTTAATTTTAATGGGTTACATTTTATTTGCTTCAGTTGAACACCATTATTTACAGACACAAGTTAATAAAACACATCACAAACCAATAAATTTTCAACAGCTAATATTTATAGGTGCATAGTTCATGCTCAGTTACTTTTTTTATATGTATAATACATACACGTATATATAAAGCTCTCACAATAAGTCATCTCTGCACAGAAAGAATAGTCATAGGAAACAAATAAAAAATGTATCATAAACAATATTAAAATACTGACAACCTATCAACAAAACATGTACAGAGTTAGAAATAAGCAATAGACACTTAGGTGTTTTTATTTAACATTTTCTTTTTTAACTTTTAAACTTGAAGCCACAATATCCACAGCACAACAATGACCCTGCCAACCAGCTTTCATTTCAGCAGGAGGGAAATGCTGAAACAAGGTGGATGCAGTCACAGATACTCCAATTATTGCTGATGGAAGACTTCAAAATACACTGTAAAAACTGTAAAAAAATTTTACGACTGGGCACATTGGAACTCAGCACTTGTACAGGATGGGACGTCTTTAGTAGTAGATTTCAGGAGATATAAAGGAAGGAAGGGACTCTCATGCTTCAGGTTCATAGTCTTGATACTCTTCCTAATGAGGAGAGCAGAAATCAGTGCTACTGGTATTATAGATAAATGCATCCTACTTACACTGCTTGTTCTAGTCCTTGTGGAGTCAATGTCAAAATATTATGGATTTTCATGTGACCAGGATGTTGCTATTTGTTATTATTTTGTCACATCTTCCAGATACTGCACCTTACAAACTGTGGTGTTTACAGGGGAATTAGGCTTTGGCACTGGCTAACATACTACTCAGCTGATGTTGCCAGGATCTCCCAAGGCCACCCATGGAAATTCACTTGAAGGAGGAGGATCACCTCAGGGCTGAAGAGCCCACCAGGTGCTACAGATACTTGTATGACTCAGGAAGTCACCTAAATGTGTGTTTAACAACTGGTTTGTGAGCAGTCTCCATCATTTCAGTGATATGCAAGATAATATGTGGTCCAGCACGCCTTTAATTCTTTTACTGGATCATGGCCTAAATGCTTTATGCCTCTCATTTTCAGCCTGATTATCTGTACTACTGTAAAACTGCCACTCCAACTACTAACACATCATGCCAGACATTGCAATATTTTAGATAGCAGGTTCATGAAAAGCAACAAAATTATTTTCTCCCATAATTGCATAAATTTAAGCGCATAATAATGAATTATGTTGTTTTAGAAAGTGTGATGCTTCAATAAATGGCCAAGCTATTAAAACAATCCATGAAGATACAGGTTTTCCTATTTTCCATATCAAACATGAGAAAAAGATACAGGTTTGCTGTGGATTACTCAGAAACCCAGGCACGAGTGTTTTGAAACACACTGAATTTTACTGTTAAACTTCCTTCCTATCAAGAAAGCAATGGATTTTTGTGATTCCCAGTCCTGTACTTCTAGGAGATCTTGGCCAAAGAGACTGCAGTTCTGCTGTGCCCCACACCAGGTTAATGTTACTCGAGCAGGTGATGTGCCCTGTGCCCTTCTCTTACATGCATTCTACAGCAAATACCACAAGAGATTTACCTCTGGAGGCATTTCATAAGCCTCATTCTCAGGATCCATAGCAACATCTGCATTATTCACCATTCCCTCCTGCAGGAAACCTTCTTCATTCTACATGTAAAACAAGGAAAGAAAAGTGACAGACTGTAAGTGCTTGTCTTGTCATTTAAGCCAAAGCATGTCTTTCCTCCCCATCAGTGGCTGAATTCTTGGCCTGTCCTTTGCTGTGGGATGTTGGCAAGGGCTGTGAAGAGCAGGAGGACATCCACTCCTGAGAGATCTTCTCCCTTCCACAGCAGTATCCATGGGAATAACTAGTATCATCTTTCTGAATAGCTAAAGTCCTGATACACCCTTTCTCTCTTGCCACTGACAGGCCAAGAAGTCAATCTGAACAAAAGAACAGTACTGCAACTGCAAGTTGCTGAATATAATTGGAAAATATTTTAATACAAAAAAACCCCAAACCTTGGTCAAGCTATGAAACAAACCAAAACAAGTGTTTTGCTCCTTAAGAATCTGATCTGGGAAACAAAGCCCCCCCAGAATTGTTTCAGTAGGTTATCACATTAATTTCTGATTAGCTACTTGGAGGAATACAGTCACAGGTATGTAAACATAGTTGTAAAAGCAGGCCAAAAGAATTGGGTTGTATCAAGACAAAGACAAGGGACTGTAAATAATTGACATATTTTTCAATGTTAATAATGAAAGTACAGTTGTTGTTTTTTTTAATGCTTAGATACATCAATACTCTCATAAATTGTTGCTTATTTTACAGATTTAGCCTTTTCACAGTACATTCCACAGTGGACAAAAAAGAGAGAACTATTATAATTCGGAGTATTGTGTGCTGTTTTTTCCTTCAGTTTTAGAACCTAACTGTATTGGGAAAAGCTGTTTTCCTTTAATGGGTCACACCTCTATGTGCTTTCATATGTCAACCAGCATGTTACTCTGTGCAGTATCAATATATGATTCATGGCACTACCAGGTACCCAGTTCCTTACAGTTTTTTTTCTGGGCTTCTGTTATTGACCTTTTAAAAGTCCTTCTGTTTTATATGGCAATTTTCATAAGAACCTCTTGGAATTAATGAGATTGCAACAGCATAGGGAATAACTTGCTGAGTAAGACTACCTAGGTGTTGTCTAAGAACTATAGGTACTATTTACCATCTAAACCAAACATAAATTTTAAAGGAAAAAAAAAAGAACATTCCAATTGGGCCAATTCCCATAGTAGTTGTTACTGCAGAACTTCAGAGAAGAAACATGGCTTTTGCCAGCACAAAAACTGCTTGAGTTCATCCTGAGCTGTAAGAAAATTGATATAACATATACAAGTAGCTCAACGTAACTATTTTGATGATGCTGATGTATGCCAATTTATACCAATCCAGACAGAAATGCACTAAAAAAAATTTACAGATACTCAGGAAGAAATTAACTTTAGAAAAACCCCGTAGGCTGGCAGTGTAGACAGAAATACAAAGTTAAGTAAGTTACAAACCAGACTAATGAGGCAATTCTTCAAAGTCTGCAATTTACAGGATAGTGAAGCTAAATTAAATTTAGGATATAGATAAAATGAGGATAAGAGCAGCTAAACCTGAAACTCACCTCTGTGAGTTTAACACACAAAAAAACCCCAGTGGCACTTTACCTTCACTTGTCTTTCTCAAGTTTTTGCTGTTCACTGTTTGCCATGTGGTTTAACTGGGTGACCTTAGTCATAACATTCTTGTTTCTCACTTGCTGCATCTCTCCATGCACCAATTGTGACTTTTTCTGCCAAACACAAATCCTGTTCTCCCTTTTCTGGCACAGATGCATGTCCACAGGTTTTGCACCATAATCACCGAAGTCCATGATGTGCAGGATTTATTTCCATAATGTGGATTCTTCTCTCTTGCTCTTACAGACTTTAAAGGGACAAATTGCTTCTCAGTGGGGCCAGATGTGCTTTTTCCTTTAGAAGTAGACAGTATAGTCCATGTGTGGACAATGCCTGTTTTTCTGCCAATTCCCTCCATATACATGCCTGCTGTCAGTTAACATCCTGTGCTCCTCTATGGCATAGATAACATGGACAAATTCCAAAAGTCAAGGGACATCAATGAATAAGATCGCTAATATCTTTATTTAGTCCTGTGTCTTCCAGAAGAACTAATAATTCTGGATGTTCAACATGACAGGGAACTTTTCAAGCATGAAATTATCAGAAAACCTGGGCCCAATTACAGTTCTGTCCTGGCTTATCAAAACACTCAAGCCCCTAAGACAATTTGTTGTGCAATATTTAATTACTATAGCTGCTATACAGTTTTTAGGAGTATTTATGCCCATTTACTTTCATGAGAAGGATCATCAAACCCTATCATTTTTTTCTGAAATAGCTAAATAATATGTGCAATGCACATTTTAAAGCTGTTACTGTGCACAACACATTAGCTCTAAGGGCCTACGGCTCCATTCTACTGTTTAATCCTAAATGTAATTTAATTTCTGCTTCCCCCAATCATTACAGAACAGCTTCAGCTAACGATCACTACACCAAGTAAACCTGGGCCTAAAATGAGTCTTGAGATTGCACAAGGAAGAAAGCACGCAGCTTAATGTTATCTGTAGCAGGAAAACAGATGGCAAATGAAACTGCCAGGACCATTAGTTAACGATGAAGAAAAAGATTTGACAGCCAAATTTCAAAGAAGAGCTTCAAAGCTTCTACACTCTTTGTTAGGAACCTCTGCCATGGGGAAGGATTACAGGGACACAGTGCCAAAGAAAACACTGAAGTTACTGTCCTCCCAAGTTGTTTCAGCAAGTTCAGGATGGAGATTCCTTTACAGTTTCAAATCAGCAGCACTAGTAAAATTCAATGTCAATCACAACACCAATGGGTTTTCAAATGAAGCAAATTATAAACCGTAACAAACCATCAAGGGAACTCTGCCTGGGAAAGGATTATCAGCTCTGTCCAGCTGCAAACAGTAACACAAAGACCACCTTCCACATTGATCTCACTGGAGTTCAGTCAAGAATGACATTACTCATGGTCACATTTGTTACATTTAAATGTATAGCAGTGGTGACCACACAATTTTTAATGGTGGCTCCTTCTGAACTTGGGGTATCTCAAAAATATCACCACCCCCAGAAATACAGAGACAAAGGTATACCTTAGATCATTATTTACCTCCTTTAAAACAAATGCAATTTTATGTTCTTGTGATCAGTAATTCCATATCCTGATTCAGTTATGGAAAAGGAAAAACACCCAACAGACCAATTCTTGTCTTAGTATGAAAGATGCTTTTTTCTCTTTAAGCTGCCACCTTGTCACGCTTTGACACTGGCCCGGTAATTAAACTGAATAACAGATGCTCCCTATTAATCCCCCTCTCCTCCCTGATAAGGAAAGGAGAGAGAATAAAGGAGAGAGGCTTATGGGTTGGAAGCTAAACTACACAACGTTAATGAAACAGTAATGATAAATAGGAAAAATTACTAAATATATACAAATATACAATTGCAGCTACTTACAAGAAACTTAGCTGAAAGCAAAAGTACAAACCAGAAAATCACCTTTATCCTGGCTCGAACCAGGACACACCTCTATTCTTAAACCATATAGAAAACTAAACAAAAGCTTCTCAGAGATGAAGTCAGTTTTTAACTGGGGAGCATGAACTCTTCCTGCAGGGAAAACACTTTAAAAAGGGAAGATCACTACTTGTGCAATAAACAAGGTGCTAGAGGAATAGTGATGTGGGGATGTCTGCTTGTCCCCTGAGGCCTTCCTTAAGAAAAAGCAAGTGCCTGCCTATATCTTGATTTGAAGCACAGTTATTCTGGGTAAGATCTGTATTTCTACACCTCCAGAGAGCCTTGTGCCCTCAGCCCCCATGCTACAGAAAGCAAACTTTGGTGATGAGCCAGAGGTGGAGCACACCACACCCTGCCCTACCCAGGAGCCAAAAGTGGTGTCAGTCTGTGCTGTCAGCACTCCAGTCTGCCTTCACGAACCTTGGTAACTATCAGACTCACACAACCCAAAACTTATGTGCCATCAGTCTACCTCACCCACCCATACCTCCCTGGGCATGAAGTGCTATGGTGCACACCCTCCCTTCCCAGAGAATGCTTGTCCTCTTGTTTTGTTGAGCAACTTTGGTAATTTTATGAACAAAGGGGAGACAGTGTTCCGTCATCATAAAATGGCACATTTGCATGACCCTAGGCACCAGTTCTGATTCAAAGAACTGGCAAAAAATACCTGGTACACAAGAGGGGCAAAAGTAAGATGTGAAATAGAAGTTACTGGCTGCAATGGCTCCAAAACATTGCTCCTTCATCTTACTAGGGGAATGACTCCTGCTAAGCTGTGTGTCTGACTGTCAAACAACTTTTGCAATAAAATAATAATCAAACTGATCAAAAAGTCTTCCTGAAGAGATGACCCTGTTTTTATTGCCATCAGAAATAAATGATTTTATCTCAAGTCAGAGACAAAAGCAACTTCAAAAGTAAGCATTGTAACTGTAATTCATCAGCTGATATAAGCATTATCATTTTCTCTCTGTCTAGTTACACATTGTTTTCTTTCCATTATGAATGTCGAAGGAGTTCTACAGTCATGTATATTCTCATGATGAGTGGTGACTAATTCCCTTTGCATTGATTCCATGTTCTGAGATAAATAAACCTGGCTGTCAGAGTGTCAGCTATTAAAATGTTTATACTGGCAATAGGAGATCACGCCGGAAGTCTCTTTTCCCAGCCACAGAGGTCAGAAGGCACTTCCAGAGATGATGTAGTCCAACCACCCAGCTCCAGTCAGGGCCACCTGGAGCAACCAGGTTGGGTGTTGACCATCTGCACAGATGAAGACTCCACTATTTTGCTCAATAACCTGGACCAGTGTTTGACTCCTTGCACACTGGAAAGGTTTTTTCTCATTTTTCGCATGTTTAAACGCATTTCAATTAGTGGCCACTGCCTCCTGCCATTTCACTTGGCACTGCTGAGGAGTCTGGTTCAATCTTCTTTACCACCACCTCCATCAGATATTTATACACGTGGAGAAACTCCTGCTATAAACTTTCATATTCATGTTGCTTCACACTTGCTGATTTTCTGTCTGTTATTGAGACCTTTCTGAAATTTCCCATGCAGATATTGTGAGAGAATTTGTTCTTCAGTAGAAAGCTCCACTATCTGGAAACAATTATATACATAAAAATAAGGTGAGGTTTACCTGAAGCACCTGACAAATTAATGGAATATGAGAAGTCATTCTCAATTGCAACAAAATAGATTATTATCAACTCAGTGAGCACTGGTCACACCACATCACTTGCCATTCTGTTATTGAGTGTTTTATACTTACTTATTAGCTGTGAAGCAAGGTAAGAGTCAATAAGGAAAAAGCACTGAAGTAGAATAGGGAAAAAGCTGGTTTACAAGATAATTTTGGCACATCTCTTTTGTAAAGACCTTTAAAGTCCTTTTTGGAAAGTCCTTTGCATCTCTTAACAAAGTGTTCCATGCAAAGCATTTTTAATGCAGTCCAGTTTGTTGTACCTACACACCAGCTGGTACCTGGAGGAGCTTGAAATAAAAATAAGACTGTAAAAAATAAAATTAGAAAATCCTATTTTAATAGCATTATTACCTTGCAAAATTACGGTGTACTGAGAGGTTAGAGTAAAAGTAGTATTGCCTTATACTGTATTTCAAAGCACACCAAGGACAGAACTAGCAGAAAAATGGGATGTGATGCTTGGTGAATATGCCCAAACAGTGCTTTCCCTGCTCAGCAATAGGAAAGACAGTCCCATCAGGGCATTTGGCATTCCCTGAGCTCATTAACTGGTCCCAGTAGGTCTCCAGAGAAGCCATGTCTGCTTCCTCCCTCCCTGCTGATAGCCATGGTCACAGACACCTTTGCCAGCCTGGATATTATGTGTAGCCCAGTCCTAGTGCATTATTGAATTTGCTGTTGTTTCAATCTGGATAACCATACTACTAATCTGTCTTTATTACCACACCATTATTTAGGGATAAATTGTTTATGCCTAAAGCTGTTGGTCTTGTGCCTGTTATTACATCCTGAACCCATAACTCAGCAGGGCTGCCTTAAGGCTTTTGTGTCTGGTAACTGAATATCCATACAGCCTGACTAAACCCATTTCATTTTTGGGTTCCTGCACATTCTGCAGGAACTGCGTGTTGGTTTTTGTTGGTGATTAAAATACAATTTTGGGATTCTTTTTGTATACCCTCAGTGCAGCTGTTATACATACTGTCCAAATTCACCTCTTGCTAAGAGCTGAATAGCAATTTGCTATGCCATTGAGATTAAAATTCCCCTTTGAAAGAAAGTAGGCTGTATCCTTCTTCTCTACAGAATATCAGGATATTCAGGAGCTAAGTGTTGGACCTAAGTGAACAAATAACTGTATTTTCCTTTTGGTAACTTATTTTTTACAGGTATTTTGACCATAAAGCCCAGCTTGTGTGAGAGAAAAAAAAAAAAAAAAAAAAAAAAAAAAAAAAAAAAAAAAGCCTCAATGTAGTTACCTTCCTAGTGGTGAGGTATCAAATATGTGGAGCTGACTATAACAGGGATTCCAGTTCAGTTTCAATGCTCTAAATCTCCTGCTGACTTATTGCAATAGTCATTGCCTTTAAGCCTCAACTGTGAAGGACAAAGAATTAGCAGCAGTTGAGTGGTTTTACTCCAGAGATGCAGAAAGAAAACATATCTGTGCACTAGCTAGAAAGAAGTAAACTGTTTTAATTATCCCTAAGCTAAACACCTAAGGGAAGGAAATTATCAGAAAGCATTATATGTGAAAGAAACTAGCTAATCCAGTGCACAGCTCCTTTAGAGAACCAGTAATGAAATGGGACTACTGCCCTCCTTCTCCTTTAATGGAGAGTGGAAGTGAAGAAGAGCCATTTAATCAGATAAATAAATGTCAGCATGATAGCACAATTTCAATGAAAGGCTAACATAGTGGCCACAAGTGCTACAGGCTGCATTTTGATTCATGTGTTTATGTCCTCCAGTTAGCAATGACAAAAGTGAAAAGGATAAAGACTGAGCCCTACAGAGAGAGGAGCAAACATGAAGCCAGTCTAAGTGTCTGTGGTTGCTGGTTCGTCTTGGTTTCTAGAAATAACTGGAAATACCTGCTGTTTACAACAATTTGTAAACTGCTGTAAATTCATGGGAAAATGAATTTCGATACAACATAGCTGGTGTATATTTTTTTTGTTCCTTTTTTAAAAATTCTCCATTTAGTGTTACATGTAAAGATGAGACTCGGCTCGGTTCAGAGTACAACAGGAACCTTTCCACAAGCAATACACTTTCCTAAAACTCAGATTCATGTTTTGCATTAACCAGGGTGGTAAAATTACCAAATCAGAGCTGTTGTTATTTGCTAATAAATCGATTACATGGAGAATGCACTCATCAGCCAGGTCAGACCAGCAGGTTATACAAGTTATATAAAATGACTGACATGTGCATTAATTACAGGTTGTCTGGGACTGAGCCAATGTATGATCAGTTTGGTAAACTTGGAAATGTATCCAGAACACATGGTCCTTTCAGCTTGATCCTTTTCAGTTTCCCAAATCTATGATGCCATTGAAAACTCTACAGGTAGGGGAAGAAAAAGCTAGAGCTTACCACTTAGAAAGACTGGAGTAGTTTCTAATTGCAAAAGAGTGGGAATGATACACACTAACTAAACATCAATCAGGGGATTCTGGTCACATCTGTGTCTCACTTGACATTCTCCTGAACAAGGGAGAGTAGCATAGGTCAATAAAAATGTTTTAGGGTATTGATCTGCTCAAAATTACACACTACCAACACAGTAATTTACATTCTCAAAACCTGACATTTCAAGAGTACCATTTTGTAGAAAGCTTGAGACAAGTAATACCACTATTTTTAAATGAGGATTTGGAAGAAGGACCAAACACTGCACATTACTGTGCATGCTTGGTCATATGCATTAAGAACGAACAATAAACAACATGATATTTTTGTTATTCTCGCTACGTAATTCAAAGATACCTTGACAAAATTAAGTGGCTGAAATAAATAAGATGCAGCTCATTGGGAAAAATTCTTAAGATGCTGCACATATACACTCACCAAATCAAAGAGGAAGGACAAATGGCATTAGAAAATAATCATGAAGCTGAAGAATTAGCACCGTCATTTTACTGAAAAGAAGGCAAGCCATTCTTGATGGGAGATGATGGGACTTGTTAGGAAAGCATTAGTGAACTAGGTTTATATATCCTAAAGGAATCACCTTAATTAGGAGCGTCTGAGAACAGTCTGGCCCTACGTCTGTCAGGAGCTCCATGGGATCCATCTGTTCCCTTGCAGCAATGGATAATTCTCCAATCTGTATGAACTCTGCACCAAGAAGGACCTTCAAGGACAATACCTCAGCTTTGTCCTCATTAAATAAAACTAGAACATAATACAGGATCTTGACTGATCACACTAACTAAAACAATGGTACATGTCATAGCAATTAGCAGCCTTGTATGGATTCAGCTCTATTAAATTAATTTAAACTGCAAGATCTCTGTCAAAGCTGCTAAGTTATTTTACCATAATCACATTCCAACATTATGTATCTTTTTAAACTCCAGAAGAAGTTACTGTATAGACTTCAAGCATACATATTCTCTTTCCTAAGAGACAAAATGAAAGGAGGAAAATAAGTGTCCAATTCTGGACCCCTCAGTTTCAGAAGGACTGGGAAATGCTTGAAAGAGTCCAGCACAGAGCCACCAAGATGACGAAGGGAGTGGAACATCTCCTTTTTGAGGAAAGGCTGAGGGAGCTGGGGCTCTTCAGCTTGGAGAAGAGGAGAATGAGGGGTGACCTCATTAATGTTTATAAATATGTAAAGGGAGAGAGCCAGGAGGACACTGTCAAGTTTTTCTCAGGGGTGACTAACAATAGGACAAGGAGCAATGGTTATAAACTGGAGCACAGGCGGCTCCATATAAACATTTGGAAGAATTTTTTCACTGTGAGGGTGACAGAACACTGGCACAGGCTGCCCAGGGAGGAACAGCCTGGGCTCCCACTCCACACACATAGCCCCAGAGACAGCACACGTTTCAGTTCTGTACCCCATCTTGTGCATGTGGATTCACAAAGCAATGAGGTAACATCACTCATTTTCAAGGAAACTTTTAAAGAAAGAAGGCTCTGCAGCTAGTGGAAAGACGGCCTGGTTTTCTCACTGAGCTTCCCCCAGAGTATGAGTGGATGAGCTGCTGCAGTCAGCACTGACTCTGCTTTTACTCCCCTTGTGTTGAGGTGTGGAAGTGACAGGACTGGTAGTGGCAGCACGGTCACCTTCAGAGGCTGAAATTGATTGACAAGTTGTGCTATCAGTGAAGTGGTTACCCCTCAGTGTTTATCAGTGAGCATTGGGAAAGATTACTTCTCAGTCCACTGGCCTAAAACGTAAAAATCACAAACACCTCTTCAGCTTTTGCTTCTCCTGTAGAATAAGAAATAATTCTTTTTTTAACTTAGTGTAAACAATTAATAAAGCTTACTTAGTAAGGTGTAGAAGGCAAGCAGACTCTTAAAGGACTAATACCTAAATACACAATGCTCTAGTATCTGCATTTTCTTTCGCTCCTCCCCTGGCACTGTTACTGTTTCTTTGCTTTTTATTTCTGGCTTAGCTGAAGGAAAGCATCAGACAGGAGTCTGCTATCCTCTACACCACACGAGAGTGGAGTGAAAAGCAAAACAGCCTTTCCCAGGCCAAATTTAGCTCTTATCTTATGTCAATCTAAGCCTGGTGCACTTTTTCACCTCAATAAGCCATTTTTCTACTTGTATCTGTACTGCTGAAAGCAGTCCATCTTTATGATCTTCTTTTCAGACATCTGCTGCTGCTCCAAAAGCATACCATAAAAATCTTCACTACTTCTTCATAAACAGAAAATCATGAGTGCAATTTTGGATTGGTTTTGAGGAGTCATCTAAGCCACACCTCTGCTTTAGGCAGGTTCAGCTTTCCCTAAATCATACCAAACAGATGTCTGGGAAAAGCCACATTAAAAGCCTCCAGTGACAAAAATTCCCCAGTGTCCCCAGGCAGTCTAATCCTATGCTTAATTATTGGTCCCATTAGCAGCTCTCCTGGTGTCTAACCTTGATTTCTCTCACTGCCTTTTAGCACCAGTATTTTAGTCCTATGGCACACAGTCCTTTTTCTCTCTGTAGCAAAAGGTTTGCTACTGGGCAGACTGTTACTGTGATTCATTTCAGTTTTCTCTTTTCTGGGCAAAACCAGCTTGTCTGCTCACACAATACAGTTAGGAAAAACCAGTTGAGCACCCACTACCCTGCATCCCCAGTACTTATTTATAAGTGCACAGAAGGGATGCAGCTGCTCAGTGTTTGGAGCAGAGTCAAGTAAGTCAGAGATGCTGCTCCTTGGGCTGACAGAGGGAAAAGAGGGAAGAGGCAGTGCTGCTTGATGTGGAAAAAACTATCCCAACCAGTGTGGACTCAGGATCTCCTTGGCCACAGATGGAGCTTCAAAAGAGAACTGTTTCTGCACTGCTTTTACCAAAAGAGACTTCTTTTAAAAAACTCCATCAAATTATTTGAAATTATCACGCAGAGCTGCTTTTAAAGGAAAAAAGCAGAATGGAAATTTCGTTGTCACAGTTTTTAGAATGACACTTACCCTCTGGTCCTTTCTTATTATTAATCACAGTAGCACCCCAAAAGTCACTGGTTAAGCAGAGGTCTGCCCACTGCACCCAGGAGTGAACTGGAGACACAGTAAAGCAATCACCATTAACTGCTAAAATTCACTAGAAAAAGTAGGCTCCAAAGCCACAAGGCTCTTAAGAAAGGGGAACTACTCTTTTCTCCTCATCTGCTTTTATGGCTTGAGAGAGGGGACTCTAAGCATATTCCAGTCACTGCTCAATTAATATTGAAGTATAGGAGAGGAAAAAATTATGCATACACATCATAAGTGTAGCACACAAAAAAGCAGTTGAGGCAAAGCATTCATCCTGTTCACAACATCCAGACAGCAGGGAAAAAAACCACATTTCTTTCAGGACCTTTTGAATGAAATTCTGTTGAGCAACTGTACTCATTACATCCTCGACTTTGAGGATAAACAAAAAAACCAAAACTAAACCACTTTTCTTCATATTTATGGCATAACTGTCAGCTACATGGAATTACAGAAGCTGAGATTAAGTTGAGGAAGAATAATTTCATGCATGTCATGCCAATTAGAATGATTATCAAAGCTTTTTCTATAGAGATGAAGGTGCTCAGTCAAAAGAGAGGAAGAATTGAGAGAACACGTGGCAAATCAACTACAGTCACAACAGTTTTTCTCCTACAAGCCACACTTGCACTTTCTGCAATAAACATTGATATGCCACTCAGACAATATATCATAATAAATGTTTGGGTTCTCATTATGGTGGAGCTCTTTTATGTTTTCAGTACTAAGGATGATGCAAAAAAGATTGGCAGGACCAATCCACACTTCAGAAGAGGATGTTGCATTCATAATATGACTCCCTATAGTTTGAAAACAGCACAAAAACCTACCAGCCCTAAAGATGTTTTTCTACACGTGCTGCTTGGTGAACATTTAGATAAAAATAAGAGCCAGGTTCCTGAGAATCACCCAGGCAAGAACTGAACACAAGCAACTCACTTGCATTATTGCCACAGCTGGATGCCCAAAGCTCAAGCAGTATCAGTTAGACACCCAGCTGGTGAACGTATGTGTAAATGCTATTAGAAATGAGCCATGCTAGAAAGTATTTACGTGGAACAGGAGGCCAAAAGTAAATTGAGTTTGCCATGAACAAACAAACGAAATGAAATTCGGAAGTATGCTATCTCACAATATTTTAATATTGTTTTCCAAATAATTTTGGTTTAGACATCTTGGGAGTATTTATGCATTTCCACCATAGGGGTACTCCAGTGGCTGACATTGAAGTATGATAATTTTTGTAGTAGCTCAGCATAAATCCAGTTAACACGCTTACAATTGCATCAGCACTGTTGAACAAGCAGATTCAATAAGAAACTATACGGAAAAATAACGGTGATTTCTGTTATACACAGGTTTCTGTAAGAGCAGGCAACAAACTGGTTCTTATTCTCTGGTCTAGTTGCCCATCTGCCAAGAATTACCCAAGTAAGGCAGTGGCACTGGAAACTGCAGCAGTAGCTACTCTGGCCTTGTTCATCTCTTTCCCACCCTTGCAGCTTTCCTAACATCAGTATGTGGGGCTCAGTGGGCTAACATTTAAGCAAACAGGAACAACATGTGCCAGCATGGGCCTTGGACAATATAGCATTGTCAAAAAGTTATTTCCAAAATACTAGCTGGTACCACAAATATTAAGGAGCATTTTTCTGAATGGGTTCTTGCAGAAAAATAATTCAACACATTCTTTACAACAGTGATAACAAATACAAACTATATGTAAGCAATCTGATAAAGCTTAAAAGAACATTACTAATAAAAGCTTAGAAGCTGGTCTACTTGAATTATTTTTATACATTTTATTCACATAGGACCTAATTCAGCAAAATATTTTGGAGCATGCATTTAAGTGAATAGTTAGTTCCATGGAAGTCAAAGCTTTTACAAAGGTTTAATACTAAAATAATACTGCAGTGAATCAAGGACTCACTTTAGAAATCTGGAGTGTTTCAAGCATCAAACTGCTTAATATGATAAGGTATGACAACTTTGAAATCTGATGCAAGCCATTTTTATCCTGTAAGACAGACAGACTTAGCATTTATGCAGCTGTAATTTCCCAAATTAAATCACTGACAAGAGAGCTCTTCTACTGTACCCTCAATGAACAGAAGCATTAAGATCCACACAAAATGGGACAGCATTTCAGCAAAGCATGTTCCTAACACACGTTCCAATAGCCCTGTAGAAACCAAGCTTTATGCAATTCAAAGCAAGCTTTGGGCACAATACTCCCCCATCACCTATTTGCTGCAGAAAGAGAACACCTTCAGCACTGAAGTTATTTTTTATATACTGCTGCTGATTACCCCTGTTGGAAAGAAAAACACCCGAGTGCTTTGTGTTGTGTGGGTGATGCTCCCATTTCCCAATTGAGTTAAGCCAATGTTTAGAGCAAGGGTGAAGTATTTTAAATTGGCTTGTATCAGTACAGTGACTCAGTGCTCACTGAGCAAGTGGGAGGACTTCAAGCATTTGACATTGCCACAACTGAGAATGTTAGGGAATTGAAATTTCATTTTTATCTTGTCATTTTAAAATCCTAAAAGGGACCATTAATCATTCAGCAGCCTATTAGATATCTAGCAGTCAGAAGGAAAGGATTTATTTCCCTTCCATGTTTAAGTCGTTTGAAATCTAGTATGAATTCTTTCATTTGAATACCAGGTATCACCATTTGCCCACTTCTCCTGAAAAAACTTAATAAATGCTCAAGTTAAAAATTGATCTGTCTCCTAAACCTTTATGAAAAAAAGACAGAATTAAAACAATCAGATAGAAGATGAGGTTGTGATAAACCCCACGAGCCACCCAATCTGTATGCACAGAACTGGTGTATCTTGGAGGCTTCTGTGAAATAAATTTTAACTACTATGTTCCCTTTTAAAGCCAAGTGCCTTGTGCATAGTGGCTGGAGACACTCTCAACTCATTAAACACAGAATTAACACCACCATGTTCACTTTGAAGATGTGTAGGATGCCAGTCCTACAGGCACCAGCACCCTGAAGCACTTGAACATGTTAATCCCATTGTAGGGCACTTTTTTTCACCATAATGTTAATCACATAATATCTGGGTGTATGTCTCTCTAATCACTGAGCTGAAATTAGGGCACTGGAAGGGACCTCAGAGATCATCAAGTCCAACCCTTGAAGGCTTAAGCAGCCCTGTTGGTCAGGCTCTGCTCTGTGAGACACCTAAGGAGAGATGACTCCTCTCTCTTCCCCCACAAAACCTCATCCCTGCTTGTTAGGGTGTCTGTTACATGCCTGACTCATCTCCATCACAAAGCATCAGTTCAGACTCGTCACTAATCACCTTAATCGTGTTGGCTTCTGCAACTTGCTCAGAGTCCCCAGCTGATGAATAATTCAGGCTTCAGCCTTACAAATACAGTGAAGGAGTTTGCAGGTCAGGCCTTGTACTTCAGCAGTGACTTTGTAACTTCACTGAAAATACCTTACGGTCACAATCCCCTTTTCTTCAGCCCAGTGTTGGCTACAAACCTTCTTGGAGAGGCTTTAATACAGCTCTAACCAAACACTATGGTCTATGATTTAATTAACTGGAATATAAAGCACTGATACAATTTCCAAGGAAGACCAGTCAATTATACAGTCTGTGTGATTTGAATTCTCCCAGTGCATAAACATTAAAGAGTTGAGATGGTTCTGATTAGGCTTAACTGTTCAACTGGACTGTGTGAAGGCAGATAATTTTGGTAGGGACTTGGTTCTGAGTGATCTCACTTGTTCTTCTGAAAAGCAGAAGCTGCTCCACAGCAGCTAATGGAGATTTGGTTGTACACAGGGCAAAATTAAACTTACAAGTTAACCTATGTAGTGAATACGCCAAAAGAAAATTATACAAAACCTCAGGAATACTACTGACAGAAAAACTAAAGTTCACATTAATGAATACACAGAGGTCCATGAAAAAAAAGAAGTCTACTATTTTCTTGAAATTATAAAGATGATGAAACTCTCCATCTTGAAGGAAAAGTAACTTCATATCATAGAACTGTACCAATGAGAGTGATCCTAGGAGAGGAAACATGCTCATTTTGCTCATGTGTGAGGGCTCTTCCTGAAGCTGTTCATTCATCACTTCCTAGGCTTGACTCTGCTCCAAACACTGAGCAGCTGCATCCCTTCTGTGCACTTATAAATAAGTACTGGGGATGCAGGGTAGTGGGTGCTCAACTGGTTTTTCCTAACTGTATTGTGTGAGCAGACAAGCTGGTTTTGCCCAGAAAAGAGAAAACTGAAATGAACCACAGTAACAGTCTGCCCAGTAGNCAAGTTAAAAATTGATCTGTCTCCTAAACCTTTATGAAAAAAAGACAGAATTAAAACAATCAGATAGAAGATGAGGTTGTGATAAACCCCACGAGCCACCCAATCTGTATGCACAGAACTGGTGTATCTTGGAGGCTTCTGTGAAATAAATTTTAACTACTATGTTCCCTTTTAAAGCCAAGTGCCTTGTGCATAGTGGCTGGAGACACTCTCAACTCATTAAACACAGAATTAACACCACCATGTTCACTTTGAAGATGTGTAGGATGCCAGTCCTACAGGCACCAGCACCCTGAAGCACTTGAACATGTTAATCCCATTGTAGGGCACTTTTTTTCACCATAATGTTAATCACATAATATCTGGGTGTATGTCTCTCTAATCACTGAGCTGAAATTAAACACCTGGAAGCACTGAGAATCATAGAATCATAGAATTGGCTGGGCTGGAAGGGACCTCAGAGATCATCAAGTCCAACCCTTGAAGGCTTAAGCAGCCCTGTTGGTCAGGCTCTGCTCTGTGAGACACCTAAGGAGAGATGACTCCTCTCTCTTCCCCCACAAAACCTCATCCCTGCTTGTTAGGGTGTCTGTTACATGCCTGACTCATCTCCATCACAAAGCATCAGTTCAGACTCGTCACTAATCACCTTAATCGTGTTGGCTTCTGCAACTTGCTCAGAGTCCCCAGCTGATGAATAATTCAGGCTTCAGCCTTACAAATACAGTGAAGGAGTTTGCAGGTCAGGCCTTGTACTTCAGCAGTGACTTTGTAACTTCACTGAAAATACCTTACGGTCACAATCCCCTTTTCTTCAGCCCAGTGTTGGCTACAAACCTTCTTGGAGAGGCTTTAATACAGCTCTAACCAAACACTATGGTCTATGATTTAATTAACTGGAATATAAAGCACTGATACAATTTCCAAGGAAGACCAGTCAATTATACAGTCTGTGTGATTTGAATTCTCCCAGTGCATAAACATTAAAGAGTTGAGATGGTTCTGATTAGGCTTAACTGTTCAACTGGACTGTGTGAAGGCAGATAATTTTGGTAGGGACTTGGTTCTGAGTGATCTCACTTGTTCTTCTGAAAAGCAGAAGCTGCTCCACAGCAGCTAATGGAGATTTGGTTGTACACAGGGCAAAATTAAACTTACAAGTTAACCTATGTAGTGAATACGCCAAAAGAAAATTATACAAAACCTCAGGAATACTACTGACAGAAAAACTAAAGTTCACATTAATGAATACACAGAGGTCCATGAAAAAAAAGAAGTCTACTATTTTCTTGAAATTATAAAGATGATGAAACTCTCCATCTTGAAGGAAAAGTAACTTCATATCATAGAACTGTACCAATGAGAGTGATCCTAGGAGAGGAAACATGCTCATTTTGCTCATGTGTGAGGGCTCTTCCTGAAGCTGTTCATTCATCACTTCCTAGGCTTGACTCTGTGAAAAATACTCCTCATGTGGAAATGTAGTCTCTCCCTTCCCAGTAACCACAGCTGGAAAAGTTACCTGGATATTGGCTTTTGGGCTTGTGTGGCCTGGTAGCCATTCCTTATTTTTATCTTGTGTCACATCCATCATAACTGTGTTTCATTCAGGTAGTTTTATATGGCTGTACTTAAATTTTTATTGTTCTAAATCTGGTCAGAAATTTACACTTACAGATACTAAAAATAAGCTTTTAGAGAGTTAATGTTTGTCTTAGAAGTTTCAGAGCATAAACTCAGCAGAAAAGAATATACTATAATGATACACATCTCCTTGGGAGGAATGCAGATTTGATAACAAAGGGTCAGGAAAAAAAATAGGTGTCATTGAGCATCTGGTCCAAAACATTGTAGAAAATTTTTCTTGAACAAAGACTTTCTTAGATATTTCTGTCTTCCATTAATTTTGCTTCCTTCATGCAATCAAAGTAGAATGTTTGCAGCTTTATCTGAAAGCTTTACAGCACCACTTGATTTGGTAACTCAGTTGTCACTCTGCAGTGAGCAAGGAGTAATTATTTATTTCAGGAATATTTCCCTGTGGTGTGAGAGGCAATAAAAATGGAAATAAATTACCTTCTGAATATATATAAAATAAGTTAATAATACTTTAAAAATAAACAAAGTAAACCAGATGTTAATTGAAAAAGCTTGTTTGCATCTTTTTGGACACCGATTCCCAGCGAGTTGGTTAAGTTCAGCTCAAGTGCTCTGCTTCACCAAGCCAAAGGCACAGATCTTCAACATATGGCTCACTCTGAAAAGCAAAGGAAAAGCTTCTTTCCTGGCTGCAGTTGCCACATTAAACCCACAAAATGTATGTACCAGGCTAAGTAAGTGGGTAATTCCCTAGCACTTGGGTCTTGGAAACAGCACTCCAGATTTCCTTCCACAGGACTAGTGCCTGTGCTAGCCTAAAGGAAGCATTAATTCCTCCTCTTGCCTGCCTAAATAAATACCTTTCTGGCATAGATTTGGCTGAGCACAGAAAGCAACCTATTTTTATACATGCTACATACAAGCAATGCATTTTGCTGTCAGACAACAGCCTGAGACCTCAGCTCATTGCAGCAAGGGGCAGCCCACAGCTGACAAAACTCCTGGCCCAGCTGAGCCCATGTCCTGAGCAGCTTTGCCTTTCTGCCTGAAATACATTTTGTTTCCCCCTCTACTTCTGATTCTTTTTTCTTTTTTTTTGTGCTTTAGTATCTCAGACTGCAAACCCAGCAATCATGTGTTGCCTGTCCCTCAAAGTCACAGCTCCTCTGGTGGATGGCCCCCAGCAAGGAACTCCCCAGCTCCACCTCACTGCATTTATACCACCTTGGGTAAGAGCAGTCCTCCAAGGTCAGTCAGCACTGATCTGTTCCAATGAACAGTCCTCCTTTGCCATTACAGGTCCTGGCCCAAGGAGCCAGACCTTTGGAAGGGATGAGGCTTATCTTCCTCGCATCCCCAGAGAGTCTGCTCCAAGACTGGTCACTGCTGGATGGCTACAAGCACAACTCCTGCAGCACACTGGCCTGGCAATTGAAGATCAACAAAATACAGTACTGACCAGACCTGCAACAGACCTCCACACTCTAGCTCAGGGAACATCACTGCTGCTGCTCCATCATTTTTATTCTACATTTTAACTGACCCGTAGACTCAAAATCTCCGTAAACTATCCAGCAGGTGTTTAAGTGTCCCAGCACGGTAAGAGTGCTTATTGAAATACTAAAGAACTTTCCACTTCAGATAAAACAACTTCTTAGCCCCTTCCACAATGCATTTCCTTGCCTTGGTCATGGCAATCTGATGCTGCTCTATAGCCCATATTTAACCATCTGCAAATTCAAAGTTGTATTTCTGCATGGGAGTCTAATGAAGAAGTTTAATCTAGCTGTTGAGCTTGCTGAAATGCTGAGAGTAATCATTCTGTAGAAATCCCAGCATGTGTTTTCACTGGTTTTGCTGGATTAGTTTTACATACTGGGATCATGAAACCAGTCTGGTTTTACTGATATGCCTATACCAGCAGTAACTCTTGTAATGCAGCTCCTTCTCTGACATGGATGTGCTGGAGTGTGTCCAGAGAAGGGCCATGAGGATGATCAGAGGGCTGGAGCACCTCTGCTGTGAAGACAGACTGAGTTGGGGTCATTCAGTCTGGAGAGGAGAAGGCTCTGAGGAGACCTTATTGTGGCCTTCCAGTATCTGAAGGGGCTACAGGAAAGATGGGGAGGGACTTTTTAGGATGTCAGGGAGTGACAGACCATGGGGGAATGGATTCAAACTAGAGGAGGGTAAATTCAGGTTAGATATTAGGAAGAAGTTCTTCACCATGAGAGTGGTGAGACACTGGCACAGGTAGCCCTGAAAGGTGGTGGAAGCCCCATCCCTGGAAGTTTTTAAGGCCAGGCTGGACAGGGCTCTGAGCAACCTGATCTGGTGGGAGGTGTCCCTGCCCATGGCAGGGGGGTTGGAACTGCCATAATCTTAAAGATCCCTTCCAGACCTGAAAATTCTATGATTCTACGGCATACTCTGAAAAACTTACACTATTTTTTTTTTTTTCTTTTACTACAAAAGCTGTATTGACATTTGTGATGAAGTTCCTCCAAGAGCTATATCAGTATCTCTTCTAAATATAATCTTTCCTCAGAGATCTATCATAACCTCTCATTGTACACACAGAATCTGTTCAAGCTTTCCACCTATTTAGCAGCACATTTAACTCTCCATCTGCCAGTTTGGGGTTAATATTGATCTGTCAACACTTCAACAACATGTTTTTCCTTTTCTGTCCATTGTAATTGGTTTTCTCCCAGTGCCATGGGACTACTGAGAAAGAGCCCATTTCAAAGTCTGTAAAGTTCACAAGCAACAACCACCCTCTGGATTCTTGCTCTTAAACTGCACAGCAAGAACTGGCTCCCAGTCCCTGCCCTGGACAACCTCTCCATTTCCCAGACTGCTTTTTGAGGCTCATTTGTAGTCTGGAGTGATGACATTTGCACCACTAACAAAACCAAATCATTCCAGAGGCTTGCCATGGTTCTGAAATCAAGGGTATGCCATGTTTACTTACAATATCAGTTTTACTTGGGAGGAAAAAGTTGAAAATGTTCACTGCTGTTGCAAAGCAGTGCCTTCCAATCACAAGCAAATCTCTGTGAATGTAGAGACACTTTAAGTACCATTCTGTGACATTACCAGATGTGACCGTAATGCAATCGCTGCTTTGAAATAAATTATTAATTACTACTTTTTGTGAGAGAAAAAAAAAGTCTTAAATTCAGGTAATTTTCTTCAGAGCTACATTCGAAACACCAAGATAAGCAAAACACTCAAAAAATCATGAAACACCATCTGTTCTCCTTTATCTCCTAATGTTTATCACTGTTTGTCAGTGTTGTCAACATTAGTCACCCTCCTCATGATACTGGGTGTTTTTATGTTCTCAGTTCCCATAAGCAAAATACATGATTGCATCTTATTAAAATAAATTAAAAAAAAATAATCCAATTTACCTGATGCCTGAGAAAAGCAGTGCAAGCCAGTATCTCAGAAAACCAAGTTACAACTATTTAAATAGGTTTGGACTGGTACATTTATTGGGATATCAAATATACTCCAAGGACTACTTTTCAAAGTAGCTCAGCTTCAGGGATAACCATACTCAAGATCCCATGTAGCATGCAGAATCTCTCAAAAATCTTGTTCTGTGACCACAAAGTATTTTAAAAGTCTTGTACAAGCCCTACTCATACATTGGCACAGCTCTTAACAGAGAAATCCATGGAATTCTCTGCCACTGGAAGCCAGGCAATGCTCAAACACTGAACTGCACGTGGATGAGAAGTCTCATTCCCACCCCACAGATTGGGTTAGCACCTAGGAGAAAGGAGTCAAAGCTCTGCCCCTCCTGGCAGCTCTGCAGCCAGTGTTCTACTCACCTGCTTCACACAGTTTTTATTTTTATATAAGGCGAAAAAGACTTTTGCTGTTCTTAAGCAGAAAGTATGTCAGGGCCATAGAGTGACACAGCCTGCTGACACTGGGGTGCAGCTCTCACCAGGCACTGGAGAGGCACCAGCAGAGTCCTGGCTGGCAGGTGGAGCAGCAGCCCAAGCAGTGCTGCTCACAGGTGCTTTACACCAGCCTCAGTCTGGCTGAGCTGGGCCCTGAGCTATCTGGGTCCCTTTAGGTGTAGCTGGCATACAGGAAACCTGCTGCTCTCTTCCCTTTGCATCCTTGGCATAGGTGCCCACCAAAACCTCAGCCCCAGTCTTGGCTTCTAGTAAGAGCCAAAGTCTTTATCCTGGTCATGGTGCTCATCTGTTTAAAATGGAAAGCTGGGGCTGGGCTACCTAAACCCCCTGTTCTGTGCACACTAAGTTACAGCCTGCATCTTCAGAAGGGCAAAATGCTCCCTGACTCATACCTGACTCACATAGGGCCAGCAGCATCTAAGACAGCAAGAAAACAGAGTACTTGCCCTCAGGTACAAAGCTATTTTGATGCTGTATGTGTTAAAAAAGAAACATGCACAAGCCTAGAGAGCTGGTGCAAGCTGGCTTGGAGGGACATGATGTGTCCCTGATCTCCACAACCCGTGCTCAGGCCAAGCACTGGGGTTTCCACAAGAAATTTCAAACTAACAATAGCTAATAGCTCAACTTCTTTTAGCAATGGCACCCTGATGTCCTGTTCCCACTCAGGATTTTGATGTGCACACACTTAAGTCCCCATACCCACACCAAAGAACAAATTCAGGGATACACATGGTCCTTCCTGAGATCCAAGTCCCAGTGTTTCTTGCTGAGTGATTTTTGGGAGGTGATTTGCTTTCTGTATTTCTGGCATGAAAGAGCACATTCAGTAATTTCCTAAAAACTACTACAGGTTCTTTTCCCCAAACTGAGCCAGGAGAAAACCAGGATTTCAGAACAGCTTTATGTTTCTTATAAAATCATCTCTATCGTTCACTGCCAAGACTCCAACCTCAACAAAACAAAACCATTCCTCCCCCACGCGTAAAACCACTGAGCTCATTAACTACTTAATGAATTTTGTGCTTTCCTGCTGCAAGCCCTGGCCTATTTTCCACGTATCAACTTCTTTGATATTGTCATTTTTATTACCCAGTTTCATGCACAGAGGTTTTCTAGGTGCCATGTAGACTGACCCATCTTTCTTCACAGGAGGAAATGAAGAAGTTGATAGAACAGCAGCAGCATTAAAATTACTATTAAGACATTTATTGGATATGTCAAAACTCACCTCCCCAAACCCAGAAATTCCTAATTATAGTACACTAAATTAAGAAAACAGACAAAATGTGTAAGACATTGGAAATAGAAAATCCTTGATTTAACATACCTTTGAGATGTCATCAAGCATATTATATTTTGCAATATAATTTAAGTGTACAGTAAAACAGAATTGCCTAAACCTTAAACAATTATATACTTATAGTCTATCCATTGTAACACTGCTAGAGAGGACAATAATATATAACTGGCCTGTAAGGAATTATTTTGAAGAAATTATCAGTGGTTGAACATTCAAAACAGAACAGCTTTTAGAAATCTATTTCTCAAAGAATCTCCTATTTAGTATTTTCTAAAAAATCAGGCCAGATTTTTATTTATGTACCTGTCAGTGCAGATCATCAAAATAAATCATTTAACTTACATTTACTATTTAACCATTAATTTTAAGAAAAGAAGAGAAAAGATTACCAGGCAATCTGCTTGATTATCTCTGGCTGCTACTGGCAGTAGAGATATTATGAAGAGAGGAGACACATGCAGGAATTATTATTTTAGGTCACTGCAAATGAGATCAAATGTCCACCTGGGCAGCATTCAATCCTACCACAAACAGGGGTCAACACCACATGGACAGAAGGCATCTTTGAACTGATTAATGAGCTCTCACACTACAACAGCTTTCTAAGAAGAAAACAAGCATCTATTATAAAATGGCACCTTTCCAAGTTTATATTTTACCTGATCAAAACCACATTAGGCTAACATGCTTGGCATTGCTTCCAAAAGCCCGGACAGTTTGGGCTTGAACTTTGTGGTTACAAGTTTTTTCAGGGCCAGAGCTGCCATTTGTCTCCTAAGCTTTATACCCTCGGGTGCTTGGAAGTTACAGCAAAAGCAAAATCCGAGGCTGTCAGCCTCACTGCATCTGATCTGCATTATGTAGACTCCTCCAGCATTACCAAAATTCTTGACTTTGGCCACAAAAAGTGCAGGTGAAAGTAGTTAGGAAACAGCAGGGATAAGGGAAATTGTCATAATTTCAGGGAATGGTCCTATAGCAGATGCAGACAGAGCCAGTGGCACAATCTTTCTCCCTATGCCCCATCCTTTTAGTGAACCATGGGGAAATCTCATCCCTGATTCTAGGATGGTCAGGGGAGGAAGAGCAGTGAGGAAGAGCAGAGGAAGGGGTTTTTAAGAGTAACCATGTAAGCAGAGTCCACAAACCACTACCAATTAGCTACAGAAGAACTGCAAGTCACTGTCACAGGCAAAAAACTACAGCCTTTTCTCTTTGTAAGGGAGAAAAAGTCAAGCCAGGTGTCCTATTCTTGCCTGAGAAGTGGGAATAATTAGGGATCCTATAGAGCCATTTCCTAGCAACACCTGTATGAGGAGGAAGAATATTCCACCACAAAAGATATATTCTTAGACAAAATTTATCATGGTATTCACATGTATACAGTGTTGTCCAAATTAATAGTATAGTTTTATTTTTCTTCTCCTTCTCTAAAACAATAACTAGAATTATTTTTGGTATTTAAATGATTTATGTTATTCAGCACCTAAGAATTTGGCATAAAACCAAAGAAGAGAACACATGTAAAAAAAAAAGTGTAGATATCAAGGGAAAACACTCTCTAAAGATCTTACTGTGCAAAATCAATATGAAAAAGGAATAAACTGCCAAAAGCTATCATCACTAAACCAATTTCCATGGTGTAATAAGAGGAAATATCTCATGGAAGCTTTGGTGAAATTATTAAGCCCTTGGTTTTGATTTCTCTGTTCCTCTGGAGTTTCTGATAAGAAACCAGTTAACTAAGTAAAGAAACAGATCTCTCAGCTACTCAAAACCAATATGTATATAGGGAAAAAAATCACAAGCTAACAATAGCTTGAAACACCTTCTTACCATTAAGCCCTCTTCCCATCACCTCCATGTAATGCTTCAAATTTTAATTTTTATTATTTTCTAATATCACTATTATGATAATAGCTATGTTACCTGTGAGCCCCAGTTACTGAAGGATTCTATCTTCACTTAATCACTTTCTGGCAAGTAGATCACAAAGAACAAAAACCCTGGAGTTAACCTGTCTTGCAGAAGAATGACATTTGGAAAGAATGGCACTCAAGGTCTGTCATGGAGTTAAAGTGAGATCACAGTCTATACAGCTTTGTCAACCATATCCATTAATTTCAGTGTTCTGACTGTTCTTTACTAAACACTGTGCTGATGTTCAGCTCTGCAGAAGTCTTCACCTTGCTCATGACAACAGCATGCCAAGCTCTTATATTTTGCATAGAAAAGGCAGAAACAATACAAACTCTGCAGGTAGGGGATTGGGGCTTGTAACATCTTCAGTGAATCACTGCAAAGCCACAGGAAGTTTATGATAGAGCAGAACCATTCCTCCTACTTATCCAGTGGCCTCTGTCCACGGATGCAAACTTAAAGGTAGCTCAATATGCATTCCAGGCATTTCAAGCTCAAGAGTTAAAAAATTTATTTTGCTTGGCAACAGACCCCTATGGTATCTTCCTTTAAAGGAATTTGTGTAAACCTTTTTCCTATAGAAGCAATTCTTGTTCATAACAATAATACACCCATAATATAGAAACGTTCAGCATTAGCTATCTGGTTTACAACCGATACTGGAGGGACCTGGAAAAAGCTCCACTTGATCCACCCAGCCTTGGATTTTCTTTCCTGCTTACTACCCTAATCTTTAATTGAATGTTACAGTCTCCATTTCCATCAGAACAATGCATAGAAATTATTCACTTACATACAATATTTGTTACAATATAATACAATATAATATAATAGTACAATAGTACAAAATAATAGTACTATATACATTATATATATATATTTATATTATATATTATATATAATATATTATATATTATTATATTATATATTATTATTTTATTATATTATATATTATATATTATATATTATATATTATATTATATATATTATATATATAGTACTATATATATGTATAATAGTACGATATAATACAATACATCCATTTCTGATTTTTCTCTTGACATCCCAGGCAGAAGCACACAATTCACTGCAGAGTCACCGACTACATATGTCACTTCCATATTTTTGTGGAGTCTCTGTTGACTACTTGCTTGTCTGCCAAGTCCTCAACAGGGAAAAGGGAGATGAATCTTACTTAGAGGAAAAGTTTTCCTCTTTGAAACAGGTTTGCCAAAATACCAGTTTCCACTGGGGAAAAGGAAGTGACATTCTACACACTGTATATACCTAGCTGGGCCATTGCTTATCACTTTCTATGCTGTCATTGCTTTTCTCTTTTTGCCTGTTGAACTAACATTTCTTATTTATTTTCACATGCTGTCCTTTGCAATAGAGCACATTGCTTCCTCAGTGTATGCTGCTTCCATCATTACCTTAGCCACAGGGTGTGTACAGCTGCTTTGGCTGCTTCCACTCCTTATTTAGTGTAGGTTACACACTCTGATAGTCATTCAGCCCCCATACTGATCTCTCAAACTGAGAAACACTGCCTACCAATTACTTATGTTCAGTCTCTCATTGCAGCAAGTACCCTATCCATCATTCCTTCTGCAATCCCTGACACCCCTGCTCATTATTTTGTTTTTTCTAAAGGCAATGAGAGCACGCAATAGCACTGGATTCTCTTCTGCTCAAATGAGTAAGTTGGTTTATTTTCTTTTTCTGTAGGAAAATCTGAAATGGAGTCCTCAAAGTGTAGCTAAGCATATCACCTGCTATCTGTCAACTGCACCTTGGGGTGTTTGGTAGGTATGCCACCAAAGCAAAGCTCCAGGGCAAGGCTTCACCAGTCAGCTGGTGCCAAATTCCGGGTGTTCACAGCAGGGTCCTGCTGGCAGAAGAGGCAATCCCAGATTTTTACGGTGCAGTGAATTCTCTATCAGTTTCCAGCAGCAGCAATAACAAACTAGGATGTTCAAAGAGAAGTGATCTGACATGCATGGTAGCCACATATTCCTTTCCCTGCTGGCCCCATTCTCTCAATTTGTCTTCTTTATTTAGTCAGAATCCTTAAGTACTTCTCATGTTGTTCAAAGACATCACCAAGAACCACAATAAAACCACCTCCTTGCAGAAATATGTGTCAAAATGTGCTTTAATGGGGAACAAGCTAATTGAAAGGTGGGGAACTCAGTAAAGACATTACCAAGCCAACACTGTGGATAGCACATGCCCAGAACTTTTCAAATAGAAGCAATTCCTTTTTCTTTACTGAGTATAGCTACAGACTTGAGGAAAAAAAAAAAATCTGTGTTTTTAAATTCTCTCTGCTTTCTCTCTGTTACCCTATGATGGTAAAATTTCTTTAAGATTTGAGAAGTGTGGCTAAGAGGTTCATACTAACTAAAATAATATTCCTTTTGATTTTAAACTAAAAGTCTGTCATTGTTTCCAACTCCCCACTTCTGAACCAGGATGATATGGGGTGTGCCACTCCTATGGGCTCCACCAAGAGCCATCTGACCACACTGTCACATCATTTACTCTTTGATACCATCTGAGAACCGGCAGCTGGCAAACTACTCGAGCACCTCCCTCCCAGGGATAGATAGCTGGCTTGGTTAAGATGGAATATTTTATTTTTTTTTTTTTAATTTTTTCAGGAAGAGTCCCTGGGTTGGGTCTCAGAAACCACTTGCAGCAGGCAGGGGCACAGAGGAGGAGATGCTCAGTGCTCCCTCCCCATATTTGTAGTTAATATTAAGCTTCTGTCTGACCTGTCCCAGTGTTGATATGTGCTTGCAGACCCCAGAATCTCTGATGGCTCTGTACCACACTTGTTCTGAACAGAAGAGAATCTTACCCTTCTCAGAGGCTCAAACAAGTAAAACCCATGACCTTATTTGATTTTCCCAAAAGGCATTTCAGTCCTGCATTGTAGTTGGTAGAACAGTAAGTCTTACAAATTAAACAAGAAAGTGTTCCCAAAAACATACTGAATAATGCAAGACTTGAGGATTTACTATGTTTTTCACAAGTTTTAACATAGTGTACTTATCTATTCAGATTGTACTGAATCCTTCTTTTTAGAAAAGCATCCTACACACAAAGATGACATTTATGAGCCTTTCTCCTCCTCAAGTAATTTTGTTCTGGTGGGAGTATGTAACTTATTTATGGAATGTATTTGGGTGGAGTGTGGGGGCTTTAATCACAGGCTTGAGGCTTTTTTGTTGTTGGACTTTTTGGTCAAGTCTGAGTGGATTCAGAATTAGTAATGTTGAGGAGCCCAGTTGGAGGCACATCAGAAATATCAATTTTGGGTACTTCTAATTAATCTCAAATTAGACACCATGAGGTTAGTCCTAATTATGGGTCACTCAACAACTACCTTAGACAGTGTCCAAATTTTTAATGCCAAAATGATCTCATTTTATTGCTGCTGAGAAGGAAATAAAGCAATTAGCTGTTGCTTTAAAAAACACAACAGTACAAGCAGCAATTAAAGTTTACTTTACCTGGCAATAGCTAGAACTGTAGCATTATCTGCAAAAAAAATGCTTCACTAAACTGCTTTCTGTACTGCTGAGGATGGGATTCCATTGTTCAGAGAATCAAGGTTGACTCTCCTTGAAATTTAATTTCAAATTCAATAGCTGAAATGGGTATGTTATTCCACTTTCTCAAGCAAACACTCCTCTTTCATAGCCTTAGAGACAGATCACTCCATCTGAAGGCAACCCTTCCTCCAGTCACTCCAGAGGAGGAAGTAAAATAACCAGGACAAGCCTACATGAAAAAAATAAAAACAAAACAAAAAAAATGAAAAAACCCTGTATTTGTACATGGGATTGCCTTGACCCCAGCGCAGAACCTTGCACTTGGCCTTGTTGAACTTCAGCAAGTGAAGTGTGATCACACTGTGACCCCATTGTAAAAGGCCACCAAATGAGTCAGGCAGGACTTGCCCTTAGTGAATGAGTGCATTAAGAAGGCACAGTGAAATTGATATAGTTAGATTTTAATGAAACAATTGGTTTTATACCTCAAAAAATCTTAATTTTAAATTCAATTTTATTTGAATAAAAAGAAAGCCTTAAGTTTTTTTTTTTTTTTTTTTTTTTTTTAAACTATCTTCCCCAAATAACTGTGACAGAAAAGACAGTCACAAATTTAGAAGTGGTAACGAAGTGGAAGGAATTATGAACACTGGCAGCAGGACAGGAACATGAAAATCTTGAAACTGATTCTTAAGCACAAAACCTGCAGAATTTGTTCCAGAAGTTTTATCTGTATTTGTTCATGAGCCTAAAGCTTCACTTTTAAAAGATACTATTTATAACATGAAATCTTGAAAATATTAGCCAAATGTGACTTATTTATGTGTGCTCAAAACTCATGAAAGACCCAAATGGCAGCTCAGAGATGCCACATCTCCACTTCACTTTTGGCTGTTATGTCTCAACAGCAGTTTACCTTTAAACTCAGTTACTTTAAGCTCAATTAAGTATCCCAGTAAGTCTCACTACCAAAGAAGCCTTCAGTTAATGCCCATAAAGGCCCACAATGGCAGATTCCCTTTCCCAACAGTTTCCAACATCAGTTGTGAAGATGCTCTCCACAGAAAGGAATAATCAGGCTTACAGTTTCTTAAATAAGCAGATGGCCAAATGATTGCACCAGAGCATTCCTGCAACAGCAGCAGTCAAATGCAATTTTGAAGACAAGTCTCTTACAACACCTACTTCAAAAATATCCAAAAGAAGCTGCAGTAACACTAGCCCATCACAAAATATTCCAGAACACATTGCACAAACACAATTCTTACAGCCATTTCAACTACATTCCCCATTCTTTCATTTACATTTCATTATCATACATATGAAAAACCACTGCAAATATGCATGCAGTAATGTATTTGCCAGAGTATTTAACCAGTCCCATCAGAAAGCCTTTGTGAGCTTGGAAGACTTTCCATCCAAGAGCAGGAACATTACATACAATCAGTCACCAAATACAGAGTACAAATAACAAATAACAGACTGAACAATCAATGGGCTGGAACAGCCAAATAATTCTGAATAATGAGCACAATCATGGAAACTGAAATCTGTTCACGTATCACGTGCGGCCAGAAGAACTGAAACTTCTTTTTTGCATAACAAAATTTCAAAATAAGCGTGAGGAAATGTACTATAGGAAAAAGATGGCTACTAGGACCAAGAAGGAAGATAATCCTTTTTTACCCTGTTCCTTACAACCATTCAGTCCATGACAAAAAAACCCCAAACAGCTATGCAGAATAAGTTACATTAAAATACAGGATTTCCCCTTCTTTCCCATCTATTAAATCTGAATATTTTTCAGAAAGTGCAAACAAAAACAGAGACCCAGATAACATCAAAAAATATCAAGATGAAGAATAATGGAGAGAACTCATATTTCATATTTTTGTTTGATCATCAACTTGACCTTTATCTGCTAAGCAGCACCGAGATGATTAGGAATGCTGGGTCAGCTGTCTTCACAGATGACAACTAAAGGACATCAAATAAAATCACCAGTGCCACAATCAAAACCTTCCCATAGGAAGAAAACCTACAGGAATGCTGGAGAGGGACTTTTCATAAGAGTGTCCAGGGGCAGGACAAGAGGAAATGGTTTTAAACTAGACCTTTAAACTTGAATGGTTTTAGACTGAATCTTAAGAAGTTCTTCCATATGAGGGTGATGAGACTCTGTAACAGATTGCCTGGAGAAGCTGTAGATATCCCCTCCCTGGAGGAGTCCAAGGCCAGGTTGGATGAGGATTTGAGCAACTTTGTGTAGATGAGGGGCATCCCTCATCTAGGGAGGTTGGAACAGATCATCTCTAAGGTCCCTTCCAACCTAAGCCATTCTGATTCTGTGATATTGTGGCTGCAGAGGGTTATGTGCATTCAAATAACTGACCAGTTTGAGGAATATCAGAGAAATATAGCACCATTCATAGAGCCTACTTACTGGCACCTCTTGAGTTAGGAAGTCCTTCAAGTGCAAATCCCCACTGGCAAAGGGAGAATATTGTGGAGTGAGGCCATGGCATTCATGTCCTGCATCTTTGAGATGAGGTTCCCATGCCACAATAACATTTACAGCTCTTAGGTTCTTGTATCTGCTGCGTGTATAAGCATATAAACACCTAATCCTAATTTCTGCGGAGGGGGAGGATGGATAATTGTAGCAACATTCAGTGCCCCAGGGAAAGCAGTGTGACTCCTTAAAGATGCAGAAGTTCTCTCTAGTCAGGAGGTACCAGAAAATGAAAAAAGAAAATGGCCAGGGATGGCTCCCTTATACAAAGCAACATATTCAAAGTAGCTTACACATGTGAAAAGGAGAGTACAAGAACTCAGAATGTGTCAAAGGCCACTCCTATCCTCTGTGGATAGGAAGAAAGACAGGATGCTTAACAGCCTTATGGCTTTTACAATTATTTCTACCATACCATTGATTAAAGTATGCTAAAGCAAAGTTCTCCAGAAGGTAGAGGCTGCTTTAGCTGTTATTTATCCTGACACTTCATAGCTCCTGGGGGGTGAATAGCCCTGTCAATATTCACACTATTGATTCACTTGAGAGTTAACAACCCTGTAGATAATTGTTCTTAAGCACTTTTTAATTTTTTTTACTGTAAGATCATTATTAACTCAAGCTAATGGCAACTGAAAACATAAATAGCACCCCCATCAAATAAGAAAAATACCCTTTGAGTCTATACAGCTCAACTCCATGTTTCACTTTCATGTGGGTCTGGACTTTTTCCATTAGAAGCTTCTAATTTTTGTTTGAAGAAATTCCACAAAGTTCTGTTTTTCTGTGACTGTAAGAAACTTTAAAAAAAATTAAGTTGAAGACAGTCATCACCCAAACAAAATTTTAATTAGCTTAAATTTAAGAGAACAAGCAATTCATCAGGATTGGGCTGTGCCTGAACAGACAGATGGAATCAAAATTTCTTTCAGTGATCAGAAGCTGTTGACGATACTGTTTCTATAACTCTTTAGGAGCACTGGCGAATTTTAGTTAATGTAAATTGCTGTGGGTAAAGTCCCAGGGGATTTTCCAGTAAGCCAACTAAATGCTACCTGTAGATGCCTAAATCCATACTATGATTACATGAGTGTCTACATTTAGCAGACAGTTGGCCACTTCAGATTCTCACCTCTGACATCACAGAAGAGTCCTGGTTGGAAAGGTCCTCTGAGATCCCTGTGTCCAACTGTACCCACCAAAAAAACCCCAAAATAACCTGAACAAGCTACTTTAGTAAGTGGACAAGTGATATAGTTTATTCAGCTTCCTGAACAGGGAGAAAAAAACCACAGGCTTCCTGCCTTGCATTCCCAAAACGACCAGAAACATCTGTTCTGAGGATAAAAAGTGACAGTTGGCTTTTTAGTTCTTTGAAATAATCTGCATATCTTCAGAGTGTAAGAACTAATGATTTCCATCATTTTAAATGTTTGAGGATCCTGTTCTACAGAGCTACATTTCCACTGCTTCTTTTCTTGGATACAATGCAAAAATCTCCCAAAATAAAAAAGCAGTACCACCTACAAAGCCTGAAGAACTGTATTCCTCCATCCATCCAAACTGCACTCTTCAGGATCCAATCCAAATTCCAACAAGAGCACAGGACTTTACCCTAAGATTACTGAATTACTGATTACACATTCTATTTACAAGCTCTCATTTCAGTTCATGCTGGGTTTGAGGGAAGCACTGTCGGTGTTTAGTTGTTTCTGCAGCATCTGTACATAACATGTCTGGACTAAGCCAAACAAGTCACACATGAGGATCAGTGTTGCCAGATCAGGCTGCACTGTATATATAAATAACTGTATATTTAAACTACCTGAACATTTTATTCCATTTCCCATCTCTTTTCTCAAACAGAAATAGAGATTTATATGTGGTACTTGAGTCCCTATCTAAATAATGTGACACAGAAGACAGATGTCAAGAAAAACACACACAGAATGGTACTATAGCTCATGCTACTGCACATGTGTTCTGATAGGAAACACTTTGAACACATCTCAAGTACTAAGAAAATACTTAAATCACAAGGATGAAGGAATTTATTATGCTGGCACTATGTATGGCAAAAATAAGGCAAAATACATCCTTGGAAATTTCCAGAGTAATTAGTTTGATGCAAAATTTCACAGACATCTCATGGAAATGTTAATACCTGCAGGTCTGTGTTTCTGGAATGTGATGGGCTTGCAGAATAAAGAGCATACAGTGTTCTGCCATTCTGTCCTCATAAAAGAACTGCTTGAGAACTCACAGGTCACCAGCTTTGTGATTGCTCTATCTGCTATCAGATCAAAAACTCCCACTTTGCTAAAATAGTGTGCTTCTCTGGCAGCCTGAGAAAGGTTCTGATAGATTACTGAATTTCAGACAATAAGGCAATAAAGACCCAAACTCTTTGGGAAAGGAAGATGAAGGAGGGGAATATATAAAAAGAAAAAAGACAACAGTACTTCTACATCATTATGATTTGACTTCTACAGAGTTAAAAAGTCTGTGTACAGAGGAGAAAATACACAAATCTTTCATAAGGGAAAAGAAGTTAGAAGGCAGCATATGCCATCAGTGATTATGGCACATAGACCAGACTAAATGCATATTGAGATTATAGTTCAAGAAAACAATCATGATGGTCTGAATGATATGCCCAAGAGCACAGCACCTATTTGGGTTTTATTTTTTGACTGTGAAGCAATGCTGTGCAATGCTTGACCCAACATTTTGTGTGTTCACAGCTGAGACCAAATAGTTCCTGACTAGAACACCCTGCTCCCTGCCTTCTGTATTACTTAGTTTTTTTACTAATATCAGAATCCATTAGTACTCATGATCAAGAAGCAGAATAGTCAGTAAGAAATCTGGCTATGCACCAAATGATATCAGATTCTCAGATGTTCAGTCTCCACACAGTCTTGAAAAACAAAACTAGTAAAGTACATAATTAAGTATGCAAAGACCAGACAGTCTTGAATAGAAAGCAGAATAGGAAGCAAACAAGTAAATGGAAGACAAGTTTTTCCGTTGAGCATGTCTGACTGACAATATCATCCCTTCCTGTCTTGCTCCATCCTTGCTTGCTGTCCTCATTCTCAAAAAGTGTCAGCCCATGTTGAGGTGGCTCAGAAAACAGCGAGATAAAAACTTACTGCCAAAGGAAGTAAGAAAACTCAGTTGCCACCTTTGCCCAGCTATGAGCATCCCAGTCTTGCCCTCTTGCCCCTAATTCTAGTTTCCTTAAAATCCTTCCAATCTTCAAGACATAGCAGGTTGATCTAAAACTATGGTATAACCTGGAATTAATAATTAGCAATCTCAAAGCAGCCCTTCTTCTGCAGACAGAGATATTTCCGATGGGATCAAGGGAAAAATGTAACAGACCCCCCAATACCATTCTTGCATGTAAAGAATCTGATGTTACTTGATGCTCTGCATTATTTGGATGTTATTCACCTATTTTGCTTGGTGCCTCTGGAATAGAGCACCTGCTCAGCTGACTAATGCTGACTTCTGTGATAAACTAGGTAAGATGACACTAAAGATGCTATGCAAGAACAACTAGAAGGCCAAAGAACAACAAAATATTTTCATGTCACATTTTAAAACCAGAAAAATTACATATCCCATTCTCTAGAGACTTCTTTCTAATCATTACTCAATGTCTGGTGGCAAAACTCTGGTTTTTGTTTGTCAAGGACAATTATCTGCTTTCTCTCATATACAACTTTACCAGATAATGACTGAGATTATAAACAAAAATTTGAACACTGGAGAGTGCATTTCTCTGACAGTAAAAGCTAAGCAGGAATGAGTCACAACTGCTCTGAACATGGAGTCCAAAAATCCAGAAAAAACTCTAAACAGAAATATCCCAAGGACCAACATTGCATAATGGAACTATGCACTTATTATAGCCCATTACTCAGAGATATGACAAAGTCAAACATTAATCATAATAGCTACAAAACAATGCACTACAGTATTGCTAAATTTTTTAGTTCCACTTCAACAGTTACACATAGAGGCACACTGATGAATGTAGTTTAGACTATTGTAAATTATAAATACGAAATTGCTTTTCTTGCAAGAACCTGTTGAATGCTGAAACTCTTCCCTATTTCTTGAGCAGCCCCAGTGAGTTCAGTTCAGTTCACCTGCTGAAAGCGCTGAGTGGCTGAAGAAAAGAAGTGTCTTATCCTCAATGGAATTGTAGTTTTGAAATTAAGATATTAAAGCAATTAAGTCCATCTAGCATGCTGGGACAAAGATGATCATGAGTAGCATGTACTCAAGCATGAGAATGTGTTTTCAGTAAATGCTTCTTTCACATGCAAAACCCACTGACAAATACAAGAACTGAAGTTTTCCCAGTCCCAGTGTTATTCCGTAAAACATGCAAGTGTTAGACTCTGGTCTCCTGCCCTTTGATTTTTGGATCAAAGCAGGATGTGCTTCTTGAGAGCCACTGCTCAACTCATCAATGAAAAGAGAAGCTTTGTGGTCAGACTCCCTCACGCCTAAGCTTGCTTAGCTTGGATCCTACTTGTACACTTTTTGAGCTTCTGTTCGTTCTTTGCTCTGAAACAAGTAAGGAAACTTCATGCAATGCCTCACTGTGAGGAAGAGCTCCTCTGATGAAAAGATGAATGGGATTTTTGCACTTCTCTGCCCTCACCTCTAAAATTAGTATCAAAAGGTGGTGTATGCAGAATGGTATTTTGTCAAAGCACAGTGCTTCCTTCTAGCAAAGAGATACAGTGATCAACAGATAGTCAGGTGTTGTAGGAGACAGGCCACAATGCCTGGGGATGAGCCAGTGAAATTCCTTCCTCCCATCTAAAAGAGATTAAAAAAAACAACAACAACAAACCAGGCAACAAAACAATCCCATGGATCTCAGATATCCCAATCTGAAATTACATCACAATGCATTACAATAAGGGACATAACAGATGAGATCCTGTAGCACAGAAGCTCTTTTTTGTCATATTACACACTGTAGCTTGAAACAGAATCAGGATTTTGACAATGAAGTGATTTTTGCAAGCAGGGGACGGGGTGTCAAAACTAAACAGACAAATTATTTCAGGTTTTCTTCTTTCTAAAGAATCTTTAGTAAAGGCTACGACAACCGTGTTTTTTTCCTGAAGTGCCAGATATGCACTGCTAAACGTAAAGAAAAACCTCAAAGTCAGCCTGAGAGCCTACTTCCCTTGGACCATAACTATTAGTACAGATGTTTTTATCCAAATTACATCTTCAGTTTCTCCTGCATTGCCACACAGGCTAAAAATCATGTACCTATTTATACCTGGATAAGCAAGCTCATCTTAGACTTCAATAACTGAAACCTAGTACTAGGATAATTAAAACCCTAGTTTGACTTTTATGTTGGTGATTTGTAAGAAAAGCAGTCCAGTTCTGATCTCCTGCCAGTCTGCCTGGCAGGTCAGGGGCAAGAAGTGACTACAACTGTGATATGAACAAAGCAAGCACTCCTGAAACAGTAAAAATGTGCAAGAGGAGAGCCAACACTTGGAACATTTTTACACTTCGTTGAAATGCCACTTTGTTGGCTTTTGAGTGTCAGCATTGTGCCCAAAGAGGGACACTCAACAGCAATGTCAATGGACACTGCCAGAATGGGTTTAGCACAACCTCTCCTAATCAACACAGGTACATTTTTCTTGGGCAACTTTTAAATCCCAAGATACACAGACTGAACTTGAAGTAATTGAGTGTACTTAACAGGATGCAGAACACAGGAACTTGGAGAAGACAGCTCGACCACTTGTGCTCACTCATTTTATTTCAAGTTTGCCTGATAGCTCTTCCACTGCACCTTCTTGTGCTCTTCAAGCCAAGATGAACTGCCAAGCATGATTCTCCTTCAGCAGGTTTCTGTTCAGTTGCTTTCCTTCCTGTTATGTACTACATGAAATCTAGAGGCATAAAACTGAGCTAAGGAACAAGAGAGACAGGAAAAGATGAATGAGCAAATCCACTTCTCTCATATTATCTGTCATCAAGACATTCATACCACTCCAAATACATTACAAAGCAAGGTCTAAGTTTGCTTTTTAAACTGGTTTTATCACTTCACCCAGCCTCCCCTCTTTCTCACTTCTGGGCAATGCCTGGCATTTACAGCAGTCCAACCAGCCATGTTTTAAAGCACACATCTGAAATGAAGCTGAGGAAAATATCTGCAGAGAAAATTAAGACTCAAGAACGCCATTTCAGATGCATAGATGGTGAGTAGGAGGTGGAAAGAAGCACTGCTAAATCTGTTACCTTTCCTGTGAATGATGAGCACACCACTCCTACCAAAAATACACTATGAAGGAAACATCATGCTGATGACCCTGAAAAGCAAGTTCACTGCTCTGGTTTAGACAGTAAGTCAGCTGTATGTCCTCCTTCAAAGCTACTAGAATAGCTATTCCCTTACTTTTCCAGAAAAAAACCACATGAAATTTATGAAAAAAAGAGTCCTAAAAAAAATTAAATCCTCATTCCAAAAAGCTGTTTTATAAATTTCAAGCTAAAACAAGCTTGATTTCAAGCTAAAAGAAAACAACTGCCATAAACAAAGCCCCTAGAAGTTTCCACCTGTTGGTCTGCCAAACCTGCACTCCACTTTGTCCCAACAGCCATCACCAATCTCTGCTCCCCTTGCCCTTTATCTGTTGCACAGATATGTATTTATAAGGGGGTGGCACACAGCCTCTCTCCACGCTGTGGACTAGGAAGAGCTTTTAGCTGCTCAACACATCAGTCCAGCATCAAACATAGCAAACGCACTTCAGACAAATGCCTAAGACCATGGCAGAGATAAGGAGAAGGGAAATTCTGTCTGCAAACAAGTGCAAAATACATTCATATTTACATCACCTTTCCAGTGACTTTTCTCTTGACCTGTAAGAATAACTTTCTCCAGAGAGGAAAATTAATTCAGCCTCTAGCTCTGTTTGATCTCTGCTCTTTCTCTACATAATCATTTACATACAGTGTGTCTATCTGAACTCTGTCAGTTATGCCTTGAGGGATTTGTAAGATGAAATATCATGGACAAAATTAAAAGTGACCTAACCATTATTAAAACATGCTACTAGGAATCTGAAAAGAAGCATTTATTCAGACCAAGTACACAAGGCATTAGCTAAGTCAGACAGGGGTTAAACAAGCATCTTAGGATACAGTTCTTACATGGTGTTAAGTAATGAAGTGTCTAATGCACAGTGTAATTCCATTTTTTTTAATTGCCATTAGTATATTTATTAGGCAGGGTGTTTCATACACATATCTATAAAAAGGATAGAAATCCTACCAAACTGTGTTTTTCCACAGTTCAATGACTGCATACATGCTTAGAATTAAACCACACATTATAACAGCTGTAAACTATTAACTTATTATGAACCATTAGCTTAATTAATTATAAACACTTCACATTAAAAGCAACTAGAAGGTGGTACCCAGTTCTCAATACTAGAAGTACAATCAGGTTTTATAGCTTCCAGCCTTTTTTTCCCCCCAAAAGATTCACACATAAGAAAGAAAAGCTCCAGGTCTTGAAGGTGTTCTTTACTCTACCCCAGTTGCCCTTTTAATTTCCTTCCCCAAGCATATTTTATACTTCTGGCTGTTAAGAAAAATAAATTTTAAAAATCTTTGGGTGTAATAGCTTGTTTCAATCACTGGCTTGTTATCTTCTTCAGCCTGAATGGACACTCCCTGTTAGAAATACTGTCTCTATGGATAAGACCATATTCTCATGAGTGACACTCATCCTGAAACCCTAGTGGAATTTTTCACACCACTCCAGGGCTGTGAACATCCATTTGGACCAGAGAGCACCCTCTAGGCCCTAAACCCATCACAGGGAATTAGTAAGGAAAAAACACCAAAATTACATTCTTATGTATAACAGCACATGAAGAAAGGATTGGATTTCACAAAGAAAAGGTAAAAAAAAAAAAAAAAAAAAAAAAAAAAAAGCAGCAGCCTAGAGCCTTTGCTTTGTCCCAGAGCCCCAGAGAAGAAATACATTTAAGTCACACATTACTGGCAGGGTATCAGCTCCCCTGGGAGATGCCCCTTCCACACAGGATGGTATGGGACGTGGGACAGAGGGATTAAACAGCCTCAAAGTCACAAATCCTGTTTTATATACTTCTGAAGGAACCACAGCTAGGCTGCTCCTCTTTCTAACCTAGCTAGTAAGCTTAGTAGCTAACCTACTAAGCAGGGCAAAAGTAGTTTTCTTGCCTGTGTTTGCTCATCTTGATCTTCATTTTGACTTTTCTGACCCAAACCTGGCAAACCTTTTGAACATGGGCTAACAAAGCACCAGCAAACAGCTTTGAAAGCTAACACCAAAAGCTTGGAGGGTAATCAATACATCCAATAGGTTTTAGAATAGGGTTCTCTGCCTGCCTCACTCTTGCAAAAATCATAGGATTTTCAGAGGACAAATTTAGCATCTTACACCTCCAGTTTCCTCACAGGGCATATTTTGCATTAGGCAAGCCACTGAAGAAAACAAAAAAAAAAAAAAGAAAAAAAAAGGCTTGCAACCCAAATTTTCAGATGTAGTTGAGGCAATCAATGTAGCTTTCTCCAGTAATTAATTCCACTTTACAGATACATCACAAACTTCTGAAACACATTCTTTGTGATAAGTACTTGAAAATTATTACCAATAATCCTTACACAGACCTCTTAACTTTCTCTTATGGACATACTGAGCACAGCTGAAAACAGGTGACAGCCAGGCACTCCAATGATAGTTTACTGTAGAAAAGATGGATCATCTCTTCTCTTTAGTTATGTACTCAGAGATCTGAAGAAGTCCCAGGCATCCACAGAGCTATATACAAGCTTGTATCTATTAATCCACAGATTAAGGAAGCTCTATCACCGGTCAAAATAGCCACCAAGATGCTATATAACCTAGGCCACTGATATTTGCTGATGGCACTGGTCCTCACATAAACTTTCTTTCTACTAATAGTAGGAACAGCACTGCTAGCATTAGGTAGTCCTAATGAAAGCATTCTGACACCTTTCCTTCTTCCTCCCCCTCCTCAACTTACAGGTAGGGGTTTTTTTAAATTTTTTAGGAGGTGACATTGGACTGATGTTCTTCCACACTTCAGTCCTGAGTAGTTTTGAAGTTTATACAACCATCACCAAGCAGTCCAAGGACCTCAGTTTGTCACTCATACCTATATTAAGCATCCCACTGCAGTACTTTGCTGAACAGAGACTGGCAGACTTAAAACACATATTGCTGTGCTTTGCCAAAATGTCACTTCAGCAGCATAAACTTTCATTGATATCTAAAAAAACCACTGCCAGTTGCAATGTTCGGCTCTTACACTATCAGCAAATGGTTGATATCACACACCAATCCTCTGAAGATAATGACTGAATAAATCACTTGTAAGCTCCTTACCTTCCAAGGCTTATAGCTTCAACTTGGCCAGCAAAAGAAAGGAACACTGAAGCGTCCCAGAAGATGCTAAGGAGATCATTATCGTAACCCAGTAATGTTTGTAAGCTACCAAAACCTGCCCCCCAAGTTGCACAAAAATATCACTATTAAGTTTTCCCACCTATCATGGGTTAAATAAAACTGTTTCCCAGCTGAAACAGCCAAATCTTTCATGGAACAGCAAGCAAGAACAGGAATAGTTGGCATGTATATGAATCATCCTGAAACAAAGTTAAACATATTCCACACTGCAAGTAACATCTTCCTGAATATTTAACATGGGATTGGAACTATTTAGATCAGGAAAAAAAATACACACATTTCTGTGAGTACTGCACAAAATCCCACAGACAGATCATAGGGAAGACTGGGACACCGTGAAACAACCAGCCCCCATTTAGTCTGGGAAACTTGCCTAGTGCAGTGGCCATACACACAGGGGAGAGAAACACAGGAGCCTGGAATGTGCCAGGGGGGGCATATTGGGTTAGTTAAAAAGGCAATTGGAGATTGAGGATATGGGAGGTGGAAGGAACACGAGAGGGCAGAAAGAGTAGAGACTGCAATCAAACCTTATAATAAATGGCAAAATCAGTCTTCTGCTAAAATGATGGGGAGGATCAGTTGCTACTCCCTTACAAGGGAAAACAAAAAAGAAAAATTGCCTTCTACTCTCTGTAGGCATTACAAATATCTCATTATCATGACACATGAACAGTTCCTAGTGAAGAATGTGTTCACCTTTCTGTCAGCTAGCAAACAATTCTTGGTTTTGGAGACAAAGGGAGATAGGCACATTCCTCTTAAGGATGGAGGTACTTTACTTCTCTAGGGTCAAAGCTAAATCTGTCCTTGAGCAATTGCTAGAAAACAAAGAGCACTATGATGCCACTCAAAAGCTGCTCCACTTAATTCCTCCACATTTAATTAGGGATACATTATGGTCAGAAGTTGTGAAGGCAGCAGGTACACTCAGAACATCAGTCTGCACTAAAATGTTAACTCACAGCAGGAAAGATATTAGGAAACCAGGAAAACTAACAAGACCTTTACACTAAACTTGTATTTGTTCCTGTATTAATGAAGAGCAATAACTTTCAGGGTATTTAAATGATACCATACAAGTTTTCTTCCCTTGTGAATCAGCTCTAGTTGTGCTTGAGTCACAGATGTCAGTGCATAGAAATGCTCTGACAGAAAGTGATCTTCCTTCAAATACTATTACTTTGCCCTCAGAGAAAAAAATACCAACAATGTCCACAGGAGGAGAGATATTTTCTCTACTAACCAGGGAGGCCAAGCACAAGTAGCAATTCCCAGCACTTTAACACTCTTCAACCAACACAGAAGCTCTAGCACTCCTATCTGCAGTCACCCATCTTTCACCCTCTCTTGCTACTGTCTGTGCATATTCATGCATATTTTGCCCAGCCTAATTTTAAATATTTCTAACAGCAGTGTTCAGAGCAAAATAAAATTAAGCTATTGATGTCCAAAAGTGCTACCAGAACGTGCACATTCCTGCTGAGAAAGGATGTTGCCCAAAAGGTCAAAGAAAAACCAGGGAATTCCCTTGCTGGCTTTTGTGAGTTCTGTGGCCTTCCTGTTTAGCAACCTGTTTTCTGTTGGCCCCATTAGAATATTTCACCAAATAAAATTACTTGTAAGCAGTTAAGTCTGCTTCAAGCATTCTCTACTGCTCTTTATAATGTCATTACATAGTATCAACACACACTAAGCTACACACATGACTCTTGGGTACCTCTGCTTGGTAGCTTTTCTTCTGTGTTTTTGAACAAAGCTTTTCAAGACTAGCAGACACCTACAGACTGGAAAGAAGATGGGGAACAGTGGTTCTTTAAAGAGCCAAGTACACTGTAGAGCACACTGAGTATAAAGATGATAAAAAAATTATGATGAGAGATAATATTCTTTCAAAATGCAATGGTTCCTGCTAAACAAAAATTGTGCCATTACTGAGCTGATTTCTGGAACCTTATTTACAAAAAAGTGCATTAAAAATATTTTTTTTTAAAGTTGCATTAACTTTCAATGTAGCATGTCAACACTATGGCATAGGAAATAAAATATACAAAATATATCTCAAAAAGAGACAAACAGAAAATGCCTGGGTTTTTTTTTTGGTTTTTTTTTTTGTTTGTTTTTTTTTTGTTGTTTTTTTTTTTAATATTGAGCATGGCAATTATATTGCATGCAGGTGGCAAGGGAACTAATAAAACTAGTAAAAAGAAATGTCAATGTTAGATATTCAAGCTTTGGGGACTGCTGCCCACAAAAACCCCAATAAAAGCCAAATGTCAGTCTTAAGTTTCTAATAATTACCACAAAAGATTTCTACAAAAAAAGATTTCTAATCTCAAATTTTTAAAACGCAAAATAAGTGCAAGAAATAAAGATTTCATATTCAGCTTTTTTTCTCTTGAAACTATAGGTGACAACACTTTTTTGGGAACACTCAGGGATCTTACTTTGCAACAAGACAATAGAAATCTTTGAAAGATGAGGTATTGCTTGCATTTCAAAATGGGTGTTTAATGAAGTAGAAAAATCTCTGTTCTGCCACTGAAAGAGAAGAATCTTCAGAGGCAACTATAGCATTTGCATCCCTTCTCCCAGTAAGATTGCCCAAATGAACAAATTGCAGCTGTCTGGAGCACACTGTGATGCTTTGCATCTTAATAAAAACTAAGTTGCTCTCATTTGCTCAAATTAAAAGATGTTTCATTATGTCTTTATTCTCAGCAGTGTAAAATGTCTCATGGAGCTTACATGTAATAAGGAGAAAGGCTCCTACATCTTGGTATATTTTATTGTGGTGACTCCCCAAAGTGGATCCACCCTGGCTCTAAGCCAGGTGCAAAAATGGAAAAAGTTGGTTGTTCAGGAGATGAGCAATTCTGACCAAGAAAAGTGATAAAACCATAAATAATCTATACCTCTGGGGCCCATTGCACTTAATATTTGTGGTAGGGCAGTGCTTGGCTTCTAAGGAATCTCAGGAAATGCAGACAGATTGGGATGATGGCAGATCGCTAGGTTATCCCAACAGTGATAATATGATTATATGGGCTTCTGGACTTGTTTGGAAGTAGCTGTTCATATTTATTTCACAGTCTCTGATGCTGTAATTGTCAGCAAATAAGCAAACTCCTCCAGCTGTTACAGCAGGTTATAGCAGTTGACAGAATAATCCAAGTTGGAAGGTATCTCAGGAGGTCACTGTTTGCTATTTTCAGTTGGAAGATTTGGACTCAATTATATGGGTCCACATGAACTGGAAGAAATCATTGGTCACATATTTAGAAGCCAACTAAAACAATGATTATCCAATGCCTTTCAGCCTTCTGTGGTAGAAACAGTCTGCAATCATGCTTCCATCCCCTTTTAATGGAGAAGAGTGATTTGCATTTCCCTCTCAAATAAACATGAGTTGCTTACAGTGTGTGAGCAAGGTAAGTGTTCATCTTGGGATGAACTTGCTTTAGGACAATCCCAAATAGAAGTCTGGAAAGAATAAGCTGCCAAATATACAGCTAGGCATGCTCAAGCTCTAGGAATGAATTCTCTTATTCCCCGCTAGATGGGAGATATGACAGCCTTATGAGATATAATGTCATAGATATAAAATACAAAGTTACTTTGGTATTTTGATTGCATGCCCAGTTGGTACTTTATCTTATTTCATAAAGTTCCATCTTGTTCCTACAAGGGACCTGTGTCCCACTGGTATTCTGAACACCCACACACCTGGTCCCAACCCAACTGCCAGTTTACCTGGAAAATCCAAGCAAAATACCCATTCACCTCCAAATGGCACAGGAATGCAGAAATACTAGGCTGCAAAATATCTTTACATGACTGAATTTTGATGTTAACATTTTTGAAACAGCAACTCAGCCCTTGCAAATCCAGTCAGGGACTGAGATGCAGAGCAGTCTGTTACTCTGCACACACCCATCAGCTGTAGATACTTACCAGCTATATGGCCATACTGCACAGATGACTGGAAATCTCAAAGTACCAATATCAAAAATCAGATGAACAGCTTTGCCTATCTAAAAACCAAAGCATCAGTTCAGAATGATAGTATTTATAGGGCTCTGGAATAATATGCATGTACACTACGAATGTTCTTTACATTCACAGATGTGATTTTATTCTGTTGCAGTCATCATGACTCATTAAAGCTTTACAATACACAGAACCAATTTAAATGAAAGCTGAGATTTCCTTCATATTTTATATGGATCTACATATATGTATTAATATTAAGTTAAAAAATACTGTGTATGGTCAATACTAACATAGGTAATTGCATATTACAGCAATGATGATCCTTATGTGGCTGAGTTTCAAGAGCTATGAACAGAAAAGAATGTGCTCAGCTTAAAACTATGGAGGAACTTCAGCAGGAACTAAGAATATAGAGACTATTTGGGCCACACCATACTCATGTATCCCCAGGCAGTTCATTAGATACTTAATTTAGTAAATCTTCCAATATAGCTTTTACAAAGGACCATGGCTACATCAAAAACATCATTCTATTTATAGCTGAACAAAAAAGGACAAAAAAAAAACCCCACAAAAAACCCAACAACCAAAAAAACCCTCAGGAAAACTGCTTTCAAAGTGAAAAAAACCACTTGCAAGATGTTTTCAAGACCAACCCACCACAGTGGAGTGAATGCCTACCACAGTGTAATGCACCTTTTTGCCTCCTTAATTTAAAGAACCAATGGAATTTTTCAAATAGACAGGAATACACTTCAATGGATAAGGATAAAGAAGACTTTAAGGATTCAGTTTTAAACAGCTCCTCTGGACACTAACTGGAAAAAATACACCATTGAACTTCATGCTAAACTCATATGGCAACCATATTTTTGTGCAAATACTGATGCTAATATTCTTTATAATATTTTTTTTTTTCCCCTAACACTTAAATGTTCACACAGAAAACAGCACATGAGGTATTTGTCTCTTCTAGGTTATTTTTGTCTTCAAACAATAATATACACATTTTGAAAAGCATCACTGCTACCTGGGGTCACTTTTTACCTAGTTTAAGTAGAAGAAAAGAAGTTCAGTGTATCAGCAGCACAAATGTAGTTATGCTTTGTAACATGCAAGTAGCTGATGTTTACCTAGATGCTAGAATAAAAGTATCTACAGAGTGTTTTAGGAAGATTCTCATCTACAGGGTGAGCTAGAGCAAACTCTGAAGAGTCCACGATAGGAGGTATTTTTGAGTTTGTATTAGCAGAAGGTATTGATGCTCCAGCTAGATCTTGACTTCAGATAAAATGTCTATAACCAGTCAGTGGATTAGTACACCAACCCTTCTGCTTTTGACCTCAGACAGTAACAAATTGCGCTGTTAAATCTGAGACTTGCTGTTTGATCTTTCAGCTGTAGCAGGCTGCTTTTCAAACCCAAGTTATTTGGAAAAATAATTACCTTTCCATTCAGCTGTAGAACGATGCTACAGCTTCTGTGGGGTTCAGAATCACCACTACAGCACACCTTAAACTGTGATACAAATTTGCAGAACAGCAAAGTTCCTTGCCCTTTCTTTACTTAGGCTCTCAAACCCTGCAAGTCACTCAAAACACAAGCTAAAAACAGCAGACATTTTCTTTGCTGTTCATTTGTTTAGCTTAGCACAGACCACTCAGTATTCAATCCACTGACAAGACAGAAAAAAAAATCCATACCATCTGCCCCTTGATTCCAAGAAGCCACTCATCATTCATTTCTTCACCTGGAAAAGACTATAAATAAACAAACCTGTTTGCCCAACTGATCCTTCTTCACCAAGCCAGTGGCTGCAGCAATGTTCCCTGCTCCTTCCACTGTCTTCTGGGCCACTGCTGTCACTCCTGTCACCACAGCTCCCCCAACATTAGACACTTGCTCTTTGGTCTTCTCAGCCACTGAGGAGAAGCAGAAGGTGGAAAAACACATTAAGGCTCTGGGAGCTGGACCTATCCATCTGTCACTGACAGCCCAGCATTATGAAGAGCCTCAGGGCCATCACACTCAGTACCCCAAGTGGATCTTAAGCAATGAGATTTTCTTTCTGGTAACACCAGAGCAGCAGAGGTAAAAATAAACATTACTTGTGGCTCAATTTCTTACATCTGAAAGACATTTGACATTTCCATTCACATCTAGCTGTACTTTGGAGAACAGAAGTCATTACTTAAGGGCCCTTATGCCCAGCTCACTGTGTAAAGTGTGAGAATTGCATTCAGTATTTCCCAGTTTAAAAATGCATTCCCATTTGTCCAAACGCTTCCTGCAGGATGTGGAAGAGATTTTTACATTACACTCAGAAGCCATAGATTTTTTTTTTAATGTACTTGATGAACAAGCAGAGCTATTGTTGCTCGACTAGCAAATCTCAAATAGAACATTTTTTCTAATTCTCTGAAATTTTTGCCCCACTGTGGATGTGTCCATCTATAACATGCTAATCTAAAAAAAGACTGAATGCCAAAGATGTCAAAGCAAACTGGATTAATAGCTAATTTCCAAGCCTCAGGGAAGCAACAACTCATTTAACCTACATACACATCAGAAGTGGCCATTCTCCATTGCAGAATATCACTGGGTTCTTTCTGCTCATTCATCCCCAAGGGCTCTTTCTGGCAGCAGTTTGCTCTACAGCAAAACCAGTCTAAGAGATAGGATGTCTTGAAGTTACACAGCCATTTACTCATCTAAACAAGAGACTGCTCTTCAGAAACATCCAGCACATAGTCTTGTTCTATACTTTCCTCCACATCTGATTCATAAAATCTACTGCCAGCTCTATCTGCAGCCTTTATGAGCACAGGATAGATTCTCCTTGGCCATCCTTTCAGAAACTTTCTTGGGAAACACTCATGAGGAAAAGAATTTCTATGGAGAAGTCAGTTTTCTTTCATTCCTTACATGAAGAGTATCACCTGTCCCTGTCACAGGGCACACAGAACAGCTTGCTGTATCTAATTGCTATTTAAATAAAAACAATTGGGAAAAAGGTAGAAAGGTAAACAACGTGCCAAATGTGTGATTTTTAATAAAGACCTAAATGCTGACTGAAAATAGAGGCAGATCATTTAATAGTCATTCTAATGAACTTAAATTGAAGAGTTAGTAACAGATTATTATCTCAACCAAACCCAGCAGCTTTCATTATAGAGAACAGACTATACGTGGTCTAAAACTAGAAACAGAAAAGGCTTTTCCAACTATCTTCCTACCTATACAGTTAGGAAGATACAAACTCCCAAGAAATTCAATTGTATCTATCCAGTTTTTTATTGCCATGATTTTCCATGAGAGAAATTTTTAAAAAATTGAAAAAGGGCTTTGCTGAGAAGCAAATGTTGCCCTGAGGCAAAGTTCGACATAATGCTAGCAAGCGCAGAAAAACATCTATTAAGATGCCCCATTTGATTCTTACCAGCTACAGACTACAAAAAGCTCTGGATTCTACACAAAATTTATATAGGAAGCTCTTCACTGGTTCCTGCAAACACGTATCTTAAGATATGTGCCCCGGTAACACATTATGACTTGTGAAGAGCCTTAATGTCTGATTTTGCAGTCTTGCAGAAGCACAGTAGGTACACATTTCAGAAATACAGAGCAACATAAAGAGAAGGAAACCTGCTAACACTATTTGCAGCACAAATCCAAAACATAGCCCCCTACTAGAGAATCAACTCTGCCCCAGCCAGAACCACCATAAGCAACTTGGCACAGAAGGTGCCACAAAAGATCTCTCATATACTTCTGCTACACTTCTGCTTCAGAATCAGAGCCACAAAGACACCCAACACATATCTGCAAAAGTGCTCATACTTGTAGGAGAGAGCTGCCTTTCCTGGCTCTGAGGAATACCTAAAGTCCCTAATACCCAAGCAATTCTGTTAATCAGCTCCAGCTTGGTGACCCTTCAGCTCCAAAATACTAGCAAAAAACCAAAGTAGGCTTCCAGTCTCGTGTATTTTCTTGCTTGCACTAAGCAGTAACAGAGGAAAAACATTATGTGCACACAAACAAATCAGTTCAGAATGCATGGAGTTGATAGTAACTTAATCACAATGCCAGGTTGTTTAATGATCTTCAGCCTTTAAGTCTTTGTAAAGTTGATGACTGCTTTGCATCACAGTGCCAAGAAAGAGCAAATCAGCCTCTGCAGAGCTCTACCATGCTATGGCTTGATTATTTCTGTCCATTTATGCAGAGACTGTCTATTCCAGATCTTGGGATGGTGTGCAATGGCCATGCCAAGGCTAACTTTGAAACTGAAGTTCTAACACTGACTGTAGCACTACGCAAAACATAGCAGTATTGCAGCTTTTTTTCTGTACTTATTATAGACAACTGAGTGACATGCACTGATGCAAAATCTTTAGAGTAACTGAAAATGTTGAATTTAGTTGAATTTTGAACAATAAAAGCAGATAAGAAACAGGATTTCTCTGAAACAATGAAATTACTCTTGCTCCATTAAGCATACTTCTGAATGTGTATTTCATACAATAATGCTGCCTTAGGTACTTGAAGTCATTTACAAAGAAGCAGTAAAGAGACTGAGGGTTCTTTAATTCATACAATTTACTGTAAGACAACTTGATAGAGTTAAAACAAACACAAAAGGAATACTAGGAATACTAAGAATGTTAAGTAAAATAAGAATGTTTAGATAAAAACTAAGCAAAACAGTAACTGTTTACACCTTGATATTGTGTCTTGACTCGGTTTCAGGAAACAGCCACGTGTATCAAGGTTTTTTTGGCCCTCATCTTTTGTACAAACTAGCATTTTACTTTTATTATCAGGAGATGGACTGTAAATATCTAGTCTTTGATAGTCCACTTTTCTTGACATTTATCCCTGGGAGATAAGCAAGATGGATGCATTTACAGTCAAAGGCCAGTAGTCATGTTAATTTGGAAGGCAAGTCAGATAACACATGCTAACACCCCACGAAACCAGTAAAGAAAGCTCCTTTAACTTCAGAAGTTCTCAGAAAGAGCAACCTGACCACCTGCCCACAGCTCAGTGCCTTCATTTTACTTTGTCTCAATACCACTAATCCTCATACAATCAGGTCAACACTGTTTAAAGCAAGAAACATGTCAGTTTAGCACTTCTGGGTTTGAAAAATAACCAACCAAAAAGGATCCTTAGATGCTCAGAACATTGAGCTCTCAGCTCCCAGTCTCTTCAAAGGGTTTTAAATAGCTAACTATGAAAAAAAGAAAGCAAAACTAGCAAGACCTTGGAACTCAGAGAGTAAGAGAGGACTGACTGCACAACTGTGAAAAAACACTCATTTTCCATCTGTGATTCTAGTTTGGATTTGACTGTCTCCAACCTCTTGAATAATTTTTATTCACATAACAATGTGTGTTATTTCATCTCCAGCATCAGAAGACCACCAGAACTAGCCAACTCCTAGTCCTGTGAAGAGACAAAGCCTTTGCCATGCCCTAAAAGGCAGTTTCATCACATCAACTTTAACAGTGTTGATTTAAAGGGATTTAATTTCTAAGACTTCACCAGCATTTCTCAGTGTCTTCATATTGTATCTCATAGCAACAGTACAGTGAACCCAGATCTGCTTTTATCTAACTTCTCTGCTCAACAGAACAACTTTTCGCACCCTTATAGTTTGTTTTTAATTTTCAAAACATGTCCCCAAGCCATTCCTCTGTTCTTACACTATGAAGCCCATACTGTTTCATTTTAGAAATTATGCTCCCTGGATTTTGCAGTAGGTCTCCACTTCTCACTGCCACATTTTAATCTGCATGCCCTCTATACATTTTCCATTTTCAACACCAAATTCCTTTAAGCTTCATAGGCCATAAAGAAGCAAGTTGTGGCACAGTACCCATTGTTACCAAGTTTTGAGCATTTAACTTTGGGTCTCCCATTTCCTAAAGTCGAGTGGGGTAAGTTTTTGCCTAAAACTTGGAGCAACTTCTCTAAATTTTTAATTCTTAGGTGGAGCACTTAGCAGGTGTGCTCTCCTTATGTTTGGCTTAGTCTGCTTTGCACCTTTTAGAACAAAACAGAACATCTCTTCAAAACTGTTAAAATCTCTACTAATCTACTTAAAACTTCCTGTCTCACTACAGGTTGCAATCAGATAAAGATGGATACTCACAGTATTCAAGGTTGGTTGATGCTCAGAAGAATGTAAGGAAGATCCCCACCAAGCTGCCCTACTATAAAGTCCCAGGGTATCAGCAAGTTCCATTTCCATGGAAATGACCTCGACTTATTCTACCAAAACCCCCTCTTGGTGAGCATCACCTCTATTAACTTGCTTGCTAGCACTTCCACTTGCTGTTCCCCTATCAGATACATGTGCCTCAAATCTCATTCTCCTGCAATCCTCTACAGGTTATTGTAATGATCCCTCAATTTTTCTTTTAATTGATGTCTGAGACACTGAGATTTCAAACCTCATAACAGCAGCATGCATGTTCAGCCTGAGGGCAAAACTCTGAAGGACTATCATAGATGTTCTGTTCAGTTATGCTACTAAAAATACTCTTGATTTACTTCTTAACCATTTGTGTTGTGGTATTAAGTACTGCCATTTATCTACCTACAGCTATTTTTTGTATTAGCTTAAGTGAACACAGGTGAATAGTATGCTTTCTACTCCCTCATTTGTTTCCTAATTTCTTAGGGGAAAACACCTTAAATTTCTTGACCATGCATTATCTTCACATCTCCAGAAGTCACATATCCTACAGCAGAAAAATGTATGCCCTGTTCAATTCACTATGGCCAGCTGAGCCTTTCCTGCATTCTGCAGAGTTTAAAGGCTTCAATTGATTTTGCCACTTAATACCAATTATTGGTTACTAGTTGAGTCTGACCTCACTGATTTGAAGTTGTCTCAATAAAACAATTTTCAAGTGAATAGCTCTGGCTAGGGTGGAGGACCTGAACAGGCCAGAACTGAGCAGGGGGTCACCCTCAGGAAGAGATAAGAACTACCAGGTGGAGACTACTCCTTTTTCTGTGAGCCAGCCCACAATGCTGGGACCTCCCTCCAGGCACCATCACCCTGGCCAGGGTGGAGGAAGCCACCTTGATTGTACTGATGCTGATGTACCTGGCTAAGGAGGCTGGAATGGAGCAGGGAGTGGTGCCTGTGTCAGTGGTTCCCTCAAAAAATCCTTTTCACACAGAAAAAGGTATATTAAATAGTGTATGCATTTTAACAAAATGAATGTTTCTTTCTGCCTCTCAGCTTATCTATGCTTTTCTATCATTTATAGACTGCAATGTTCTCAAAACATACAAAGCCTTGAACAGCTAAATGGTTGGTTAATCAAACTTAGAGAAGCAGTTGAAATTGAGATAATTGGCTTACCTGTTGTGACACCATGAACAACTCCTTCCTTGGTCCTGGAACCTAAACAAAGAACAATATGAGGTTGAAAAGGCACGTTCTTAAGTACTTGTGAAGACCAGGCAGATGGTAAAGGGAGAGGAATCTAGAGGTTAAAGTTTTATATGGTATTTCCCAAGATTACTGAAATTAAAGAGAAACTCAACCTAAGGGAAAAGGAAAAACCACCAATAAAGAGCAACTCCATGAATGTTTATTGACTGTGGAAAGGTGAATAAATACTGCTGTTTATTTCTTGTATGCACTGCCTTCCTTGCTATTTTCTTAATAACTGTGTTAAGGCTCCCACTTTGCAAACTCAGATGGACAGCTCTGCACAGAAACCATGCTACTGTTATGTTCCTCATGAGACTCATTCACACCTTTGCAGTAGATCAGTCAAAGTTTCCAGAAGACCCTTACAATTTCATCTTACAACTCTTCTCCAGATGTCAGTTTGCAGGGATTAAAAGCTGCTACTGAACTACAGAAAGATCTGAAGGTTCAAATCAAGGCTGTTGCTAGTGCTAGCCAAGTTTAGGCAAAAATTAATCTGAAATGGGAACATCAGAGGAGATAGGATTCAAGCATGAAAACACCACCAGGTAAAAACCCAAGGTCTGCCATATCCAGTGCTCTCCCTGTCACAGGCTGATGTGACAACTCCTGGAAAGATCCTGCAGTCAGAAACCTGGAGCTAGGACTAGACTGAGATGTAATGTAAGCAGTCTAACTCTGCCACCTTGAAGACCAAACCAATTTCTGGAACACCCATGTTAAAATATCACAACTTTTCACCATGCTGCATGGAAGGGAACAATCTCTCCTGCCTTCAATGGCAAGAGAAACAAACTAGCACATACTGCTTTTGAGAACATAACTCCAGGTCATTTTCCCCACCAGAGCTCTATTTGTCCTTGTCAGGTTTCTTAATTTGGCCACACATCAGGGATTGGTACTCACCAACAGACTACACTGCTTAACAATTAAGCATTACAGAGATAGGTTTTAGTTTATAATTTTAACCTAGTCTTCTTAAGATACAATTTTTTTTTCATTCCAAAACCAGAAATTGCCTTACTTGAAACTTTGTCATTCAGCATGAGACTTCATAATTTATACTTCTCACTTTACACTTCCAAGAACTATAATTTTACTTTAACACTACGCACAAAATCATATACAAACTGATGTAAGGAGAAATATTAGAAGAAAATGTATGAGCAGAAATATATTGGAAGAAAACAATGTTGTCTACAATTCTTTACAATAACACAATCAAACAAATAAAATAGAAGTTCATTCATCAATGTCTTACTTGCTGCTAGTACCAATTTATGGAACTTAAGTCATGTATTTATGGCACTAACAGCTTGATCAGAGTATAGAAAAGGGCCCATTATTTATGAGCTAGAGCAGCATAATAATCCATAATAAGAAAGGAAAAAAAGGTTGCATAGAGTAAAATTAAATGTTCCTTTAACTAGCTAAAGAATAGGTCCAGCAGCTGAGGAATCCTGCCCCTCTCCCATCTCACCCCCCTTACTCTGCCTTTATTCTGATCTTCTTAAAAATAAAAAAAAAGTTCTCTCAGTTAAAATATTTACTATTGAAAAAGTCATTCATTTTATTAAATCCAATATAGGTGTTAATATCTAAGGACTCGTTCCAGGACTTTGGTTCTCAATCTTGCAGCACCATGAGACCAAAGGAAGCAAACTGCTTTGAACACATGCTAAATCCAAGCAGTACATTGTTCTAGTTTCTAAAAGAAGACAAGACACCATTTCAGGCTTACGGAATGCCTATGGGACATACTACAAAATGTCTTAACATAAAGCATCTGCTTTTAAATGCATTGTTAGACCTGACCAATATTTCATGTGTCTTGAAGCTATTGGCTGCAAGTCAAGCCATAAACACATGGAAACCTGTGAAGTACTCAGTTCTCTGGGGATGGTAAGAGATGGATGGAATGACAGAACTCCACAAGTATTTTTGCAATGCATCTCTGCCTCCAGAGGGACATATTCAAGTTGATTCACCTACCCTGATGCAACACTGCTATAGCCACAGCTATTGTAGAAATGCTTGTCTCTTTCTCCTAGTGGAAGATAGTCTTTTCTTTAGCAAAAACTTGGCTTGCTGGCCAAGAGAATGTACAGAACAAAGGTATGTATAGCCAAATCCATTAACTGGCAAACAAACACCTAATTGATGATCCAGACCTTGCAGCATATGTTAGAGCTCAATACTATTTGCCCCACTACTGCACACTTGCATGGAAGTGTCTGTTTCTGCAGACACAGATCCAACAGAATTTAGAAGTCCATAAGGATTTGCCAGAACAGGCCTATAAATACAACAGTTGAATCCTGTAGGATGATTTCTGGCTGACAAAGAAGGAAAGCTGGTCAACCATATTTCTGAGAGAAACTAGCTGTCATTCATACTGGTATTCCCAAAACATCAATAATCTTTCTCATTATACCCTGCATAACAGGGGGAAATGGAGGAACCTGAGTAATATAAAGACCAAGAACCTGACACTGACCGACACTATTTAAGTGATGCAGGAGCAATATTAGTACACATTAATGTTACTTTTCCTTCCTACAATGCACATTTATGTGAGGGGAAGGAGAAGCCAAAACGAGAATTTTCGCCTTTGTGTAGTTATAAAAAAATACAATAGGCTCTTTTAATGTCATTATATATTATTGTTGCTCTAATTCCAGAAGAAAGTGTTTATGAGCAGTTTGGCAATATACTCCTTTCTGGGCTGAGAGAGACACAGACTATTTTAAGCAAGTCCTCCATGAGATTCAGGTCAGTTACTAGGAGACAGTTAAAGACAGGGAGACATGAGCCCAAATTATGGGAAGAAGTCATGGTCCATGGAAAACACTTGCCCCCAAGTGCTGAAGCCCATTATTCCACCAGAATCATTGGGTCCCTTGACTACTCCATTGGCTTTTCTATTACCAGAGAAAAATCAAAACCTAAAGAACACAGGAGAGGAATTTGGATGGTCTTCCCAAATAGGTCATGACTGAATAGTTCTACTCTAAGGCCGTGTCCCAGCTAAACACAGGGAGGAGTAAACAACTCATGGGCTAGCCACACTGCTCCTGATAAACTACTCCTTTGTCCTGATAGGGTATAACACATCAAAAACCAGACTGGAAAATTCCATTCCTCAGCACTGAACATACACTAAAGAACAAAACACACAACTGAACAACAACTTCAGCTCTCTGGTAGCACACACACAACTCAGAGAACCTTTTCAGCAGTACATCACTGAGAGCATGCAAGAACATCCTTCTTACTCTCAGTTCCTACTTTCAAAGCAAGTAGAGGTAAGCATGGCTGCTCATTTCCTTGCTGCTTCATACCAACAGCTCTTGAAGGATTTGAGGAGATGTAATTTTAAATTTATGGCATAGATGATGCAGCACAAGACTGCTGAGTCTCAGTCTTCCCTTCTAATCAATGATCAGGCTGCTCTTTGACATAAGCAAAGGTCCTGATGCTTTGCTTGTGTGAGTCAAGACAGAGCCACTGATTTCAGATGGACAATGCTGAAGTATATAAGCAGAGGAATTTAGGGGGAGGAAAAAATACCTGAAAGCATAAAAACATACTATACTACACTGAACAGTGTTTTGGTAATTAAAAAGCAGAACAAAGACAGTGGACTGAGAGAAGAAGGAACATACAGCAGCATGGAGAGGGGATCCTGTTTAATCCTTCAACATGCCACTCAGAGAAAGAAAACAAAAACAAATCAAAACAAACAAAAAAAGACAAAAAGAATGAAGTTACAATAACTGCACTTCATCCATACAATCTTTAACATATAGCTAACAGTGGCCTGGACAGAATATCCCAATGTTCTCCATATTTAAGTAAAATCTACTGATTTCAGTGGGTGACATCACCTAGAGGATATGGACCAAAGACTTGGCACCTTTTTAATCCTCCAGCAGCAATGGAAGGCTGAATGCTATGGAGCTGACTGTTGAAGCTGGAAACTATTAACAGATCCCTCTCAGCCCAGTGCTGTTAGGATATTTTTTGCAAGAAGTCAGGCTGCTTTCACAGCATCATCTGGGTGCGAAACTCGTACCTCAAAACCCAGCAACTGATACAGGTAGAGGAAAACCTTCAGAAGCTCTGATGTAGGGTGCTGTTGCTCTCCTCTGCTCACAAAGGGGTTTCACCACCTTTTGCACTGCAACCATTGTAAGCCTACAGAAAGGACAGATTATCACACCAGCCTTTGCCAATGTTGCTCGGAGAAGAATCACCACTGTTCTGTGCTTGGGAAGTAGAGAAATAGAGATGCTCATTGCTCCCTTACCCTAACTGATCCCACTGAAACTTCAGCTGGGGAAACTGTGGCTCCCTACAAGCAGGTAGGGGAAGGGATACACCCAGGCACAAGCATCTGCTCTAGGAAAGATCCTTCACCACTACTACAATCACATGCACATAGATCTACCACAGGTCAAGGCTCTGCTGCCCTCCATATTTTATTCTTAAAATAAATAGCAAGTCTGCCCTCCCAAGTTCAACCTTCACAAAAGTGTCCCTGAAAACAATAGCAGATCAGTTACCTTCAGGAGTAGAACTAGGTTCAAATATTATTACAGCCTGAAGAACAGCTCAGACACAGATTAATTCAGCACACAATGCAGGTTTCTAATACAAAGAAATCAGTGACCTCAGAATCATGGTCAGAAACCACAAGAAAACAAAATTTAAAAGACACCCTACTCCTGAAAAATTATTCCAATATCAAGCACAGCATACAGTGAACATATATCTATTTGATATACTGAAAATGAGCAGGTGCTCATTTTAAAACAGACTCATCTTACAATAAGTTTCCAAAACTACTGCCATCTCTGTTGTAAAAGCACTGAGTTTTGCTACTGCTGTGCAGGAGAAAAGTGTACTCCAAATGAGTAATCCAAACTATCTGAAACAGAAATAATGTTATTTCTGACTGGCACTGGGGAGAATCCTGAAAAGACATCAGAATTCCAGAGACCTCACTGCTCCCATTTAGAAGAAATGCCTCTGATTTTCAACTCCATTTAAATTCTTTGATATCCGTCCACATCTCCCTAGGTACGCACAACATCCATTAAAGAACTGACCTGCTACATTATCAGGAAAAACAGAAAAAGAGTATTTTTTCCTCTCCACTTTTTTAGAGACCAACTGTATTTGATGAATAGGTTAGAGATCCATAATTATTTTTAAATGGCCACTTACTCATATGTAGACCCTTCCTCTGAATTTTTCATAGTATCATTTCCAAGGTAGTCCCCTAGATCCCAGTACTTGCAAAGTAAAGATGATGATCATGCAGTCAAAGTACTCATCTGGGAATTCAAAAAGAATTTTATACCTGACTCTGTGCAAGATTATGTGGCCTAGATCAGTCACTGAATGACTGCATTGCTACCATGGGATCTACCTACCCTACCTCATTAACTCCGGTGGATCTTCCTTAAGAAGTCATGGAAATCTGGAAATGCAACAGTAAGTACAGAACATCAATTTCATTTCAAAAAGATGAGGAGATGACAGTGATACAAAATGTTACTGTCCACATGCCAAGCAGACAGCATGACTTTTGCTCAGCTCCTGAATTAACCTCTCAAGCTATTTCTCTTAAAATCCCACATAAAACCCAACTGCTCTAGAGGATGCTGTGAAGCTACCTTCCACTTCACTATTTACATATTTTTTTCTTTTTAACCATACCAACTAGCCCTTCAGCCTTAAACTAGCAAACTTCCTGAATAGAGTACCAGCTGTATTGTAAGGGACATATTAGAACCCAACCTCATTCTGTATGGCAGTACAGATGTGGCCCCACTGAGCAGTAATACATAACCAGCACAACACAGTGACTTAAGAACCAACATTTGGCTTCAAAGAACTGGAACTCCGCAGAACACAGCTTTCCTTCTGTTTGTTTTGCAGTGGTCTCCCGTGAACAATTAGAGTTTTGGTTTTTGCAGAAGAACAGATCTGATGGGGAGAGAGCTATGTAGGGTACACCAACCAGAAGCACGATTTCTGCTGTACACCTACCCACATAAAGGACACCCTCTTTCGTCTTCCCTGCTGCCTCTGCCACACCCTGCTTGGTTTTTTCTGCTGCTGCTACAACTCCTTCCTTTGCCTTGGAAAGTCCCTTCATGAACACATCCATGGCTGAAGAATATCTTCACACAAGTCTAGAGGAGGAAAAAAAAAAACAAAACAAAAAACAGTTAAGTAACTAGAGAAGAAAGGAGTAAAAGATTACTTGAATCACCTTCACATTTTCACACACACTTCCCTACCTAGTAAGGTAAACTGTGCTGACAGAGCAGTTCCCTCCACCCGAGCAAAGCTGGGTGACCCTGTTTCCACAGGATCCTACAGAGAGGTTGCTGGTAACACAGTTCTGATTGGAAGGTGGATTCATTGATAAGACAAGTCCTTTCCCTGCCTACCAAGGCATCACTTCCTCCAAAGGACATGCTCATGTCCTGATTGCAAGATTCAGCCTTGTGATTTGGTGATACTCCACTGCTCATCCAGAGCAAAATGCCAACTCAAAGACTCAACAGCAACTTAAAAATACAACAAAACAAACTACACCTTCTAAATTACAAATGTTCACTTGTTAACATTACAAGAAGCTGCAATTATAACCCAGCAAGACTGGAGCAAATGGAAAACACTGCTTGTTCAGTAGAGTCCAACATTTTGTTGTTCATGTCATTTTTTCAGAAACTGAGTTTTCCAGAACAGGTTCTTTGCATACATCAGGACCAAAGAAAGATTTTACTAAAAAGCAAAAGCAAAAATGCAGGTTTTTAAAAGCACTGCACTAAAGCTAGCAAGTGAGTTCTGTAGCAGCCATACAACCCAGGGTTACAATGAAACTAGTAAAATAATAATTAAGACTCAGAAGTCTGGGTCCCTTCAACAAATCTGCTATCGATAGTCCTTTCTCTCCCTCCACCCACACAGAAAGAATTGCTGTCTGTTCTTCTCTTTTCTCTGCTGGAGGCTGAGTGGGTGGAATGGGTGTCTACGAAAGCATCTGGGCTGCTGCAGCTTTCTACTAACTCGTGACGAGCGTGCAAAGAAAGGCAGTATTGGTATTACAGCCAAACTGCCTACGGTACCTGTCACCCTGGGGATGGGGGGCTTATACCCCCAGAGACGGGGGGAAGCGGGCCCCTCCAGCTGGGCTTCTCCAGCTTCTCCCCCACGGGAGTCCCCAGGCCTGTCCCCCCCCCTGGGGAGAGGGGCTGACCCGCTGCGGGGGCACCTGCGGGACCGCGGATGTGTATCAAATTATACCCAGGCACCTGCAGAGGGAGGGAGGGAGAAGGCATGGCGCCGTGGCCATTCATATATATGCACACACATGTATATGTGATGGAGAGAAGCACCGAAGAGGGATGGGCGACGCGACCCTCTGGGCACCCCCAAGCTCCAGCTGACACGCCGTCGGTAACAGGCGACCGCAGCGCCCGGCTTCTCCTCCCTCCCCCCTGCCCACAAGATGTTCAACAGGAAATACATATATACATAATATTATACATATAGATACATACACAGTATACACACACGCACCCCCAGGTGACACAGGCAGCACCGACGCGGAACGGAGGGGTTCAGCCCCGCTGCTGCTTCCCCGATCCCGCAGCTGCTCAGGGGCTGCCACCACCGCCGCTCCCCCCCCTCAGCCCCCGCGACCCCCGGAGACGGTGCCTGCCCCACCCTGCTCCCCGACTTACCGCCGGGCTCCTTCGCCACCGGCGACCGACCCGTTCCGAGCAGGCGNTTTGTAGTCTGTAGCTGGTAAGAATCAAATGGGGCATCTTAATAGATGTTTTTCTGCGCTTGCTAGCATTATGTCGAACTTTGCCTCAGGGCAAGATTTGCTTCTCAGCACATCCCCGAGGCGGGGGGAGCGGCTGGGTCTGCTGGCACCACCCCCGACGGCAGCCCCGCAGGTGGCGAGTGTGAGGGAGGGGAAGGGCGAGGGGCGGAGAGAGGACGCGGGAGGGAGGGGAGGAAGGAGAGAGGGAGAGAGAGAAAAAGAGAGAGAGAACAAGGGCGGGACGCTCCTCCGCCTCCTGCGCCCACCCCCTCGCGTCCTCCGTGGCAGAGAGGTGGGAGGCGTGATACCACTGGAAGGACTTGTTCCATCCACGCGGAACCAGAGAGGAACAAGGGTAAAAGGGAGATCAGGCGACTTGGTCCCCCTGAGTCCACACACCCACCCCCTCACGCAAAAGGCTGAAGCATCACGTCTCTAGAAGAAGTGTAAGGAAGCTGTTGATGGTGACAGCAGTACCACCCGTATCTCACTTCACCAAAGCCTTCGAAAACCTACCTAAGCATCTACCTGCTTTTTCTTCTACTTCAGATCTTCAGCCTTAGGTGACCGTAGTTAAACGTGACTTTTCTCACAAGATTTATGACCACAGTTAATTTTCAAGTACCGCAGATGGTGCTTCTGCAGCTGTAATTTGAGTCTTAACCCACACATAAACAACAATTCACCCCAGATCAGGAACACTGTAAACCCGTTGTCTCATTCCTGCCAGATTTGCCCAATCCTAACACCTTGTCTTGGATTAGTGCAGTGGTATTTTGGAAGCATCAGGGCCACAGGGGCGACTCCTGTGAGAAGCTGCTGGAAGCTCCCACGGTTCCAGTTCCTGCCTCACCTCTGACCAAAGCAGAGCAGATATGGGAAGCTGGATGTGCCCCTCCAAGTAAAATATTCAAGAAAGGAGCAAGGGAAGAGAAAAAAGAGAAAAGGTGCCCGAGCAGAGGTTTCCCCGCAGCCCGTGGTGAGATGGCGGCTGAGCCCCTGCAGCCCATGGAGGAACACGGTGGAGCAGTCCCTGAAGGAGCACAGTGGGGTAAATGTGGATCTGTAGCCCCTGAAGTGTCACGGGTGGGCAGATGCGAAGCAGCAGCCTGTGGGGGATTGCAGAGAGGGGCAGATGTGGCTCTGCAGCCCTGGAGGACCCCGTGTCAGAGGAGGTGACTGTTCCTGAAGCAGCTGTGACTCTGTGGGCAGCCCGGGCTGGAGCAGTTCCTGAGGGACTGCACCTCACGGGAGGGACTCATGTCCCAGGGGTTCCTGAAGGACTCTCCCGTCAGAGGGACCCCGCGTTGGAGCAGGGGAAGAATGTGAGGAGTCCTCCCCTGAGGAGGAAGGAGCGGCAGAAACACCATGTGGGGAACTGACCCTGAACCCCCCTGTGTCCCCTGTGCCCTGAGGGGGAGGCGGCAGTGAAGGGATCCGGGACGGGGGAGAGGGGAAGAAGATACTCAGATCTGGCCAGTTTCTCTTTCTCCTTGTAGGTTAAATCAGTTCTATTTTTCTTTCCAAGTTGAACCTGTCTGGATTTTGCCAGTTACTGTAACTGGGGAATGCAAAGCTCCCTGTCCTTGTCTCTATTAAGGAGCCTTTGGGTGGATTTTCTACTTCCTGCTCCACCGCAGGGGTGAGCAAGCAGAGCTCTGGTTGATACCAGCCAGGCCTAAACAATGACCTTTCATTTGCCAAGCTACCTCAGTTGGTAGAGCACAAAACTCTTAATCTCAGGCTTGAGGGTTCAAGTCCTCCATTGGACATCAATAAATCAGTCACAGTTCTAGACAGCAACTGGACAGTGACAAATGGTCTGCGTTAATACCCACTACCCTCCCAGGGGAGGATGATGAAGAAAAAAAGGGAGAAAACTTTAAGGCTGAAAGAAAAAACTTAGTTAGGTTTAATGAGGTAGTAATCACAAACAACAAACATACATACAAATATGCAAATATGGAACTCACCCTCCTCAGTTAGCAATTGCTTCACAACCAGAAAAGTCCCACACTGGATGGCACAGGAGATGGAGATACCCAAGTCCAGGGGCTCAGTGACTGTTCACAGCAGCCTTAGAGCAACCAAGCTGGTCCTGCTTGGGAAGAGAGAAGGCAACAGGCAACCTGCCTTGGCACATGTTCTTCTCCAGTGAGAAAACAAGGAGCAAACTAACATTAACTCCACAAACACACCAGACAAAAAAAACCCAAGGGTTGTATTTTGGGACCCATTTATACTGAGCACCATGGGAAGGAATACTGTGATTGCTTCATTTGGGTCACCTGAACCATCTTCTCTCCCCCCCACAGGCTCAGCTGCTCCTCATTATCACTGCCACAGCAACAGCCTGGCACCTGCTGCTGGGGTCCCCGGCAGGTGTTTCTGTCCTGCTACTCTTAACTGAGGACACAAGTCTACTATAGCAACCTCTACTATGTACTCTGTGGCCACTGCTGATCAATTCTTAATCTGAGGCATAAAAGTAACTTTTTTCCTAGAAAGGGAAAGCTATCAAACTTCTCTATTTTAGTAGCAGAATTTAGACATGAAAAGCCAAGACCAAGTAGGAGACAAAGCATTAGACCAGCTGGGCCTTCAGACTCAGTACATCAATTAATGTGGCATATGAAATTCTCCAAGACCTATGGAAACTGTTTGGTTTTTATTGCACTCCAAAAGAAGAAACAGAACATTGGATAGATGAGATACAAGGTTGCAAGCTGTAAGGAGCATCTTTCATCTATCAACCTGTGAAGACAGCTGATGCATCCCTGGGTTTGTTTTCATTCTGAACACATAGGGCAGAGTCTTCTTGTCAGGTTTCTTCACAAGCTTTAGTAGTTCCATACTGCTTGGTAAACTTTCTTTTGGTTCATTCCACTGCTAGTTTTAACCCACAAACATTCATCAATGTATTCTCTTTTTTTTGTGTATGAAGGTGCTGAGTGAGAATACAGATTATTCCCTCATAATTCTACCCTCCAGAAAATCCTTAAAAACAAAAAAACAACAAACTCCTGCAATAAATTGTGGGGCTTCATCTCATTCATCCAATGCATCATATTCATACTTACTCAATTTCCTCCCAGTCTGGGGACTAGGAAAACAGGTATAGTTTCAGACAATAAAACAGAGTGAAACAAAATCATATTCTTTCCACATGTTGTTAACTGGCCCAGCAATTTATATACTTAGTATATAAATTCGCTCATTGAAAGCCTCTCCCTCAATCAGTCTACTACCTAGGCCTATAAACATAGACCCCAAATTATAATTAAAGTGAATATTGTTCTCTTTATTTAAGTATTATATTCCAGATTTGAATAAGCCTTTTGTTTCTCTAGCATGCAAGTGACTGAGCATGGAATGTTTTTTATCATGTAATATGGATCTGTATAGACTTATCTAATTATGTCAGCAGTAACAGAAAATCTAGTATAATAAATATCCTTGTATATTTATGTCTCTGGTTCTGAAAACTGTACAAAGAAGAGCTCAGATGTTTGCAACTCCAGGCTTTTGCAAGGGTACTTTTTTAGCCTCGTGTTTATCAAAGGGAGGCATTGTGTTCTGCTGCTAAACAAAGTAACAGCTTGTCAGTTAATAAAATCACGCAGCTAGAAATAGAGAGGTAAAGTCAAGAGGGATCAGTTTCCACAGCAGAAATAAAGCTTGATATTTCAGGTGTAGTATTCAAAATAGGCAGCTGTTAAATTCTAAACCAGAGGGTAAAAAAATAATAGAGTACAAATGTTGACACAATAAATTCTTCATTCTGAAAGTGGATGAGACTTGAGTGGAAAACAGGATTAAATATGGTAGGGAATTAGCATTACATTTCCAAGGTAATTCCTATTTAAACCACATTTTCTATAACAGCTGGGTGTTTTTTTTCTTGTTTTGTCTCCTCATTACTATTTGTATCACAGTAAGCTCTCCCCTGAAGCCTTTCCTGTCTGAAGAAAGGATAGCAGCAAGCAGATTGCCCACTGATCACATTTAAAGCAAATCTTTATTTAATGACACTGTTTACTTTGCATGAGCATCTAGAACAAAAATCAATTAAGTAGTAATAAAAACTCCTTCAGTCCATCTTGTTTTGCAGGCTAACTTATTATTTTAGTTGCTGGTGATTAAGTAAATCTACTTTATCATTACAAAAAGAAAAAGTCTTGACAATTGAACAATGTTGCAGAGTAAAACGGTTTAGAATTTATAGTCCTCAGGTTAAAATATTCAAATTCATCAGACTGAAGTCTTTCTCAACATGCCCACATACATGTAGAAAAACATATTTAATTTCCATGAGATTCTCAGCTAGAAACAGCTAGATTCTCAGCTAAACCTGTCATTGTGGACTTACATCGAGGGTTTTATTGCACCAACTATCTTTCTTTCTCTTTACAATTACAAAAGAATGCTGCAATAGGACCCTGCTGTTCTGTTGCTTAACACTGCTCTGTTGTTTCTATCATGAATGTTAAATGCATCACCCTCTCAGGAAGCCCTGTTCTCTCAAGCTTTTTTTTTTTTTTTTTTCCCTCAGTCATATATAGGCTGTCTGTCCAAAATCTGTAATCACACTATCAAATGAAAAAAGTCTTGAACCCTGCCATACAGTTTAGACAGACTGTGCCATTAGCACAGTTCTCCATCCTAAAGTATGTAATTTTCTTTGTGCATGCTCAGACTGTCACCATATTCAGTGTGGGATTTCAGTTCAATATCTGAGCTCTCCAGATTTACAAGGGTGCACATGACAAAGCTGCTTCTCCACAACAAAGCTCATTCTGAACAGGGTGTAGTATTCAAATGAAAATAGATTTTGGATCTCACAAAATCTCTCTGGGTAGCACTGAGAGGCTGTATGAGTATTTGCATGGCTACTGAGAGGGCTGGGGTTAGGGCTGGGCACAGGTGCTCAGTGGCATCAGGTGAGGCTGCTCAGGGCAAATAAGGCCATTTCATGCCCTCAGGACCCTTAAAAAGGGAGGGGGTCAGCTGTGTATTGTTCATTTTCTCAGCAGATGATTTCTCCAATTAACTACTTTTATTGTCTAAAAGTCTCATGCAGGATGTATTCTCATCTTTGTGATGAATATCATCTCATCAGAGGTGACTGCTCCCAAGTCTAGTGATTACAGTACAGAGAAAAGGGCACAAGAGCAGATAACCAACATAAGCAGCCATAAAAAACCATGCTAGTGAAGTTTGATTTTTATCATCTCCCTTTTATATGTGTTTAAACCCATACCCTATTTCACAACTATTCTTGATGCCACTGAAGAAATCTGAAATTCAAGGGGGGAGGTGTGGGCTTTAAAGTTACATCATAGCTTAATGATGCAATGTATAGACTAGAATTTATGGGGAAAAAAGTTTAAAGTCTCTATGAAGCAGTATTGAAATAGTGTTCCCTCTGAAGTAAACTAAAAACAAAAGGAGAAATTACATATTGAGAGAGAGTAAGATTTTCTTTATGCTGAATTCAAGCCAGAACAATCTGAAGGCACATAAATTATCTGAAGGCACTAAAGTTATCACATCCTCTAAGCCCACTTCCCCTAAGTCCCATTTATTTGGCATACAGGAGACTGACCACAGCCCAGGTTAAACAGACTAGGGTTAGAGGAGAGGAACCTGTCATGATCTGGATGTTTTTGAAACACAAGCAATTTTGAGTAGAGCAATTTCAAGCTTTTCTCAGGGGTGACTAGTAATTAGACAAGGGGCAATGGTTATAAACTGGAGTGTGGGTGGTTCTGTATAAATATTGGGAAGCATTTTTCACTGTGAGGGTGACAGAGCACTGGCACAGGCTGCCCAGGGAGGGTGTGGAGTCTCCTTCCCTGGAGACATTCAAACCCCACCTGGACACATTCCTGTGTGACCTCCTGTAGGTGACCCTGCTCTGGCAGGGGGGTTGGTCTTGGTGATCTTTTGAGGTCCCTTCCAACCCCTAACTTTCTGTGATTCTATGGTTCTATGATTCTACCTCGTGAAATTAAATGACTAATGGAAATAACAGTAACACAAGCTTGCTACTGTAATTTATTTTAGATAGTATTAAGTTTATGAATACTCATACCCATGTCTACAATACTCCTTCATCCAATCTTGTTAGAATAAATACATTTTCATTTTTAATGGCTTTTCATTTTATGAAGGGTAAGATTTTAATAATCCCTTGGAAACCTACTAGTAAAACCGAACAGCTTGTACTTGTGAGCCTCATCCTGTTGCGCCTATTTGAGTAAAAAGATGGTTCATTCCTCTTTTACCAACATGAAGTTCATCATATAAAATGGGGAAAAAACCCATCAAAATATAACCTGGTCCTGTTAGGGGTCCCTACTCACCTCTCGGCTTCTCCCCCAGTTTGCCCTAAGAAGGAGATCCAGTTCCCATGCTAGGGCAACCATGAGCCATCCTGCTCCTGCTCTGTGCAACAGTGAGCCAGAATACTGGGGCACACTGAAGGGATTATACACAGATCCTGTGTATTAACCACTTTTCTCACATGCCTGCCATTGTGGGTGATTTATCATGGTGCACCTCCAGTTGAATGTTTCCATATTCTTTTATATATCCTACAGTGCCCACCTGAGTGCCTGTAGGAAGGCTGTAGCTTGCTGCTTTAGATATGCATATTTTATTGCCCAGCAACAGCTACCATCTCAAAGTACAGCTATCTTTTCTGCCCCACAAATTTCTCAGTTAGGACTGATTGAAACTCAGCAAATGTGGCTGGCAGCAGCAAAGCAGCAGTGAAATGGAACATGTAGAAATTGAAATGGGGCCCATAAGGAAAATTTTATTATTGCAGAGGGTGAGCACAGCTCCCACGCAATTGTAAAAAACTATCTCATGCCCTGACTTTCCACGTGACAGTAAAATGCACTGCTCAGTTCAGGCGGTTTGAAAAGCAACAAATAAGACGTTGTATTTGATTTTCCTGTACTTTGTACATTTGTCAAGCCTCCATTTCCCAGCAGACCACACAACCCATTACATAGAACCATAGGACTTCCCAGGAAGTGGAGCACAGCCTTCCCTGCTCTGCTCCATTTTCTTTGGCTTTTCACCAGCAATATGTCATTGCCAGTGAGTCCTTTTCCAAGAACATAATCCACTCAAACTCCCCCTTCAGTAGTTGGGAACCCCCTTGGTTAATGGCTCTGGTTGTGGCAGGGTTTGTGCTGGACTGCAGCACACACTCTGCTCTGCACTGTTACCAGTTTATTACATCCATGCTGAAGACTGGATTGCCTGGATTCTCCATCATTACACCCTAAATCTATGAGCAAAAAGAGGAGCACGCCTTGTATGTAAAACCAGTAATTCACTTTCAGTTTACTTAAACTCTTAGTCATTAAATAAAATAACTGCTTTTAGTCCAGTTGCAATGATACACAGTTGAAATGAAATACAGTGAAAAATAACATATATACAAACTTCTGGAGCCTGCCCCTTTCTCTGGTATTGTGCTCACCCTTGCACTATCCCTCTGGGTGTGAAGGTTGATGGGTTCAGGCCACGGGCTGGGAATTAGAGCATAGTCAGCATCTCCTCTCTGGGAGTAGTGGGATGTTGATTCTTCTTGTTCAATCCAGGTTCTGTGGCTGGGGGAATTTTTAGATTTGGTAAAAGCACCTACACTCTTCTCTCTTTTCCTTGGTCTGTGACACCATGTTACAGCCATGTTTGTGTGTTTAACATATGTATTAGTTCTTTTTCTCTTCCCTTACCACGAGAACTGGGTTTCACCCAGATGTCAAGGTTGTGTTCCTTTGGTAACCAATAGTTGACCAGTGTGAGGTGTTCACAGCTGTGGGTTTGCTGAGGCTCATGTGCTTTGAAGCTCCCACTCTGACTGGAACAAAGCTTCAAGGAAGCCAAAACAAATTCAGAAATTCCAGTAATGCTTTTTGGTACAACTAGAGATGAGAAGCATCTAGCTCACCTCCCTTCCTCTGAGTACAAAAAAATGGCTAGGGGAGCTAGAAATAATCAGTCCCCAGAGGGCTCAGAGCTGGCCCCAGCGGAAAGCCATACACATGCAGCATGATCAGCTGCAGAAAGTAATTCTGCAGGTGTTGAAAGAGCAGGACAAGATTTCTCTCTCTATTAAAATTAGACTGGAAGAACCTAAGACCATGTAGAATAGTTACACGGCCTTTCTCACCAGTGGTATTCACAGCAATATAATGGGTCCTGCACTTGGGTCATAGCAGCCCCATGGTAAGCTACGGACTTGAGGATGTGTGGTTGGAAAGCAGCAAGTTGGAAAGGGACCTGGGGGTCTTGGTTGACAGTCGACTAAATATGAGCCAGCAGTGTGCACAGGTGGCCAAGAAGGCCAATGGCATGCTGGCTTGTGTTAGGAACAAAGTGGCCAGCAGGGACAGGGAGGTGATCATCCCTCTGTACACAGCTCTGGTGAGGCTGCATCTTGAGTGCTGTGTTCAGTTCTGGGCATCTCTCTATAAGAGGGACATAGAAGTGCTGGAGAGTGTCCAGAATAGGGCAACAAAGCTCATGAAGGGTCTGGAGCACAAGTCCTGTGAGGAGCAGCTGAGGGAGCTGAGGGTGTTTATTCTGAAGAGGAGGTGAGAAGAGACCTTAGAGCTCTCTTCAACTGCCTCAAGGGAGGTTGGAGAGAGGAGAGAAGCAGCCTCTGCTCCTTAGTAACCTGTGAAAGGACCAGAGGGAATGGATGTAAACTGTGCCAGGGGAGGTTTAGACTGGATTTTAGGAAACATTTTTTCTCTGAAAGGGTTGTTAGACATTGGAATAGTCTGACCAGGGCAGTGTGGAGTCACCATCCCTGGGGGTATTTAAACAGCATGTGGACCTGGTCCTTAGGGACAGCGTTTAGTGATGAACTTACAGTGTTGGTCAAAGGTTGGACTGGATGATCCTGAAGGTCTCTTCCAACCAAAGATATTCTGTGATTCTGTATGGAGTCCAGGTCACCCTCCTCTCAGGACAAGAGCAGCTGGTTAAATTAGTGGCTGCTGTGTTGTTTCTAGGTCTCTGAAAGATCCTGGTGCTTATGGCCCAGCATTGTGACTGGCAAGCAAATCCCAAGGTTTTTCATTAGAGATATTTCCTGTTCTTCTACAAAGGGAAATGGTAGATTAAGCTGTGGTTTTGAAAGAAATGTCAGTCTTTGCTCACTCCTAGTTCTTCTGCCAATCAATTTTAAAATGGGTTCCTGCTGTGCACTCCAAGAGCCTGGGTTCCCAAAGCCCCTTTGCTGCTTCTGTACCAAGTTTGAACCATGCAAGATTCTCTATTCTTGGAAAAACATCTTTTTCTGTTCTTTCTCACTGTCTGAATACCACGTAGAGGGCTTGTGCACATCTCAGTACCTTCCTGGCAAGGTTCAGGGAGGCTACCTGATCTTTTCATAAGCATATAAGGTCACTCCAGAAGATAGATCAGACAGTCCTGTATTGCTGTACCTCCTGTAGCAATGCTGTGCTCAGGTGTCATACTGTAGTTTAACACCCCTCAGTTGCTAAAAGAGCTGGTAACAGGTCCTACCTTTCAGCTACATGTGATAAAACACAACAGGTTCAATACCTCTCTGGTCTAGATCTGTAGCAGAGCTGACAGAAGAGAGGAAAAGGGTTTCACAGGAAGCTTTGAAATTTTAAATGCTTAGCTTACAAAGTGGAGAAATTTTACCGTTTTGTTTTGTTTTGTGAAGGATTTTTATTTTGAAAGGTTTTTCTTAGTTATACAGATTGGTTCGCTTTATTTCCCTTTCATTTCTTCACCATTGGTGACTGTTGTGGGGATGAAAAATAATCTTTATTAATTTGGGGATTTTCTAAGAACAGAAAAGCCCCAAACATTTTTATGAAGTGAAACTTTATCAATGTTTCTATTTTTTTAAAAGAAATAAACTTCTGCTGATTTACTGGTGTGCATCTGAGGATTCAGTCTGAAATGTAAAAAAACACCAAAGAAGCCAGGATGAGAAATAAGAAATCATGATTAAGCACTTTGCAAAATTTTTTCTAGCCTTTCCATTTGAAATCAATTTCTGGTGGCCATTACTGCTTGCTGTCATCTCCTTTGATCCTCTCTTAACCCCCAGCATTTCTCTTATTGATAGAAGTAAGACAGACCTTTCAAATCTGAGTATGTGGCATTTACTGTGTCACAGCTACTATACATGAGCATACATACTTATATTTAGATTTATTACTCACTCCCAAAACTCATTATTTTCTAAATTAAGCTCCTGCAGGCTTCAGTCCAACTCTAAACTCCCAGCTGCAGGAACCATTGTATGAGTTGCATAGCACATCAGTCAATCCTAAGCTTTTTGGCTCTAAGGGAAAAATTAGTCACTACAACAAACTTAAAATTGTACATACTGCAGATTACACACAGAGGTTTCCATTGCCCTCCTTTTGTTCTTCTCCTGGGGCATGTCAAGACTGAAAAATAATTTTCTAGGAATAGAATTAATTGCATGGGCCAGAGAAAACTCTCTCAAATCTTTTTTTCATATGATAGAGATAGCTTCTATGTAAACAGCAGAGGGCTCACTCCTAGAGCTTGGAACAACATCCTTCTGTTGCAAGATCAGAAGACTTGGAGAAGACTTCAGCACAGATAAGTTTCATGTATTATCAAAGTCTCCAGGAAAAAAGAGCACGGCCAAGTATAGTAGAAATCCATACAGCAGCAGAGCAAGAGTCTAAGTCTGGCAGGAAAGGATACTTTAAAAAAAATCATGTCAAAGACAACCGTGAAGAGTAAATTTCATCTGGTTTGGAATATCTTTTCTGACAAATCCGTGTTTTTAGGCTTTCCCCACACACCATTTTCTGACTGGAATATTGAAACACTATCTCACCAGACATATCTGGAGGTAATTTGCCCTACTTTCAAAGGTCAAATCTCAAGGAACATAGATCCCTAAGTATCTTTTTAAGTAGAAGAAAAGGGGGACCAACATGGTAAAGCGAATTCTATAAAATAAACTGAGCAGGTTAAATAAAAATCAGCATTGTAAATTGGCTCCAGACAGTCATAGTAAATCAGATAACCTCTTGCATAGGCATTCATCATCTTCAGCTCTTCTACCAAGCCAGTTCATTTAGTAACCTGCTTACAGATGTGGCTAGAGAAAAATCCCTCTGTCACAGGACTTCTCCACTCTAGAGAGAGCTACTTTTGCAGGTCCCCTCACACTGTGCAGCTCACTGGTTCAGTTATGGGACTCAACTTATCCGAGTCACATGTGAATCAAAACACTACCATAACCTGAGTCAATATGCTTGAAGCCACAGAGTTGCCAGATGAGAAAACAGCATACAAATCAAATTTCTTCCCCTACTAATCTAGAAAGTCATTATGAAACCAAAGCTCACTACAAAAACTAGAGACTGACACATTTGTTCCTCTGCAATTCAGACACCCACCCTCTGAGCACTGGCAAGCTCTAGTCATGCATCCGACCAAACCTGAACAAATTTAACACAGCAGCAAAATTCAGGAGTCAGAATTAGCGATAAAATTAGATTTAAATTTGTCTATACTGAAATGTCTAAAGCTCTATCATCACCTTCCCTTTCAGGTTTCTGTCCCACTAAGCCTTTCCAAATGCCCCAGACAGAGTCTGGCACCAGGCCATAGCCTGCTCAGTGGAAGAACTTCATAGCTATCTGCATTCTACCAGTTGCAACACTGGGGCTTCAGTGTTGGAAAATGGAAACAGCAATTCTGTTTATAGAACGATGAAAATGAAGTCAACTCATAGGTGCTTCAGATGAGCAAAATGCAGGGGAAAAAACAAGTCATGGGAAGGACTCCTGTGATCTTGGTAAATCACATGCAGTCTTTTTACAGTGAATTTTAATTGTTGCCATTAAGATTTGTCCTTTGCATATCTTGTGCAGTGTTCCTTTTGCTTAAAAAAAAAAGCAAATGGCTTCTCACTATCCCGTATAGTAGCTGGGACTCTTACTCCAGACTGAGCTGCTCAGGGAGGAGGGAAGAAATCTATTTAACATGAAATATATGGTTACAAGAAAAGTGTTGTGTGGTTGTAGCAAGCCAAGTCTGTATATTTGCCATGGAAACAGCAGTTACAAGAAACTGTGATGGGATGAATATCAGCTATCACTTCAGTCTGATATTTCCAGCATACAGACATAGCAAACTGTAGGCTGCTCCTCGTGCAGCTTGGTAGACTTTGCTGGTTTTATTATTTTGGTAATTATGGATCATTTACTGTCTGCTGCTTTTGAACTGTCCCAGGCAAGCTTGAAATTAAAGTATCTCCAAGCCCTAAGAAAACTCAATCAAATCTGCAAATCAGAATTTTAGCACTGGGTTCCCTTTTCCAGAACCTTCACTACTTTTTAATTGTCATCTCTGTTCTTTGCCTCTAATCAGTTTCCTTTCCATACGATGCTCTTCTCTCTGCAGTCATCTCTCTCTCTCACTTCATTATTCCCTTCTTCTTTGCTACCAAAGCTGTAGTGGAAGCATCCTTATCTCCCTCCTCCTTACTGATATGAACAAAACCCCAGTCAAACCAAGGAAGCATTTTTTGCCAAAGGAGACACAGACACTGAACACAATTTGTTAGCACTAGACTTTGCAAAACAGAGATGACACACTCTGGAGGAATTAGTGGCACTTGACAACCTGCCCATAAAGAAAAGGAATGCCAAGGGGTATGACTGCTTCCAGTGTTCAGGTAAAAACTGCTTTTCCAGTCACTCGCAGCACTGCTGTTCAGGAGAGCTGTTGCTTGTGGAGCCAACTTCAGCTGAGAGAAAGCAGCCCAGCACAGGGATGAATGTGCTCTACCAACAGAAAAAAAAAATTTTACTGCTCTGGTCTTTTGCCACAGCCCTGACTTCCTTCTAGTTTCCACAGAATATTGATGACTGATGTGCTAGAGAATGAGCTAGCATGGGAGTTTTCAGTGCTTATCTCCACCAGCACCAGTTTGTTTTTCAGAGGGTGTTGCTAACGAAGCTTTGCCAGCAGCAGATACACGTGGGAATTTCACACTGTCAGGCAGATGAAAAGTGCATCCAGGAAGTTTCTGTTCTTTAGAAATTATTACTTTGTCCCCAGCTTACCACATTCTCCTGAAGGTAAAGCCTTGACTCCTGGGGCTAGCCAAGCTTTTTTTTTTTGCTTTTTTTTTTTTTTTCATGTTGGATTTAAAGGCTATGTAAGTAACTGCTGCTTTCCTATGGTTTTTGGTGATTTCTTGACATTTGGGAACAGCTTGGTCTCCAGAACAGTGTGAGTGTTCCCTGAGCTAAACTGTCTCTTAGCACAGTTACCTAGAGGCTGCTAAAAAAGGTTACAATGCTCACCAAAATCAGTGCCTCCATCACACGTGGGAGGCAGTACAGGGAAGGAAATGGCCAAGGTTAGAGCTCTGCACTAGTTATTTCTTTTGTTCTAGGAAAATATTTTTGTATTTTTGCATATCAAAATCATTGCTTGAAATGAAACACAAGGAACATCTTGCAGGTTTGGGTTGTTTTGTTTTTTTTAAATAACCCAGACCATTGCCATTTCCCACTTACCCAATGCCCAGTTTGCCTTAAGGACAAGCTGAAGTTAGAGCAAAGTAGAGAGAAATTTCTTTCATCCACTGCCACAGTTCCCACATAAAAGATGTTTTCAATACATTTATGTCTCTGAAGGCTAAAACCTTGCCCACAGCAAAAGGAAAAAAAATACTGAAATACACTTAAAATCACATCTATTACATGATACTTCAGCAAAGGTGTATATAAGTACTATAGGGTATTTTGTTTGCTGAGTTTGATCAAGAGTGATTCTGATGATGGAATGTGACTCTACTTATCTGGACCCAGATTGCAGCTGAGTCCTCAAAACCACTTAGAATTCATGCTGTAATCATACAGACTTTACAACTGACCTCTGCTGCTATGTCCTTTCCACACAAAGTAATGATTTTTCCTTACTGTTCTAAACAAAATAAGAGTCAAAGGAGTTATTGTTTGAGAGGGACACAGTGGTCTCTTAAGCAGTTGAAACAAATCTGAAGAAATCTTATTGGTTTACTGAGTCTTATTTTACACCTAAAATTAGAACTTCCTGGGCTGACTTCTATGGAGAAATATTCTTGTCTAAGAATACAATGGTTTTAACCAGTAAAAAGGATCCACTTGAGCGTGATGGCATCTCTTCTGTTGTGTGCTGTCAACTCTTGCTGAACAGCCAAATATATTGGATATGAGCTGTTAACATAAAAAATAAATATGTGAATTCAGAATTGCTCAGAAGCCTTCAATATGCTCTTGAAGCTTACATTATGACAAGACCAAGAGACTTCATCATCTGATATAGGGGGGTATTAGAGCTCTTCATACAACCTGATGAGAATTTTCTGCATCAGGAAATTCTAGTCTTTCCTTGCAGAAAGACTAGAGAAGTGATTTCTTCTTTCTGATCCTGATGTGCCTGTTTTCATGTCTTTAATGCTGCCCTATCCTGTTCGTATATGAAAGAAAACAGCCAAGTGGCTTTTTCACTAGACCAGCTCAGCCAGTTCCAAATGCATGCAAACAATGTGAATAATTAAGTCAAATACAAATGTGTTTTATCTGGGGCAAGCAGAACCCAAATTTGTCCAGCAACACCAGTGAAACAAAGTGCTATTTGACTACAGCTTTCTCCCATGGAAACTTTCATTTTTTACCACATCACAGCAGGCACACAGTCCATGTTCTGAGCAGTGTTTTACAGCTGTTGTTGTAGCTGCCAGCACAGGTAGAGAAGATTGTGCAGAAGAAAGCTGTCCAGTCTCTGTCCTGAATGCTTCCAGGGTGCCTAACCCCTGTGGATTTGAACTACTCTGACTAAGACTGAAGACAACTTTACTACTGGCAAACCCCAGAGGTGAGGATCATGGAAAGCTGTGAGTTAAACCATGGCTCTGTAGCAGAGGTGAGTTTATAGAAGTTATTAAGTGATCTGCAGAATGAACAGTGTCTCTGCCAAAGTCTGATCTCTGCAGAAGACAGCAAACCTGATAGTCCCTTTACAGTGCTTGGGGAGAGCCAAAAGTCCCTGAAGATGGTTCAAGTTACTCACTGAGATAAGCAGGGATTTGTCTGAAGTCACACGGTGCTGAGTGTGTGCCATTAGCAGATGTTAAATATGGAAGTGTTTCCAAAATCTCAGCTTTTGATCAGCTTCCTCAGGCTTCAGAGAAGTGTGTGCCTTATCTGGAGAGCCACAGCTACGACCCTGATAATAAACACTGTTCTTTCTTCCACAGTACCAAACAAGGATAATTCTTTGGTGAGTAGAAGGGTACTGCTGTGTAATATAGCCTGGTGACTAAAACACCCCCTAAGTGCTATTGCATCTCGAGGCTCTATTTCCACCTCCCAGGAAATGCCTTCTTTTACCATCCTGTCTCATCTGACATGAGACTCTCCATCTCTCCAGATCAATGTGTCAATGTACATAAAAGTTAAGATGCATTGGATGAAAGAATACGTGAACAATTGCAAGGATAAGTACAGACTCTGGGATGGGCACTTAATATAGACTGGGAACTTGAGATCCAACTTCTGCTTCATAGTCAACTTTTAAATTTTACAATAAAAGTGCATAAAGCCAGCCCATCATGCAGGAATTTCAGTAACACCAATACAAAAATTGTGGCATCTATGGATTTATGCATAAAGGTGTAAGCAGCATGTTGGATGGGAGTTTACAGTATAATTTCGAACATATTTCTACCCAAGTTTTACCAAATGCATTCAAGTGCTTTTCTTTTCAATTCCAAGATGATTAAAGGAGCTTGGTCTCCTCAGCTTGAAGAAGAGGAGAATGAGGGGGGACCTAATCAGTGTTTATAAATATGTAAAGGGAGAGAGCCAGGGGGATGGAGTCAAGCTTTTCTCAGGGGTAAAAAGGAGCAATGGTTATAAACTGGAGCATAGGTGGTTCTGTATAAATATTAAGAAGAATTTTTTCACTGTGAGGGTGACAGAGCACTGGCACAGGCTGCCCAGGGAGGGTGTGGAGTCTCCTTCCATTCAAAGTCCACCTGGACACATTCCTGTGTGACCTCCTGTAGGTGACCCTGCTCTGGCAGGGGGGTTGGACACGATGATCTTTTGAAGTCCCTTCCAACCCCTAAATTTCTGTGTTTCTGTTATTCTATGATTCAGTTCTCACTGAGACAGGAGACACTTGAATGTGAACAAATGCTGAAACATGATCTGTAACTTGGGATTCAGATCCAGCATTCAGCAATCTGAGAATGGATATCACAAGTTTCTTACAGTCCTGAGGTTGTTTTGCTAACTAAAAACAACTTCAAACAATTTTATCTTTTAATAATCAGTCCAGACGTGTACTAATTAAATTGTATTGACAATAAATTCTCATTTTGGAGTATTGAGACAGGGAAATGAACACTGTTGTAATGAAATCCACCAACCATCAAAAGCCAGCCTCATACACTGCTGTTCTATGCACTGGTGGAAATGTGCAGTTGCTTCCCTGACTTTAGAAGCAAAATTAACACTTGCAGTGGAGTAACCTGAAGAAGAATACGAGCTCTGTAATTAGGCACACTGACTGTATAAATAAACACAATATGAAGCTGCTGTGATTTTTCTTTCGTAAAGCATTTGCTTTTAATTTGCCGATGCCATCAATACTAATTTACGCCTCATTTTGCCTTGGGATTTCTAAAAATAGGGGAAAACAAATATAAATTCAGATAATCGTATTAATTCAAAAACTCAAATACAGAGTTCACAAAAGAAGCACTCACATAAAACACTTTATGTAAGCCTTTAAATGTGACTGTCATCAGACTGGCCCCTGCCCCTTTTTCAAAGGATGTTTGCAGATTTTCATTATGAATAAGAAAAAGAGAGGGGAAATAAACTCTCCTAAAGGGACTGAAGCTGTGTTTTTTTTTCTAACATGTTGTATTACATATTCCCACCTGTTTTACTTGCACAGTAGAATCCTACACTTAACCAAGACAATAAAACAGAAAAATAAAATCATAACACATGGAAACCCCAAACCTTTAGTACACCTAAAAAGCCAGGCTGTCACCTGGAAACTGAAAACAAGGCACTGTTATCCAAATTTTTCAAAACTGCAACAGCCATCACAGGTACTTAATTCACTGCAATAAGAGCTCATGGGTTATCCTCCATGGGGTTTTGCTTGCTTGGTTGTTTTTTTGTGTGTTTTTGAAAGTATCTTCTGAAAAGAACTGAAGGTCATTTACCAGTTTTTCTCTGATGTAAGTGTTGACCATCTAACTTCCATGGAATGGGGATTTTGCTTCTGGTTTTGAAAAAAGGTGATCCTCAAACAATATGAAGCATGCCCAGGAGATGCTGTTCTGTTCCCAGGTGTTTAAGGTTGCTTTCACAGATAGACCTTAGTGTAGCACTTGTGTCAGGGGATAGAGAGTTTTTGAAGAGCTTGACCATACCCTTTCAGATCTTTCTGGTTCCTGACAGGTCTATTCTGTTACTGCTTTGTCCCTGGTTTAAAATTTCTTGTTACATTTCTCTATGTAATTTCTCAACAGTTATCTTTTCCCTTTATTTTCCTTTGACGAGAAACTAACTCTCCTTGGTTAGTTAAACACTATCTGGAGAATGGCACAAGAGGAGCAAAGATTCCTTACCCTTTTCCCTGACTGTATTGGTCAGCCTTGCAGCTACTAAGCATAATTTTTTACATTAATATAGATTGGAAAGGACATCCAAAGGTCATCCGGTCCAAAATCAAAGCAGGGCTTAGATAACCCTTGATCAGTCTTGTCTAGTTGAGTTTTTAGTATCTCCAGGCATGCAGATCCCTCAACCTCTCTGGGTAATCTGCTCTAGTACTTTCCTACACTTTCAGTGTAAAAATTATCTTTATTATTTAAACTAAATAGTCATCTCCCCAGATCTCTTCTGCTTGCACGGTTACCAATATTATGTTTGGGCTATTATATTAATTGTAATAATATAATACTATATATTTTATATATATATATGTGTATTATATAATGTATAATATTAATTGTAATTAATTAATTGTAAAAGTATGCAATAATAGGGAAGAAATTGACTCAGTGAAATTGACTGAGTATTCCTTTCAGTCTTGCCTATGGGTGGGATTGAACTGTCAGTTTTAGAGATAAGGATTTAGAGGTTCATAAATATAGATCTGCATGGGAACGAGGAGTCTAAACTCTAATCCAGTCACTAGGGACCTAGGATGGGATTCAGTTGCCCCTATATAATTTTTAAGACCATTTGAAGTGTCCTCAAGCATCCTGTTCCAGAAGGGCACACATCTCCCAGAGATCATATGCCACATCTGTCAGGTCCACATAGGTGTCTGTCATATCTTAGAGAATCTGAAATAACACCAGACACCTCTAGGCAATGCTACAGAAATAGTTCATGCACAACATTGTATGGACTACAGAAACAGGACAATAAATGGCCAGTGGTCTATAGGTAAATGTTTACATTTGAAAGTTTGTGATACAACAAGGAAGACAGTATGAACACCTTCCTTATCATCTCCCCATTTTTGGCAGTAGTGTGCTTAAGCATGCAAACAAAAAGAGATGACACAGCAAACTTTCAGCTTTATGTAGTGCACTAGTTTTGCCAATTCTTTTTTCAATAACAAGGTCACAAGTACAAACCATCCAAAGGGCAAGTGTGACAAGTCACTGCTGTTCTTTGTGCATGTACTTGTGAAAGGAAAATTACCTAATAACTTCAGTTTTTATCCCCCAGGATTACTTCACAATACATATTTTTCCACATTTCTATTGTGCCATTAATCTTTATCCTATGCCTTCTCTAGAAAATTCTTTTTTCCTCCCACAGAGGCTGCCAGGCTCCTGCTCTCCAAGGGGTCACAGGTTGCAGAGGAATCCACAGAAACAGGAAACCAGGCTTCCTCAGTCAGTTTTGAAACACCAAAACCTGTTTCCTTCCTACAAAAATAAAGCCTGTCAGGGCATCCTCTGGGCAGGCTCATTTTAAGAGCAACAGCTCATGAGGAGGGAGAAGCTGCAGGATATCTTGCTTGGGAAATAAATGTGAGATAACTTGTAGCACTTACCAACCACCAGAATGAAGGAGATAATCTTCTTGCTGCTCCTATTGCACTTACAGCGTGGCAGCAATGGATTTGATACTCCAGAAAATCGTTGGCCCCAAGGGCAGGGCAGTGATACCCAGACAAATCACTCAGAATTGACTCCATCTCCAGCCACAATTGTGGGGTCACCCCATTCTGAGATCCAAGCTGACAAAGTGAGTGCCTCACAGGGACCTCCTTTTGCATCTTCAGGCAAGACTTGGGAAATGAAAGCAGTGATGGAAAGCCCCAATCCTACAACCTCTATCCCTGCAAGCCAGACAAATGGACGCAGTGATGGTGACCCTGTTACAGAGAAAAATGGAAAATCATCTGTCAGCAAAGGGACATCTCTACAGAGCAATGCCATAGAGGTCCCTCTCCAGCAAGAGGTCACTACAAGCCAGAATACAGCTACAGGGACAAGATCTCTCAAGCAGACATCCCACAGCACTGGTATCACCAGCAACCAGCAGGATGCCAGCTCCAAAGCATCTGACTTCAAAACTACCAGGGGAAAGTAAGGAAAGTTGCATATATTTTCTTGTCACCTTTATACTGCTTAGGAAAGGTTATTTTCCTGATCCCAGTGAAATAATTAGCAGAAGTTCTGGTAACTTGGTTAAAACTGTTTTTGGAGCTTAAATAACACCATCTAGAACAAGCAAGGGATCAAATCTCCAGTATTACTCAGTCAAAATCATACATTTGTAGCAGAGTAAATACTGAAATATTTTAATTCTCAGGGTAGTTTTCTCAAAACCAACAGAAAAGTCACTATCACATATGGGCAGGAATGGCTTTTTTCTTTCTTTTACTGTGGATAAAAGAAATTGTAGATGTACTTTTTCATTTGGAATTTATTAAAAGGATTGTGTTTCTAAACGTCTCCACTAAATTTAAAATACAAGCAATTACATGTACAAAATGCATCAATGTCTAACAATTTGAAGCACTTTGTTCAGTGATTAAAACTTAGGGAAAGTGGTGATGCAGGTGAATGTGCATTCAGAACTGGATACCTAATAAGTAGGCATAACAGAGTAAATCAGCTTGCACTGCATAGTTTCATAGCTCTGGAACACTCTGTTATATTCCTTGTTCCCCAAAATCTTCAGTTCTCAATGGGGATGTTAATACTGACTTTGGAGGTGTTGCAAGGTTCACTTAATTGCTGATATATATTCAGATACTGATAGAAAATGGAAGACAAAAAGGCTTGGGTTTTTCCATAGTATTTATAGAGAGTGGGCATTCAGAATACAGATTTCTTTTTTTGATAGAGCTTGCCCAAATGTTAAGATGCAAAAGCAGGAAAAAATCTTTTTTCTCTGAATCACACAAAAGGGAATAAATCTACCCTTAGAAATACTCCCACAATTATCTTGCTGTGTCTGGTTGTCAGCTATCATTGCTTCAGCTCAAAGAAGAGATTCCCATTGACCTGAGCATCTTTTTGATCGTGCATAAGTAAAATGATGCACAAAGACCCAAAGGAAATGAGTCCTTTGTCTCAGACTGGAAGCTTTACATAAGGAGCTGTGTTTTCCAAATAGTTTTCCTGGCACATTCCTTTAGCTGTGAATGTTATCTGGTACAACACTACAGTGTTTGGCAGAGTGTCTGAGTTAGCCTGAATTAAATGGTTTCTCTTTATATGTAAGAGCTGTTAACTTTGTCTCCATTAAAACACATCTTAACACATGCTGACCTTAGAGTCTTTAGCTTTCTCAACTTTTGTCAAGAATAGCATCCCAGTGAAATTAAACCTCAGAAAAACTCTGTGAATTGTCAGGTTATTTTTTCTACCTTTTACATAAGCTATAAAGAAAGAAAAAAATTAGCCTGGCGAACAGGACCTCATATCTTATTTATCACAATGGGATGTGATTGCAACTTCAGAGGCAAAATAAGCAAATCTTGTATGGGCTAGCACCTTATTTCATTTGTAGTCGAGGAGCAACCTGCTGTGCAACATGCATAAAGGCTTGTTTTTTCCTCTCCTCTCCTCTCCTCTCCTCTCCTCTCCTCTCCATTAAATAAGTTAGACATAGAGCTAGGATTGCATATCAAAGCTACAGGAGTGTGTTGCTGCCTGAAACTCCAGCATAAAACAGAATGGTGAATCCTCATTTTCTCAAACTACTGGGCTACATGGCCTCTGTCTAGAAAAAGTCTGCAGTTCTAGGTGGAGCTTGATCCTATAGACATTAAGGTTCTTGTGTGTCAATCTGTGTCTTATCACATATGAACGTGTTTATAGTCAGCTAAGGTTATTTGAGTTTTTGTTCAAGTTTTGCCACTGACCTGAACTGTGATTTAAATCACTTCATAATGCTATCTCCCTTTCCCTGTGAAGTAGCCCTGGGTGAATAATAAAGATGCTTGTGACTCGTTTTTTGGGTTTTTTTCAGTAAAGTCATGAAAAAATGCCACGGTGTGTGCTCGCTGTTACCAATCACTGCCGTGAAACACCTGAAAAGCTACTGCTGAGAAACTGCCTGAGAAGGCAAGCTTTTTAGTTGTTATGTGAAGGTGTTATCCATTTCTAGCATATGTTTTGGGTTTTATTGCAAATAAAGTAAAAGCGATGCCCTAAAACTTCCAATAAAGACATACAGCTTTCTCTGAGCTTTACACTTTTAATGCCTGAGCACAGCATGAATGAGTCAATAGCAGAGGTCACACTTGTAATAGATCTACTTCCTCTGAGGAAAATCTGAAGCACAGTTGGCTTTTTGGTTTTACTTTGAGTTAAAGCAACTCTTTAGTTATAGACTGTATTCCAAGCTGAAGTTTTGAGTGACCTTGTAGGAACTGCATGACTCTGTAGTCCTTTATGGCAACCCACCGTGCTAACTGCACAGAGACTGGTGTTGAGAGGCTCCATATAGAAGGAACAATAGAAAGAGGTCAGGGAGAGACAAGAGGAAGGAAAACAAAACAAGAATGAGCATTGGTTTTCTTTCATAGTTATAATGGGGAAAAACAAACAAACAACCAAGCACTATATATATTTTGTCTCAGAGTCTCCAGGGCTGTCAGGGTACCCATAAGGTACAATATGTGCCCAGTGTACAAGCTTAATTACCCAAATACCCCTTTATGAAGGTCATCTGCTCCACTGGCTAATTATAAACATTCCCTCGCTAACTCTACTCTAGATTGTCTGAGGAAAATACTATGTGCACATATCACATGCATACCAGAACTAGATTAGAAAAATGTTATTCTGGTTCATTCTGTTTTTGCAAAATTCCCTCACCTGAGGACAATTCCCTCACCTGGGTCAGCAGGACTAAAGGTTCCAGATTCAAGATTCTGCTGTTGATAAGGCAAAGCTTGGCTTTGAGCCTCTCTGTATCACATCCCAATGTGGTGTTTTAAGTGCTAAATATTTGAGCACTTATCTCCAAAAACACTAAGTTCTTCCTTATTCTTCACTGGAATTAAATTGCAATGAAATCCTGTTCTTTCACAGTGAAGTGGAACAATTTTATAGTTGACCTTAGAACAGGTAGAGATGAACACAATTTATAGTTTCTGTAGCTCTCTGCTCTCAGGCTGCTTCAGAAGAGTGGTTTCTCTGATGAGGTATCCCCTCTTCTGGGAAATCCTGCACCTGAGCTTTCAGAAGGACAAGAAAATTTTTCTAAGAAGCAAATCTGGAATATTTTGAGATGAAGGAAAATTCCTTTCTTCACTCCTAGTAAATAATTTGACTTAAGCTCAGAAATGTAATGTTTATGTCTCTACATATGCATCTTTTTTTATTTTACTTCTGCCTGTCTCTAAATGTTCTTGCTATTGTATCAATGAATAAAGAAATGCTGGAAAATCAGAGCTGTTCTTCAGCAGCAGAGAGTTTTTCCAAAGCTCAGTGACATTAAATGTGAGCACAAATCTGTTTTCAGAGAAGACAATTGATGGTACATTCTTTTCAAATGAGATCCAGTGAGATATGTCTTTTATTATCTTGTGGAGAGAGGGAATTGCAGTATGAAGCAGCTTAAATAACAGTGGTGTTATGGAGCAAGTCTGGGGCTGAGTGCTGATACTGGCATACTCATCCTTCCATTCTGAATACAGTTTTATTAATTACTAGGCACAGCAGCTCCTCAATACATGAGATATTCACTCAGGCTGTAAATTAACCACACTACCTCCACATTGTTGGACGGCTCTACATAACTCTTTTCTCATAGTGTGTATATATTACACGTTATCTAATTATCAGAAATCCACTGAGGGTCTTCATAGACTTTCCCTGCCATTACCTTGGGTAGTGTTTGGGTGACAGTATTTTATTGCAAAGCACAGAAAGGTTTAATGAAGTCAGCACCAGGGACAGATTTGCTTAGTTGTCACATGTGGTAGGAGTACTGAAATATTCCATTCGCATTTCTCCCTGGAAATTACTTTTGCCTGTATGAGCTTGGTAGAATTTCTACTGTACTGACAAATTAAAATCACTGGTTAAGCTCAGCAGATGGTTCAAATACACAAGAGGTGTAGAAACCTGATTACACTGCCCAGTTAGTGCAAGGTTCACATGTCACTTTTGATCATGTCACTTTTTAAAGGAGTAGACAGAGCAATTCTGGAATCAGTTTCTTAAGACTTTGCATCACTGTGCATTTACAATAAATAAAGTCACACATGACTTAGGTTTCTGCTTCACTGTGTATTCACTGTGACCTCGAAGGAGGAATCTCTTACAGTGGTACTTAGGTCACCTTGGTGGCTAGATGTCAGAAGATGTCTGACAAGCAGTGCTTGCTTTGTCCTCACAACCTTGTATTCAAGTCACAGCCTTTGCCATGAGCCCCTCTTCTCCAGCAGCACCTTGTATGTACTCCTGGTGCTTGGCTGTAAACCCAAATCTCATTTTCCTACACATGCTGAATGCAGTGTTACTCCCATTGCAATCCTAAAGACCGAACTAAAATGTTTACCCAAGTAAACACAACTTTATTGCTGTTTCAGAATAAACGGGGCAATGGACATAGTTATGCTGCTCCATAACGATGCATATGACATAGTACCAAGAAAATGTAATGCAGCAAAGAGAATTTTAACACAAGTATTTAGAGATGAGTTCTGTCTTCTTCTGGGCACAGAAGAAAAACAGTTGATAGGTGACTGAGGCTGCTGGTGTGAAGCAGCACAACACCACAAGGCATTCTGCAGAGTGGGTACTAGAGCACATTGTACAGCAGTACTGATAGAGGGCGAGATCTCCACAAAGTCTGTGTGATTCATAGAAATTTTTTGTTATATCAGTGCTATTATATCCCATGCATTGATGAAATCTTCTCCACTGCTGATGTCCCACGAACAGAATGACTTACACTATCTGTTCCAATGTGGTGGACAGTTTTAAGTGGTTCCAGGATCTGGGTGGAAGAGTCACTGTGGGAGTTGCACTGCCTCCCAGAGAGACCCTCTATGATGTTTTGTCTTTCCTGGAGAGAAGAAATAGTAAACACACGTCCATAAAATTCTGAAGTGTAGATGATTAGATAATAATTCCAGAAAATAGAGAAAATTCAGGAAATAACAAAAGCCAAAGTTGCAGTTTTCTAAGAAAGACTTTCAGCAGTGATGGCAAGGCAGGGTCATGACAGATTGCTTTCAGGAAACAGCACTGGGAAGAAAAAAGTCCCATAATCTCATCTCTACCCAGGTTGCTTTTGAGACACTCACAAGGTACTTATAAAAGATTAAAATCCCTACCATTTTTTCCTCTTAGCTTCCTCAGGTTATTTAGTTTTTCTCTGATCAAATTCAGATAAGGCACTATTATAGCATTTGTGAAATTTAAAAATTAATATAATAAAGGTTTCCATTCTTCTCATTACACAAACCTCTGCATTAATGTTCCTGCTTATCTTTGCTCTTGCTTTATGATCCATCTGTCATGGGAAAAGTGACGATTATGAACAGACTGTTTTCCATCCTTACAAATCTCTCTTCACCCCACTGCAGAGATTAGGATTATGATAACACACTGGACACAAATTAGGATCTACCTCTCAGGCACTGCAAGCTTTTGACTATTTGCAGTACGTCATTTAAAGTACACCAGAAACATCAGGTCAAATCTGCACAGAAAAAACGCATTCTTATAAATCTGAATATAACTAACTTTTCTGAAAACTGACACTGACTCCTAGAATGTACATGGCAAGCAACAGAACAACAGCAAGGTGTCCCCATATGTTTTCCAAAGGCATTGTCTCTGTTGCCAGTGAGAGAATGCAAGTGTTTCAAAAGACATTTTTTCTGCCAAATCCTTAAATTCTGTAATCCTCTCCTGATTAGTAACATCATAAGTCATAAGGAAAAGCTTGGGGAAAAAATCCCCTTGAATTTCATGGACTTTGGATCAGATCCTTTTTGTCCTGAGCCCTCTAAGAAACCAGTCAGTGACAGCACAAAGACACAGCTCTGCATGAGTAAGTGGCAAATCAGGTACAAAGCAACTGGCAAGGCATTTAACCATTTAATGAAGATTAAAGAGAAAAGAGAAGCTGTCCAGAAAAACTATATAGTTATATAAACAGATTAAAGAACAACATTCACCCATGGAATTGGCATGGATCTTCCTTTTTAACATTCTAATTTTTTCACTTGCAAAGGCTTATGTGTGTGTATGTGTCAGTATTTTTCAAAGTCCATTTACTGACATCCTGCAATCTCCTTTTTTGTAGATTAGAAAAGGGCTAACAAACCAGTGAAAACCAGTACCCCTGGAGGTTTTCTGAGAAGCAGTGACAGTGAACTAGGCTAGAACTAGCTTAATGAATTTTGTACTCTGGGTCAATTAGATGATGGAAAATATATGCCACAGGGAAAAACTCGGAATTCAGATTCTTTTAAAGACTAGTTTATCTGGGTTTTCAAGTGTGTTTTACTGGTAGATTCTCAAAGCAGATCAATGGGTAACTTCTGAAAAGTTTAACGTCTATATTTGGGAAAGTTTGATTATTTTGAAGGGCTCTGAACACAGAGAGGGAGGGTAGGTCTGGAAGAGCTGATCTGGTTCACAGCAAGACAGCTTTTAAAATGCTAAAATAGATGAGCAAAGCACTAGATAACTGGAAATTGTGAATTAATTTTTGCAGCAATAGGTAGGAGACAGTTTTTCACAACAGTAAATAAAAACTTGGATGAGACAAAGAGGCTATTCACAGCCCAAGGCTTCAGCACTGTGCATACAAAAAAAGGAAATGAATGATGAGACTAGAATTTGTGTTTTGTAATAGGCAGGACAAAATGTCAGGACCCTGAATCCTGAAAAAAAAAACATTAAATCAGTGCTATGACACCCTCACCACGCACACCTGATACTTCATTGTAAACAAGTCAGCTGTTTCTCAGGCTTAAAAACATATTTTGCTGTCATATACTATATTATATTACATATCAAATGTACTTTTCAGAGGTTCACCAGATTTTCCATTTCAATCAGCATGTAAAACAGATTTCCTAGCTGGATTTGTTTAAAGTCAGTCCCCAGCGAGCAGTGAATTTTTATTGAAGTTACAGTTAGTAGACTCAGACATTTGAGAACAAAGGAAGCTGAGCAGTGAACTTAAAAATATTAAACAATTTTTATTCCGTTTATCATTTCTGTTTGAACTAGAACTTACAATTTCAAAAGATGTCTGGTGTTCATATAAAGGCACAAAATTTATCAGTAGTATCAAAAAGGTGGGAGCTCTCTGTAGTCACCTAGTGGAGCTGAAAGGAAGTTGCTAAAACCAAAACCTGGGCTCATGCAGTAGCAAAAAAAAAAAGCAGACAGGGTTGTTTTATTCCAATAGAGTGTGTCAATCCACATTATCTCTCATCATGCAAACCTGGCAGGATGTTTTAAGCAAACTTAAGACATATCACAGCAATGTATTTTTATAAATCAAAAATTCAGGTTCTGTATTCTGATCTTCATACAAAAGTCTTTCAGTCTGGGGAAGATCCTATCTTAAAAGAGAGAGAGAAAAATTGATTTCTTCCTCACCATGTTGTTATACATCTTTATATATGAATGCACGAAGCCTACTGTATTCAGAAGAACAACCATACCACCCAAAGGAGATATATATATAAGTGAAGGTTGTAGGTTCTCAGAATTAATCAGATTGGAAGGTTCCTAGAGGGGTCTCCAATCTGACCTTCTGCTCCCAGCAGGGCCATGAACAGACGTGAACAGATGTGATGACATGAGATCAGGTTCCTCAGGGCTTAATCCAGACAGGTACTGAGCTCCACACTCAGGGCTGGTGATTGCACAATCTCCCTGGGCCCTTCTCCAGTGCAGAGGTGTCCTCATGGGGAACAGGTTTCTAATATTCAGCCTGAACCTCTCTTGTTTCAGTTTGGGCCCATTGTCTCTTGTCCTCCTGCCATACAGTGATGGGAAGAGCCTAGATTCAGCTTCTCAATAGCTGCTCTGTAGGGACTGGGAGGGATGCTCTTGGGTGCCCTCAAAGCCCTCCTTTTTTCAGCCTGAACAAATCCCACTCCCCCAGCCCCACCTCACAAAGCATCTACTGGCTCCAGATGCCTGTAGCATCTTTCTCCACCCCCTTTGGCATGTTGTAAAGGACAATGAAAAATGAAAACAGGTGTAGAATCAAGGCTGGTATTTCGTAAACTATTCTGTGAAAAACTGATAAACTGCATACAATGAGGCAGAACGGCCAAGCTGTGCACAGACTTTAACAATGTTTCCAGATCTGGATCCTTTTGTATTCCTTCAGCAACACAATAATCTCATTTCCACGATTCAGTGATGTTCAGCTCCACTGATTCAATAGCATTTCTATTAAAAGCCAGGTAATCTCATTTACTCACAGTTAAAACTAACTAGTTTTCAGATGTAATATGAAAAGGGCAGAACAAAATCTACACCCCTTGTGGCCCAGCTGCCACCAGTGTTCCTGTGGTTTGGCTTTAGGATCATTTACAAGGATTTGAGCTAACAAAGCAAATGGAAATGGTTGTGAACAGGTACAACCCATACTCTGCAGCTGGCAGTTTTTGTGAGGGGCTGTTTGGGTTTTTCTTGGAAATGAACATTTTACAGTGGAAAGGTGCTGTGGGAGGTCAGTCTCATAAATTTCCACTCACCCTAAGGAAATAATAATTTTTTGATATCAGTGTAAATTTTGCTTTGCTTTTCTGAAACATCAGGTATCACAGCTTCAAGAGGACTGCTTCAAATCCTGCTGCAGTTAAATGAAAACATCTCCATGTGCAGGTGTTCAGAACAAACCTGTCATGGAATCGTTTGTTAGATGGTTGTTCTATTGTCCACAGAATCGTTTTGGTTGCAAATGAACTCCAAGACCCTCAAGTCCAGCTGTTAACCTGGTACTGTACAAGTCCACCCTAACAGCAAGCATTCCTTCTTAGGAGTTAAACATTGTCGGAGCGCAGGAAAAGGAGAAAAATCAGACAGACAGACAGACAGCACGGCCATCGCAGGACCGCCGCCTTCACCGCCATCGCCACCTTCCCGCCTGTGCGGGACACGGCTGCCCCCTGCCGGTCCTGCCCGGCAGTGCAGTGCCGCGCCCCCCCTCACACCGCCTCACACAGCTCCACACCGCCTCACACTGCCTCATACTGCCCCACACCACCCCACACCACTCCACACCGCCTCACACTGCCTCACACCCCTTCACACTGCCTCACACCGCTTCACACTGCCTCACACCACCCCACACCACTCCACACTGCCTCACACCGCCCCTCCCCGCCTCACACTGCCTCGCACCCCTTCACACTGCCTCACACCACCCCACACTGCCCCATATCGCCTCACACCGCTTCACACTGCCTCCCACCGCCTCACACTACCCCTCCCTGCCTCACACCTCCTCACACCGCCCCACGCCGCCCCATACTGCATCACACTGCCCCACACTGCCCCATACTGCATCACACCGCCCCACACCGCCTCCCACCACCTCACACTGCCTCCCACCACCTAACACAACCTCACACCGCCCCACACCGCCTCACACTGCCTCACACCACCCCACACCACCTCACACTTCCTCACACTGCCCCTCTCTGCCTCACACTGCCTCACACCACCCCACACCACCTCACACTTCCTCACACCGCCCCTCTCTGCCTCACACTGCCTCACACCACCCCACACCACCTCACACTTCCTCACACCGCCCCTCTCTGCCTCACACTGCCTCACACCACCCCACACCACCTCACACTTCCTCACACCGCCCCTCTCTCCTCCCTTCGTTGCCACCCCAGGGCAGAGGTGTTCTCTGGCTGCCTTCCAGAGTGTGGTTTCAGGGGGGGTGACAGTCTCAGCCTGGCTGTGGTGGGCAGATGGCGGTGGCTGCCGCATGGTGTTGGCATTCCTGGGGGAGGCGACGGGGAGGGAGTGCCCCCCAGCACTTCTCCCGTTGGGGACGGGCAGCTCAGGCAGGGTCCCCAGGCTGCCATCGCAGAAGTGGGAAAGCAGAGCCTAAACTCTGCTAATTGATTGCAGATTATTAGGTGAGGTTTTTGAGAGTGCTGGCAAGGTGCCAGCACAGCGGTGGTTAGTTTCGGGGTGAGTTTCGGGGCTCCTGCTTGTTGCCTTCTGGCTCGGGAGCCGGGGACAGGCATGACGGCATGTGCCGATACAGCACCTTCATAGAATCATAGAATTGAGACAGGTTGGGGTGTTTTTCATCATATGAGCTCGAGTCCAACTTCTGAAACCTCCATAGGAAATTACGAATCCGTATTTGCTGCTTATGAAAGCTTAAAGAGGAAGAATTAACTATTCTTGTGACATGGCCTACTATTCATCTCCTAACTGTGCTTCTTAGGGCAGGTTTCCCGAGGCTGCACAGTTTGATTATGCAGACAAGCAATTTGGGGTTTTTTGCTTGTCATGACATCCCCTTGAAGCTGCAAGGTGTTGCCTATTAATTCACACCATATATATATATATACATATACATGCATATATACTTTCATATGAAGGATAATGTTAGCCACTTAGAATGAGTAAGCCGAACACAGGGAGGGAAACACTGTAATAATCTGTTTTAAATGCTGGTAAACAAGGTTTTTCCCAAGTGAGGGAAGCATGTATTATTGGTGCATACTTACATAGACAAGTCACTGGCTTCTTGCCCTGGGACAGGATACTCTGGGCAGACTTTGCTTACAGGCCCAGGAACTACTTCAGTTTCACAGTTATCTCCAGGCTGCATCCTTTTTATTTTTGTGCCAGTGGTGGAATTGAAAAATTCTTCATGGGAATCTTTTCTCTGTGGAAGGAGAAACAGGACTTGGTATAAGCAAGAAGAGAAGGCTGAGAGGGTAGTAACACAAGATCTGAATAAACTGCAGAGCACATGCCAGACACCAAAAGCTAAAGACAGGCTCAGAGGCACCATCTGGGTCCCACCAACTCCCTGCTGCTTGTAGGAGCTTTGCTGCAAATGTGTGGGCAGGCTCCATGGCCCATTAGCTGCTCAGGTCTTTGAATTTCCAATGCCTGTAAAACCCAGAGGACTCAGGCCTGCCAAGGCTGTAGTGTAGACATACTTATTGGTTGCAAAATAAACAAATGCTGCTCTTTGTACAACACCCTGCTTGTCAGTAGGGTCAAACCACATTTGATACAGAATTGGGGGAGCAGTGTTTTGATTACAGATGGAAATACTGCTGCAAATGTCACAAGCAAGAGGCTGATTCAAAGGCCTGAGGACTTGGAGATACTCTCCCACACCTTGCTGCCAGTGAGTTTTCCTGGCATATATATGCAAGAGGAGGAGGAAATCTGTCACATGGGCTTTATGCCAATAGGGGACTTACACTGCTCTGTCTAGGCTGGATTCCTGTTGTATGTTGCAAGGATTTTATTTTGTTCTTAAATACAGCTTTCCTGATTGAAATCAAGCTCAATGCAGCTCTCAACAAAATCTGCATGTTAGAAGCCTGTGTTGTTGATTTGGAATACATTATTCCATGGAGGCTAGAGAGGATTTTCAGGTTTAAAGTCCTGTTATGGAAATCAGTTGCCTTCTGTTCTGCCTTTGCATTAACACAGCCTGTCACAGCTCTTCTGCCATGCTTCATCTTCTATTTCCAAATCTACATTTTTTCAGACAATTTGATTTCAAAATTATATTTACATTCTTAACATCTCTTAATGAGCTTATTTCATTGGTAGCATAAACCTAATTACGAGTCACACCAGGGGCTCTTTTGCTGTGAATATTTCCTCCAATTTAGCCTGATCAAAGATTGCTGGGCCATGTGAGAACCACAGCTTCAGACATTGCACTCATGTAGCTTAAGAATGAGTTAAATATTTTAAATAGAAACAATCTGCTTGAGTTCAGTTAAATTTCTGGTAGAGAACAGAGACTGAGTTCAGAGTATCTTCAAAAACCAAGAGCAGTCCTTAACTGTAGGTACATTTGGGATGTATTGTACCATTTTATCCTCTGGAGGGCATTGCCAAATGGGTGAGTTCTAATAGCTTGCCTTGAAGTTACCCACCCTCAATATAATGATAATTAGTGGATTTACATTAGGAATTATAAAAAGTAGATTTATTTTTTTTAACTGAACTCTATGCATTCCAGGGCTTACATGTATTTTACAACAGTTTTTTATGCCTGTTTACATTGTTTCATCTTTTCATCAATCAAATTTCTCAGAGGTAAAAAGGAATCCAGTAACCAAAAATTATACCCCAGCTACACACTGCAAAAAATATCATCACTGACAACCATGTCTGCTTGTCTTCTGCTTAATCCCTTTCTCTGGTGAGCTGTTGGGTCTGCATGCAAAGGTGTGGCACAAGCTGGGGAACCACCAGCTCAAGCCTTCACCTCACCACTGACTCATTTTACAATTTTTTAAAATCTTAAAAAAAAAAAATTAAAAATTTGATTTTAAAATCTGTGTTCTCGATTTGCAGAGGTATAAGCTTAGCACCCAGCTGCCCAAGGTGTAGTGGAATCATATTAATATTTTGTAGAGTTAGGTTATGGTTGGACTCAATGATCCTGAATGTCTTTTCCAGCCAGGATGATTCTGTGTTAGCTCTCAGTTCCTCGCTTTCCAGACAGCTAATGTGCAACATTAAGAGAGGTGTGGAGCTGCATAACTGATTGAGGTGTTGTTATCTCTTCATATGTCTTCTGATAATGATTATATGCCATAAGTTAATTGCTGGGAGGAATTCAGGAATTGAGTTGTTTACATTCTCTATACTGAGCTTAGATCATAAGCAAATCACCATGCTTAGTCAGAGGTCCTGAAGAGAAGACTATCAGTCTGGCCCAGAATCACTTTCCATGTCTGTTAAATATTTAATATCCCATTCATACACTGAGTGATTTTTCTTTTTTATATTGCCTGTGCTGGACTTTAGGGAAAAATCACATTTTTAGTATCAGGTATGAGTATGCAGAAGCTTCACTACAGCTGTGAAATGGAAGAGAAAAAGTGAGAAAAAACTGCTAGTGGTAGTGTCCTGAACACCTTAACAACCCTTGATAGTCCTGGGCAACCTCACCTGGTACCTCCACCCACACTCCTGGGCCAGGAGCATCATTTGAGCTCCATTCAGCTCACTCATAAAGGTGCTTGTTTCTGGTAGTCCTGAGTTGTTACCCAGCTTCTGTCTGGGAGAATCCCAGATCTGTCTGGCTCCTGATGCTCAGCAAGGAAAGTCCCCTGAGTGCTCTGCTGTGTCCTGCTCCTACTGACCGCTTGGCAGGAGGGGATGCCTATCTTTCCTTCTTGCTGCAGGGAAAGGATGGAGCTACAAGCTTCCTCTGGCTGTTAGCAATGTTTAACTGCAAATATCATTGCTATTCAGTTACTACTGATAGTCTCTGTGTGATGCAGGAGACTGTTAGGAACTCATATATCCCAGCCAGAGGGGTGTTGTAGGTAACTTCATGGTCCCTCTGGGACTCAAAAGACTTAAGTCTCCTTCTGATTTTGTCAATTTTATCTGTCTCAGACTTGCATAGAGTTGCTTCTGGCTTCCACAGGGGTAGTGAGAAGAGTACCTAATCCTTCAGTTTTTTGCTGTGTTTAATTTTTAGCAAATATTTATTTGTGGAATCTCTAATTTATACACACAAAGCCTCCTATAGCTAGAGGAAACATAACATAAAGGAAGCATCAAACAAATGCACATCCTTTTTATGACCAATTAAAAAGAAATATTATCGTAATGAAAACTCTCAAGGAACCAGAGAGTGAGGAAAATCAGATCAAAGAGACTCAATTAAAACCCATTTTATATGAAACACATTATTCATCAATTAAACAATATATGTTGTGTGAGAGAACAACTCAAAATGATACTGCCAGCAGAAATACTGAGAGTTTCAGTCTGTTGGCCTTACTTAGCACCTTATCCTGCTGTTTTCTCAGGAATCCTTTTCCAAGTGAAGCACTACTGAATTTAATGTAAGTGCACTGGCAGGATCTCAGCAGACAGAAGCAATCACTGAAGGATAGACCCTGATGCTATTTTGTGGGTTTTGCTGCTGTTCTTGTTTGAAGCTGTATAAATCTGTAGTAATGCCAGTTAAGTAAATGGAACTAATCTGGTCTTCATTGTATTTTGATTTCCACTGTAAGAAGCCCTTAGCTAGACACTGGTTTCAGGGAGAGCTGGGGAATGTAAATACATGTTTCCCTACTGGATTATGAAGCACTAACAGAACTACTACAACTGGAAGCAAAGGTGAGCCACAAAAATTTACCCAGGAAGATGAGCCCGAAGTTCTTATACATGCATGTTGGTATGGAAGCACTTGTAAATTCACCAGCACTACAACTGAAACATCTTATCACTAACTTGCAAAGTCAAAAATGAAATACGTGTCAGCATGTGTAAGGAAATAATGTATAACCCTGGGAAAGGTTGTACTAAAAGGGGGAAAAAATATCTGTACTAGATAAAACAGACATTTGTTCCACCTGCAGAAATGCAATAAAACTTTCTTCAGGGTGCCTTCCTATCTGCACCTGGGGAAGTTCCTGAGACAGAGTTTGTAGGTGCATAGATACAATTTTATGTTTTAAAAGAACCAAAACAAAAGCAACAAGACCCTAATGGCATATTCTTTCATTATATTATTAACTGCTTTTTAAAATCCATTTTGTCTTCCTCAGTTTCCAAATCTGGCACAGTGTACTCATGGAAACACCACCCCAATTCCTGCCACGTAAACCTGTTTCATTTTGATGCCTCCTTGTCATAACAAGACCAACCCAATAATGAGGCCCATAACTTCCCATCCCTCCTGCTCTTCATATTCTGTTTGTATCTTTCTTTTCTCCTCTCTTTAGGATATAGGAACTAACCTGAACTCCATGTTCAAACTGTAGGCTAACCATGCCTTCATACAGCAACAAGGAGTTGATGTACTGAAACAGTGGTGATTTCTGTTTGTTCTCCAGTTTTTCCCTGTTAATCTCATGTATTTGATTCACCAGTTCAGTTAATCCACAGTACTGTATTGGTATATTCAAAGAACTATTCACAGTGACTCCAGGATCTTTTTCCTGATGATAGTTAATTTAGGTAGTCATGCTGCCTGTGTAAAGCTGTCTTTATTTGTTGTAATTCTGACTCTTCATTACAAGACCCTTTTCTGGCACTTAATTGCTTGGAAAATTCAGTATCATGAGGTTTCTGCAATTCTTCAAGGTCAGCTTCAGCTTTGCTACACAAAATTATCTTGTTCAGCTTTCTGTCTGTCATCTCCCTATTCACTTACTTTCCCCCTCATTAATGAATATAATGGCTGTTACAGATTCATGTGGGATTCTGCTGATTAACTTGAAAATTCTTGAAAAAGCTGACCGGTCTGTCCTCCTACTATGTGACAGAGTCCTTTTCCCCCTTTTTGGTGAGCAACCTTGCCCCAAAGCCTCAGAAAATCATCCCTTAATCTACTGTTTCTTATTAAAATGCCAATAAATTTCTGAGCCATGATTTCCCTGTACAAATCTGCCCCAAGCAGATTATAATCTGCCCCAATTTGGTTTATAATTTCTACTTAATTCTATTATCTGCTGTAGCTTTTACTAAGTAGCCTGGTTTCAAAATCTGATTTAACAATCTGCGGTTTCTTGCAGCCTCCTTAGAATCCTGTTTTAAAAAACAAACCTGGCCTTGCACTCTTGGACTCCTACATTCTGTACTGTGGTGATCAAGAGTTTGATAATTTTGTGTGTGATTTCCTTCTCTGGGTGGGCAGGCAGTGGCACAGGCAATGCAGATCTCTGGTGCATTATTGCTGTGTGTGGCTTTGACCTCAAAGTGCACTGCAAAACAGGGTCTATTTGTACTCACAATATTGCTGTGGAAAGAGAGGGTGGGTAGAAATCTCTGTCCATAAAGTGGAAGATGTGGGTAGTTAAAACCTTAACAAACAATCCTTTGAATTCTGGATAAACAGCTTCTATAATGTGAAATACAGGTGTATTTTACAACCTGTCATTACTGCAGTCTGGAAGAGTTTCTTTGTACTTGGTGCTCCATTAGCTTGGAATGAAATTAAATTCAGATTTGCAATATAAATATATGTAGAGATTGAGCAATCATTGTCTGTTTTCATTGTTAATGGGTAGCTGAAGCACAAAGACCAAGTAATTGCTCAAGATTATGCTGGCAGTCTGAGAGAAACCAAACTTAATTTTCATAACTTAGTCCTACCTCTAAATTCTGTGTTTAATGTTTGCCTTTTAAGTATTATATCTCATCATATTGTGCAAAACGTTATTTGTATTTTTTATTATGTTTACCTTCTGTCTGTTGCAGGAACTGGTGTGCTTATGTCCATACCAGACTCTTACCTATAGTGGTAGTGGACAACCTGGAAACCTTCTCATCAGGCAGAGCAAAACCTTGCACTTGGCACATTGGATCCTGTGCTCAGAGGTGAGTAAAACCAGGAAGAAAGAGTATTTGCAAGTACTTTAGTTATCACCAGCTGCACCATTAATGCAAACATGACTTCAGAAATGAAAACAAGAGGGAACAGATTAGCATGTTTCCAGGTCTCAGCTTAGTATGTTTCTAAAGCAAGTGTAAAAGCTCATGACCTGGCATGCCTTCCCTTTAGCACTTTGATCAGTTCTAAGTCTTTAAGTAAGCTCACTGCCTGCTCCTCTCTTCTGGAGTACTGCAAGGAAAGATACAAATGTACAAAGATTTAAAGCACATGTGGAGAAGAAAATCCCTTCTGCTCAGTTTTTCAAGCTTATGCTTTGTTGGAGCAAAAGACTTCCCCTGAGAGGCAACAATGTTTTGTTTGTTTGTTTGTTTTTTAAATAATCTCTCTGCTGAGAGCTTATTTCTGGCACAGCTTTGGTCAATCAGCAAACCTAGAAAAGTAACTGGCCTGGGTGCAACTTGTAAATAACAACTCTGTTAAACATATTCAGATTCTCTTTTATGCTTTGGGTGCCTCGTATTTCTCTAAGCATTAGGTTACTGTAATAAATGAAATTTGGTTTTTATTCAAGGAAAAAGGCAAACTGAAACTGCACCAACAAAACAGAGGTTGTAATGTTGTTACTCTGGAAAATTTCAAAAGCCTCTTACAAGTCAGTTTAGCTATTCTGAGAATTGTCCTCTAGGTGGTATGGAAGAACATGCTCTATGTTTGAGGTGAAACAGGGTATAGATTTTCTTGGTGACTCTGAAATATAGAATATAGTGGATTGTATTGCAAAACTGTGGAATGGAACCTATGGTTGAAATGTTGCAATTTTAGTGTTATTTATTTATTTATTTATTTATTTTTCTAATTTAATCCAAAATATTCAGCATAACTCTGATTTGTTTTTTAAATTAATTCCTTGTCCTGGAAATATGACTCTACTGCATAATATAAATTTCTGAAGCTTGTCTATACAGAGAATTATTTTTGAAATCGCTATTCCTGATAAAATCCTTTCATGGACACTTCATTCTTATGAGTACTTTCAGGAATTGATTATGCTAATGCAGAATGAGGTAGTCTTATCTTTAAGTAAGACCATCCATACAGCAAAATAACTGGGAACACTCTTGATTTCAGCTCACATTAATCTTTGTGGAATTCTTGCTGATGAAACAACCTTTTCTCAGAGGCAAAGCTGGTCTGGAACACACATAAAGCTCTTGCTAGCTCCTGTGAATTTTAATATAATAGTATTACATCCCTTCTGAAAGGGTTATAAGATTAACTGCAGTGTAAAACAAGGAGTCATATTTTAATTTATTGGGAGGATATTTTTTGGTCTGACAGAGTTCAATTTTTTCCCCTTTTTTGGAATGATTTAGACAAGGATTGTATGTCCAAAATAGAACTGTAACCCTTTTATCACTGTATTTTCTGAGATTTGGGGTGTTCTTTGTGATAGTGCTTAGCAACTAGCAGAACTGTGTGACATTCTTTTTATTCAAATTTTATATTTAAGATATTGAAAGAGGCAACTAGACTTGCCATTGGTAGTTTTTTCTGTATGCCCTGCTGCTCCATTCTAAACTGACTTCTCTGTAATTAAAATGCCAGAAGGAGTGATGAGGTAGCCAGGACATGCAGTATGTATTGGAACACATAAATAAAATTACAAGTGCCTCTGCAGTTATTATTGTAGTAACTGAGGCACCACAAGAACCATACCCTCCTTACAGTGACTGCCAGAGTGGGAATTTTCATGCTTTACTGGGTAATGTTTGTGTAATCTTGTTCAAAATAATCACAATGGAAGGCTTCCAGTGTGCAACAAATGTGACTTGTTATGTCATAAATTCCTTGTGAACACTTTTTTTCACTGATTTCAAAGAAAATGGTATTTCACAATCATAATTTTGTCTCACTCTGTCCAGTTAAGTACTGGTACTGATTATAATAACTTCCATAAAAGTTAGCAGTATTTGACTATTGAATAAAACATTTAGGGAAGCCTGACAGCACTGAATAGACACCAGGTTCTTAAATCCATGCAGATGATCTGAAGGCTGCAGTATTAGATTGTGATTGCTGCTGAAACACCAAACCCTAGCTTGGCTTCCCTTTCCCTGTCAAGCAGTTAATGAAAGGATTCATTTGACACATCAGATAAAACAATGTAGCTATACAGGTATCCCACAACCCCCATTTTGTCACCTAAGATAACTGAAATGTTCTTATTTTTCAGGTCCCAGACAGCAACACACCAAGCCTACAGAATCAAACACAAAATAATAACATCACTGGAGTGGAAATGCTGTCCTGGGTACAGTGGGCAAAACTGCCAAGCCAATGGTGAGTAGAGTTGTAAGAATTTGGAAGAGCTCACATTAACAAAAGAAAGCAATGTAATCTGATTTGCAGGCAAATGATTCTGGTGAAAATCAATACAGCCCTTCCTGTCAATTTAAAACCTGGGGAAATCCACAGTAAACTAAAATGCTTTGGGTTGTTGACTCTTTCCTGCATGTGAATTTCTAGAGCAACTAAGCAGAATGTCATTTCCTCCATTCCATTCTAAATAAGACTCATAAAATGCTCAGCCTTATTCCATTTTGCTGAAATACGAAGTTTGCATTCAGTGTGTCTCTGCTTTTGACCTTTTAGCTATTGAGTATTGCAGTGGCAGGGATATTAAATCCAGGTCCTCAAATGAATACCTGCTGTAAAATTCATCTACAGCACTGTGACTCCTTTGGCTTTCAGTTTCAGGCTCTAAGAATATATTTTAGACATGATAAAATAATGTGTCAACTTTGTTTCCCTCTGGATTGAGTAGGACTGTTGTTAATTTAAACAGTGACTGAATTTTACTAGGTATTACATGTGATCCCTGTATAATTGTGTCCCTTTTTAACAGAATAGAGTGTTTTACCTCTGCCCTGGTGATCAAACATATGGCAATGTACTGTAGTTTAACATCTGTGTAATAGCTATTTCTTTGCTGCTGGCCTTAAACAAGCAGCTCTTGAAAAATAAGATACGGCATCAGCATACATATTTTAAATGAATGAATATTACAAGAAAAGCCATTAGATGTGGTAGGGAATTCAATCAGCAGTGGTAAAGGAGAGGCTGTGATTAAAAATTAATGTAGAGGAATGAAGAGAAATCACTGTTATTCACATAGGGAAATTTCAATGCTGAAGAGCCAGCTCCTCAGCAGGCACAGAATTCTCCTCTGTGCAGCTGAGCGTGGAGTCACATATTAACATGGGACACAATCAGCAAGGCTGTCCAGTGAGCATGGATCAGATGTTTTAAAGGTTTTCTTTTAAAACATACTAATATTAGCACAAACAGATTTAAAAATGCTTGTTGAAGGGGGGGGG
>JAAWXA010000025.1:7686502-7858287 GCA_038090715.1 Florisuga fusca | reverse complement strand
GGGGGGGGGGGGGGGGGGGGGCTACTGCTGATAAAATTGAAATGGCATCAAAACAACAGGGAAGTATTGACCAGAAAAAAAGCTGTATAACTCAATTTGTAGTGGCATCTGTATAAAAATAAGAACAAAGGAAAATGTTGTCAAGTGTTGCAGGAGCAGGCTTGAAATTACATCTCCTGGGCTCTATTTTCAAGCCCCTTCTGGCTTGCTGAATAACTAGAGGAAGCCAGTTATAATCTGCATACCCAAGTTTACCCATCTAGAAAATTGAGATGACACTTATCTCACAGGGGCACTGGGATATTTAATTAATTAATGCTTGTAGAAGTGTTTAAAAGAGATTGGGATGAGAGGTGTTATGTCAGAAAGGCTGCTCTTCCCTGCTTCTGCAATCCTGCCTCCCATGAGGAGCAGACCACCAGCACGAGCCCTGCCTGCATTATTCAATTCCCACGAAGGGCTGTCAGCTAATGAACTTGAACAGTTGGGAGCCCAACAGCCTTGTCTTCAGGCAATCCATTTCTCCAGTGGTGATGGGAGAGACAGCATAAACTCTTCCTGGGGCTCTCCAGGGTCACTGAGGCTCTCTGCTCAATGACAGAACTGGTATTTAGGGTTTCTGTGCCAAGGGAACTGGGGTATTCTAACAATATGTTTTAGATCCCAAGAAGGCAACACTTGGTGTGATGTGGGTTGCTTGTAGCAAATGCTAAATCCAAATGCCTTCTGGTTTAGCTTCTGTCTCAAACTCATTGAAATCATACCTAAGTATTTCAGTCTAACAGTCTAGGCAGGAGGAAACACTTGTCACCCTTGGGTAGTTACTACCAGACATCTGTAACCCACATTTGGTAGCCTCATTGTAACTGCTTGGTTACAGATGATTCTCAAGGTCTAGAAGAGCCTCTGGGAACAGAGGTGTTTAGATCACTATTTCTAACTTTAATCCCTGTGTAGCAACACATGAGCTAATTGGGCAAGACGTGGATCATAGTCCAGCATGGGCAATGCAATTTTATGAGAAACATTTTAAGAAGGGAGGAATGTATATATAATTTCTTAAAGGTCTCACGACACATCACAATATGTGCAATCCAACAAAAACCAAACCAAGCCAAACCCCAAACAAAAAAAAACCCCAATGATTATTTCAATTTGAGAATAGCAAATGCTTAAGTGGGAGCAAAACTGCTGAAACTAGAGAGCTGGGAGGTTCTGAGTTGCAAAGTTCATTTTTACTAAACAAAGTTTTTTTTTTTTTAACTTTGTATAATTAAAATGGAGAAAACAATGTGTGTGTAGTTATGTCTGAGGGTAAGAAGACCCATTTCATTTATGCACATGTGGTCACTGACACTGTATTATGTGTAACAAATTATTTTACTCTTCGAGTGCAGATCAGGCTGTGTTTGAATTTAACTTTGTCGTGGAAAGAGGAGGCTGAGGTGGCTTAATGTGTATAAATTCGTTTTCATCTGCTCTGGCAGTGGTGGTTTGGAGCAAGCAGCTGGCGGGCAGAGTTTCTGGCAATGCCACAGCCATTGTTAGTGCTGAATTCTCCCTCACGCTAGCGATGCCGTTTCTCCAGCAGATGGCTGTAAAATGTTCTGCACGGGAGTCAGCTCTGTGCTTTTCCTGGGGTGAGCTGCAGACACAAAAAGTAGCAATTCACCTGGATACACAGCCAATGGGAGGAAAACATCAAACTCCCCACGGGGGTTCCCCATCAGCCACTCCTGCTTCATCAAAAATAGATCGAGAGAAAAAGATCCAATTTCCATATTTTTAATATTCCCTGAAGTCATTTTGCACACTGTCTTTAAAAATATGTGGGACAAATATTTACAAAGTTCTCTCCTTCATTAAGCTTTTAAATGTATGTATCAGTTGCAAAACTCAGATGATATTTTTTGAATTTGGAAATGTATTATGTTTTGAAATGGTTTCTATTTTTAGGTGCTGCAACGATGTAATGTCACCTTTGCCTTTAGTGGGAAGATTTCCATGGTTGGAGATTATTGTAATCTGTCAAAAAAACCCCAAATAAATTTGACCAAATTCAAGTAATTTTGTATACATAAAAGAAAATTAATTAATTTTACACCTGACAATCTCTATACTGTCTTTGTGCTGTTGTTTTATATTGATATAAAATATTCCTCTAGAATTTTTAGCCCTGGAGATTTCAAAATTCCTCTCACTTCAGGGCAAGTTTTGACATTTTGGTATTGACAACAACCCCTGCCTATCTCAGGAAGGAGTTTATTAAGCAATCCACTGTCTTCATCAAGGTGATCCCAAACTGTGTTGTAGATGGACTTAGCAGATGATAAGAATCCCTGCAGATGGTTAGGCTTTGGTAAGGTGGGTATAGAATAGAGAGAGAAAGCAATTGTTGTGGAACCCTGATTGTCATGTTCTGAGTTTCACTCACATCCTTTCCTTTTTCTCCCTCTTTAAGCTCAAGAGCAACAATCAATTATACACAGCAACCAGGCTGAAAGCAGCAGAACTGTCAGTGAGAGGACACCAAGAGCTCCTCAGGACCCCAGTGGCCCAGGTCAGCTGTTACAATTACTGTCACCTGTAGCCCAGTCACTGAACATGGGACTCACTAAAATCACTCCAAAAACAACTAGAGAAAAATTGCTGTCTGCAGAAGGGACCTGAATGAACCATTGGAGTTTCTGGCAGCCATGGTTCAGTGGTACACTTCTCTGACAAAAATAAGAAGACACTGATTGTAAAGATACCAGTATCTTAGCATTTGTAGAGTGTCTTGCAACTAAATTAAAACCAAGACAGTAATTCTGCATAGAACTATTTAAAGTTTTATGTTACTGAATGAGACAGATGAGTTTGCAGAAGAAAAGAAAAAAAAAAGAAACCAAACACCACCAAAAAACCCAGCCCAAAATCTATAGTAGTATTAGACAAGCATGTCATCATAAAAGAAAATGTACTAATTCTACTATCTGAATACATGATTATTAGATATTTCTTTAGAAACTCATTGCTTTATTCAAAGTTGATACATTTATACTTCAAACTTTAACAAAGGCAAGTCAGTTGTGTTTTAAGATACTCCATCTAGGATGATCCAATAGCTAAGCAAAACAGGAACACTTCACAGCTTTATACCACAGATGTTTGAGACTGTTTCTCATTCACTATTCATTTGCACACTACTTTTTTTACTGCAACCTATCTGGACTGTAAGGTTTTGGACAATAATGTCAGTGTTTTCTTGCAAAGTTATGTACAGACCCCTTGGTTTTGTCAGGGCTAGTGAGTAATTGTAATGTTTTTATTCAGTGATCTACATTGAGAAGTTACATTAGGTAACTGCTGTGTGAAAAGCTTCTCCATTCTTTAGTCTCTAGAATTGTTGGGTGTAGTTGCTTCCCTTTACATTTATTTTCCATTACCATCTGTATGATTTAAAGTTAACCAGCACAAGCAGTACAGAAAAGCAATTTCGTAGTTGTCTTTGTAAGCATTCATGGGAACAGGATTTTGTTCATGCCAGGTGTGTTTATACACTCACCTAAATGGGAAGTAAAACCAATCATGGCTTAGTAGATCTTTCCCATTAACCATGAACTCAAATATTAAGTATTTACCATGAAGAAACATGAAAAGTATCCATGATTTAGAGGTATTCAAGTAGACTGTGCTATATTCCATACTGTACCACCTGAGAGTGTATCTGCCTTAGATGGTACAGAGATGCTGCTGATGCAGAATTACTCAGGAAGTCTGAATACCCAGAGAACTGCCAACAATCAGTGCATCATGTTTAATAACAACAGAAGAAGTATGTGAAACATGCTTCAATAAGATAGTTGTTTGAAAAAAATTATTCTCTGCTTGTGATATACTCCCCAGCACTGAGTGAGACATCATTTACCAGGTAAGTATTGGGTGGCAAGTTATATGCAAGCAATTTGGCAGTGTTCTTTATGTACTGTCAAGTGAGCTTGTAGTTTATATTGTGAGGAGCCAGAAGATGGGTAAGATGTTAAAGACAGGGTAAAAGAAGCATGTTCCTTGAATTTTCTTGCTACTCGCCTTTTCTTTTGAGTCTGTTGATGTTTCAGTTATGGATGTCTACACTAGCTTTTTGTATAATCATCAGCTCTTGCACACTGTGGTGTTACTGTCACACAGTTGGCCTGTATCCAAGAACATTTTATGGAAACATATAATATGGCAAGTTATGTTCTCAAGGTCTGTGTGTTCCAATGGTCAAGGTACTGTTCTGGTGCTGTTCATGTGTGTTCTGCTGTCCACATACTGTTCATGTGTGCTGTGAGAACAAGATGTGAGCATTCAGACTGCTACAGGTTTTTATGGAGACAGCACACATGTATATGCCCATGTCTGGATGTGTTGTTCTTTAAGTCATAGTAGACAGAAAGAAAAACTAGAAAGCATTAGTGAGAGAGGGGAAGACTGAATCTGGCATGGGAATATAGAAAGATATTTTGAAATGGGAGTTAGGAGAAGGCTGTTGTCCCTGTTGCTGTGTGAGCAGCAGCTGCCCTGGCTTTTGCTGTGTGAGCAACCAAGTTTCCCAGTGCTGGAGGGAGGAGGATGTGGTCTAGTAAAGCAGATAGGACTCATGTGGAAAAGTGAATATGATCAATAGAGCATTAAAATATGCCACTTGGTAGGAATTCTGCTCTGAAAAATCACCCTGAAACTGGAATCTCAGAGCCCCATGTTAATTACTTTTCAGTTATTTTTAAATTAAATGGGGTCAGTTTAGATTCTGGCTGCCAACCCTGCAAACGTGACCTGAGGCCAGGACTGTCTGCCCTGGTCTGTTGTTCCATCAGCAGATGCCAGGATCTACAAGCCAGATTCCCAGACTACATTTCCAGCTCTTACCATGCAGCCATGCCATTTTCAAAACTCCCTTTCAGATTCATCTATGCAGCTTGTTTTCCCCCTTCAGCAAATAAACCAAAGAAAGCATTTCACCCTGCAGGTTAGTGATCAGTTTGGGTGATTATGCATGAGCCAATAATGAATTCAAACCACTTTCTCATAGTAAAACTTCACCCAGGAGCAGAAGTATCCAGACCTGTCTGTCTGTCACAGCATAACATTATGATGAAGAGTATTCAGAAAAGGCAATCCATCAATGGCTTTTCTTCACAGTGCCCTTGGGGAGAGTTAGCTGACTCTGATCTAGGTGGCTGAGTGATAAAAGCAACTTTGTGTCTGTGTAAGTAGACACCATGGGCAAAGTAAAGAGCTGGAGATGCTAGCAACCTGACCTAACCCAGCCAGCCTTATTCATCAGGCTCCAACAGTTATGAATTTTGCAACCAATGTGCCTCTGCAGGAGAGTGTTCTCATGGATGCTGGCATGCTTCATCTGGGCTGACTGGTTTCACTTAGTGACTTTTCTGGATTTTCCCAACCATTATTGAGTTAGATATGATAGTTTGGGTTTTTTTACATACTAGAATTTTGAAGAATGGAAGTCTACTCAGAAGAACACACCCTTTTACATATAACTTGTGTTTTGTTTTGTTGTGTTTTTTGTAGTCCATATGCCCCTGTGCTTCTACATGATTTCTGATTAAGACTGTTTACTGCCATGGGAATAGACACTGACACCATAATGTAAAGTTACAGAAGATATATGACATAACTGACATAAAATATAAAATACATGACTTCACAGGCTCAGCATCTTTTCTTAATGGCAGCCTAATGATCATTCCAAAGTCATTTATCTATTAGCTAGTATTTTTGACTTGCTGATGTGTTGAACAAAACTTTATTTTGACCCCAACACTGAAAAAATTATTCCTTCAGACACAAGCTTTGCAAATGCGTGATATTATATTATAAATGTAAGTAAAAAGCAATGCCTTTGTGATTGTGATAAAGGGGATGGACCAAATGAGAGTTAACTGAATACCCTGCAGGGTGCTGTGTGGGGAAAGAATGGCTTTATGCTGATTAAATATGCTAACCACTCAAAATACTCTTGTGGAATTAGATATGTTTAATAATGGATAGAGATGCATCAGTATTAGTTACTGCTGTGCTGCTGAACGTCACTAATATGTGATACATGAATCAAGATGATTCATTCAAGACTAAAAATTCTGAAACTTTTCACCCCATTTCCACCTATTGTCTCTCAAGTCAGTTACACTTTCCTCCCTCCACACCCCAGTGTTTTAATACTACTCTTTTCTTCTTATTATTTTGTTCTCCATCCTAGCACTTCCACAAAAAATGAGTGAGAAGATTAGCAGCCAGGAGATGAAACTGACTTTTCTACAGAAGAAGGTTGACAGCATTTCTGCTGCAATGAATGATGTGAACAGGATTCTTTCTTCTCTGGAAGGCAAAATCAATGAAGATAAGGGCAGAGACTTGCAATCTTTCCTAAAAGGTAAGAAAAATAAATTAATGTAATCACTCACCCAGTTAAAGGTGCCAGAAATAAAAAAATGCTGAAAATATTCATGGACTGTCCTACTGTATTGCTCAATATTTATAGGGAGAACTCTTTTTCAAATAATACAGAGATTTGTTTGTTTGTACCATGTGGTTTATGGTGACAAAAAATTTACATTCTTGGGTACTACATCATAGGCATGGCAACATGTGCTACCATCAAGGCATTTTAATTTACTAAGAGCTTTTGCAAATATTCTTATCTTTATTTTTTGTTTATCTGACAGCTTCCAAAGGACATAGTATTGGCTTTTCTATCGAGTGATATTCTTTAATTCTTATTTCGCATACGCAGGAAAACAAATAAGGAATTCTGTGATTGTTGTATTTGTAACATGGCAAACATCCTGCTTAATAGATCACCTCTGATCATATTAGGCTACTTTTGATAAACATCTGTACTCATGTTTCACTAGATGAGAAATACACGGTCAGGGATCAGGAGGTTGGGCAGACCCTTGCCAGCAGAATTATGCATGCATTCTTTATGATTCCTACAGCAAGATCTGTTTGTTACCCAACTACAAATGGTGCTTAAGAAATAGACTGGGACTGAAGCTTTTATTTCCTTGATGTGAATTATTTTCCTCATTTTTCAGTGACTTTCCCCACTCTGTTTATATATTAGAATCCAGAGGACTTTTCTGTTTTTCAAAAGTAAAATGAGGGAACTGGAGCTTCCTACACCGAGCTGTAACTAAATGAAACAACAAGTGCTTTTCTGTTTTCTTTGAATTCACCAAGTGAGGCCCCATTTCTTTTAATTTTCTGTCCTCCTCTGTCTCCTGAGCTGCTCATGCCACATGCTAGATGGCTCTCTTGTACCCTGGATCAGTTTATGCTTTCCCTCACTCAGTGACCTGCTTTCACCCCTCCACATATTGCTGGATGGCATTGTTGACCCTTGGGCATACAATTAATTTGTCTTTGAATATTTGCCATTTCCTTTCTGCTTTCTCTTCGTTCTCTTTATATTCCTCTCATTTTAGCTGTCATTTTCATGCTGTTCCAAGACATGCTTTGCTGCATGCTGTGCTCCTGCTTCTCCATTCCCTACCTATATTAAAGGGTCCAGGTCTTAATTAAAATGTGCAGTAGAAAAAAATAAACATTTTTTCAATCTTCTCTGCAAATGTGTTTCAAGACATTGTTTTTATCTGCAATGCTCTACACCTGCTTATGCAAAATATCAATTTGCTGGCCCTTTTTTGATTTATGTTCTCAATTTATCTCCTAATCAAGTAGCTCTATTGAAAATGCTGCTATCAACTACTTTCCATGAGTCTAATTATGGGCACTCCAATATCTTGGCTTGTGCACAGGTAAACAGCAGGAATGCAGGGAGGAGAGCAGGGAGAATGAGGTTTGTATATGTAATGTCAAGGGGCAACTGCAGTTTATATCCAGGGAATATCTGTCATATTCCAGGTGGGCAAAGAGCACATCAAAGTAGCAGGAGCTGGAAGGGGTTTCTATGCTGTCCTCTAACTTGGTAGATATATGCAGATCATAGGGCACATCAGACATGCTAAAAACTTACTCTTGGAAGCTCACTTGAAGCAAAGCACAGCTGTCCCCACCATCCCTGCTTTCCTGAAGCATTGTACTTTTGAATCACAGTTAAGTCTGTATTTGCTTTATGCTATTCAGACTTCTTCCTTCTTCCCCTAATTTTCCATGTTCTGCCCAGGTCCTTTGCTCATATCACAGATATTCAAATGGCTGCTCACCTTTCCATCAGGGTTTGTTAAGAGTGAGTTCTGTTTCTGTGAACAAACAATACAGTTCACAAAGTCTTTATTTCTTTGTTTCATCTTTGTTTCTACTGTGGTCCCACAAACCTGTCATCTGTTGGTAGAGAACAGCACTCACTTGAGTAACCCATACACTCCTCTAATTTGGTTAGTGAAACCAGAGAATTTGTAAAATTTTCAGTACTCAGGAGACTATTCTTACTTTTTACATAGAGCAAATAATTGGGTGTTCTCCCTTTAAATTAATAGTCTGTTTTCTTCTTGTTATGCTTTCTTTGTCAGTTCACTCCACATCAAGCCTTTTTTATAGACTCCTTTCCTCCTCATTATTAACATGTACACTCCTTTAAAAATGAATTCAACAATGGAGTGTTAATCACTTCAAGTCAAAAATGTCATTTACAGCTGGATACATAACCTTAACTCAGTCTCCTGTGTACATACATTTATTTTGCCCATTATTCTTCAAATAATTGAAACTGCAAAGGGAGTATATGTTGACACAACATAATTACACGCTTTGGATGTCAGCCAGGAAGTTAAAATTAAAATTTATAATCTCATAAAAAGTGCAAGAGATCTTTAATGCTCACAGGCAGTTTGGACCTTTCTGTTTCAAAATGAATAACAGAGAAATTGAGTTACATCCATGAATATACTCAGTCATTACATGCAGCCCATGTTTGGTTCAGGTCTTTCTGTGGAGACATGTGCTCCCATAGCCCCTGGTGAACTCAGGAATAGCACTTGCTGACCAGGTACAGTTATCCTAGACAGAAAGTAAGAGGGAGGAACCCAAAGGTGTTTTATCAAGTTCCACTCCCTTGATAACAAGAACACCTTAAGATGAGAAGAGCTCCAGACAACACCCATGATCCAACTAAATCAAGTAGGAATGGAAGAGAGCGAGGCTGGCTGCTTCTTGTCTGTCACAAAGAGAAAATGCCAGTTTAGGTCCTGAGGAAGATCCCTCACAGCAGGATGGTCTGTTACCAAAATTTGTGGCAGGGATGAAGAAACGTCATTAATTCCTTGTAGAGGCAACCAGGTGAACACAACCAGGTGTTGCCAGTCAGGAGGAGGAAGGCATGAGCTCCTGTTCAGCCCACCTGTGCCCAGTTAGGGCTGGTCCCAACTGGGCATGAGCAGAACTGGGGGACCAATAAAAGGTGAGCTTTGAGATGCGAGGCAAAGGCCACTCCTGATCAGTCTGAGAAAGAAGCTGAACAGTCTCCCATTTTTTTTTTTTTTTTCGGTGGCCCTGCTGTGATTCAAACACGCAGCCTTCTCATCTGGGGTCAGACATGCTACTGTTGCACCACGAGCTCCCACCTTCTCCCATTTTTGGTGGTGTTCCAACATGATCCAAACACACAGCCTTCTGATCTGGGGTTAGACACACCACTGCTGTGCTAACCAGAACTCACACTCCTTTTATTGGTGCCCCAGTTCTGCTCATGCACAGTGGGGACCAGCCCTAACTGGGCACAGGTGGGCTTAACAGGAGCTGATGCCTTCCTCCTCCTGACTGGCAACACCTGGTTGTGTTCACCTGGTTGCCTCTACAATTCCTCACAGAAGGAGAAGTGTAACCTTGCTTCTTTCAACAGACATGAAACTTTTCATCACAGCTCACTGTGTTTCTTCAAGCACAGAATGTTTTTCAGAGTCATAAAGTGACCTGACCAAATCAGAAGTTGTAATAGTTTTTCTACGTGTCCGTTATTTCACTCTGCATTCATATCTTGATTCTTCCTCTCAGCTGCCAGGAAATCCTTATTTGGGAATCTTACATTACAGTTTTTGCTTCATTGAAGTTCATGGAAAAAGCTCTTGGCTCTTGTGTGTAAGTGTGCACGTTCCTATGCACATCCATGTGTGTACACCCATCTAGTTAGTCACATCATCTTCAGGTAGTAAAATAATAAAGTAAAATAATAAAGCCAAAAAAGTAAAATAATAATAAAGTAAAATAATAAAGCCAATCTCAGTATTGTCCCTTTGTTTTTCTCATACTTCATGTAAGGGTTTCTGTAACTTCTGTGACCACAGTTGACAGTAATTGAATGTATTGCTTAGGAAACTTCATGTTCTACTTCTGAAGTGGCTCTTTTCAAGGCTTATTGCACCTGCCTGTTACATCCTGCCTTGAAAAAACCCTACAGTCTGAAAAAAAGGACAGATTTCTCACCCCAAGCATCAGAGGTGTTTACAGGTTGTTTTAACAGACATAATGAAGACTGGGACTCATAGTTCATAAAAAAGCAAATGTTATCAACCTTTTTGTCTCTACTTCCAGCTGGAAGCATATATGGGAACTCCTGATTAGAAAAAGTACTGTGCTTCTCTCTAGCTTGCTGAACAAAACCATTTTTATTTGGAATTCTTTTGCACACCTGGAGCCCAAAGTTGCATTGAGTTTCATGGCTCCTATTTACTGTCATTTTACTGCTCGTGCTGATAATAAACTTTCAAATAAGATTTCAGAATATGTCTTACTATTTTAGAGATGAAGCAATAAAATCCAGGCTATTGAAGTAATTGAGAGGAAAACAGAGGAAGGCAACAAAGAATTCCTGCCTGTATCAGTACAATTTTAATCAGAGAACTGGTGACCATCAAGGCATTGTAGAGGTTGGAGGGTTTAATCATGATATCATAAGCTGGCTCCACATGGTTATAGGGTTTGGAAAAAACATACAATAATGTTTGTGTTTTAGCTGGACATAGGAGCTACCTTTGGAGGACAAATTAAAACAAATCATTCTCATCTCACACCAGAGCAGAGCTACTGCTCTAATTAATTCAAACACATTATACAGCACTTTTTTACTGTCTCAACCCATCTCAGTTTATGTGAGAAGCATATTTTGGAGTTATTCACAGGAGAAGAATAGACACACATGCACCTCTACCTAGTGCTTTTTAGGATCAGTACTATTCCTAGGAGCTACTAGAGAGTTATAGTTTGCAAGACTAACAAAAGGCTTGTACCTGTGAAAGATCTGATTTTTGCAGCAGTTGTCATGTTACTAACTTCTGCTTTCACTTTTTGACCATAGTGTTGATTGAGGCAGGTGGTTTTCTTCCTTACTTTCCCAGTGGAGAAAGGACACATCATTTTCTTATGAGCCAGCCACAAAAGCACACAGATCTCTTCATTTCAGTGCTCAGAAACAGCTTAGCTAGTAGATAAAAGCTGGTAACACATATACAGAGTCTGAGTTTTCCCTTTCACTATAATATCAAACCTCTGTTGACTTCAGTAGAAACAGGGAGGAATCTTCAAACACTCTTAGCCATCCTCTACATTCCTTGGCTTTGAATTTTGCTTTATGGGTGGGTAAATTGGGGTGGGATGTGTGTTTCTCACTTCTGTACAGCACTGTCTTCACTCATATTATGGAAAAAACCTAGATGCTGCTAACACAATTACTTTGATTGTTTCCATGTTTCTCCTTTTTCCTCCAGGTCTCAAATCCAGAAGTATTAATGAATTAGTCAAAGACATTGTCAGACAACAGTTGAAAGAGTTTCAAGGTGAAATGCAAGAGAGCACAGCTCACATTTTCAAGACTGTGTCTAGCTTGTCAGATGATATTGAAAATACAAAAGATTTAGTCAAACATCTGAGTGAAACTCAACAAAAAATTATTGAGGAGAAAGACAGTGGACCAACAAAGCTTGACATTCTGGAGCTAAAGAGTCAGATAGGGCAGATGAAGGAGGAGATTACTCTGACTTGTGACAAGCCTATGAAAGCTCTACAGGAAAAGCAGAAATCCTTAGAATATAACTTGGAGCATCAACAGTCAAGAAGTGTAATTTATTATGAATCTTTAAATAGGACACTTACTGAAATGAAAGATGCCCATGAACAACTGTTATCAAATGAGCAGTCTTCAAGCCAAAACATCCCTTCAGCAGGTAAAGTCTCGGAGTACAATGTTACAGAGTACATGTTCACACTGCATGAGAAAGTAAAGAAACAAGGGATGATGGTACTGCAAGTCTATGATGACTTAAGAGTCCAGGATAGCAAGATTAACAATCTCAGTGTTGCACTGGAAATTCAGAGAGAGACTATTCTGGGAGTCTGTGATGACATGTTGTCAGAGAGCAGAAGGGATTTCCAAACACAGCTGTCAGCAACCCAAGAGAATGTGCTTGTCCTTAACAAAAGTCTCTCTGGCCTGGTCCTTCCATTGGAAAATAAGATGGACAAAATGAACGAGCAACTTAATGATTTGTGCTATGATATGGAGATCCTACAACCCTTGATTGAACAAGGGGTACCTTTTAGTCTGTCCTCAGAGTATGAACAACAAATCCAAGCTGAAGCGATCAATGAAAAGCTTGAAAACCTCACAACTGTCGTGAACAGAATGAATTCTGCAATTAAGGAACTTTCCAAAACTCATGAGGAACTTAAAAATGAATCACAGGCTTATCAGGAACTGTTTGAGAGTCGTGTTAATGAATGTTCCACAGAAATAGAGGATGGATTAAACAAGACCATGGTAATAATAAACAGCGCTATTGATTCTATTAATGATAACTTTGTTCTGAAAGATACACTACTTGTTCTAAGAAATGAGACTGAAGTCTGCTGTGGCAGGGCTAGGGAACTGGACCAGCTCCTGGCTTTCATTCCTCAGTTTCAACAGTTGAATGAATCCCTCCAGACACTGCTCATTGGCAAGAAGTATGAAGTCTCTTCACAAGTAGCTTCGTCCTTTCTTGATATTCCATATGATGAGTCTGAAGTAAGCATCCTCCACAATTTCAGGAGACTTTTCCGTATTTTAAATGTAACAGCATCAAAAGTAGACAATCAGCAACAAGATATCAGCCTCTTGGAAGAAAAACTAGTTGACTCTATGGAGGAATCAAAGGACCATGAGGCTCGCCTTCTGAGTGTGGAGTCAAAAATTTCAAAATTTTTAGCAAACAACTGTGTCTCACTGAAAAAAACCCAAGCTGCCTCAATAGAGAAAGAACAAGTGTTCTCACTTCAGCTCCAGGTATTGAGTTCCAGGATCAAAGCCCTGGAAGCCAAGTCAATCCGCTTCTCAAATGTCATCCCACTTCTGAACAAGACTGCTCATGAGGCCTGGGGGCTCTGTCAGGATACCAACAGCCACATCCAAAACCTGAATGCCAGTATCCCTGTGCTAATTCAACTTGCTCAGCCAGACATCCCCCTGCTGCAGAGAGGCCTCAAAGAACTCATTGACTCTTTGCTTGAAATAAAAGCAGGAACTATCCTGACAAATTTAAGTCAGCATGTTGACATATCCGTGGCAAGTGCAATGAGCAACATCACCAAACTTCAGAAACAGGTGAAACCAGTTATAAAAAAAGCAGCTCCAGTGAAAAAGGGGGCAGCAAATGTTACCACCAGCCTGGCAAGCCGCAGTCAGAGAAACACAGACAACACTATAGATTCAGGTAATGCATTTTACTGCACACTGGGGTCTTATAATAACACCTTATGTAATCATTGGGGTGAAATGAGGTGGAAGAGTTTGACTCTTCCAAAGTCCAAAGAATGCCATACAGAGTGTTTCAGAGGAACTTGTTATTCTAGCCTCTTGCTTACAAGAGAATGCATTTTTGTTACAAGGAGACTTTGCACTAAAGCATCTAGAAGCTGCGTTTAATTTTCCTTAATAAATTCATCCTTGATCAGTTTAAGATACACGTGCATGAACCCATGCTTGTCTGAGAACCTGATCTTTCAAATGTAACTGACAATTTAGACAAAACTAAACTACAAGAATGTTGTGCCTGCATCTCAATTAGCAGTTTTAGTTAAAAAAAAAAAAAACACAAATGCAAGCTGGGAGAGAAATCTGGTGCTGCAGCAGTGCTTTACAGTGTTGGTGAGGATGAAAAGTGTCAAAAACTTGAAGCAAGTGAATAGACCAAATTGTTCTAATGAGGCTTTTCTAAGCTCCTTTAGTACTACTGCATTGACACCATTAGTGCAGTTACAATTACAAGAGGTTGTTCTTGCAGAATCAGGAGCCCAACCAATAAACTAGGTTTGACTCAAGTCCACCTGAAGAACAGCTCAGCTGAGTAGGAGCTGCCATTTTTAAAAAGGACATTTAGGGTGTGATTCACTTATGATCTTAAATTCAAATGTCATCATGTGAAATGAATTCATATGTATGAATTCTCATGGATGAATACACAGAAATATAAACTCTGAGTTATGACTTCTGGAATCATACTTGAGTGAAAATCAATAGCACAAGCTAATGCTTCATGGGAATATAATTTCTGGTAAAATGCAAAATATGAAGAGTAGTGAAGTGAGTAGAAATCCTTTAGAGGACTCTAAATCACTTTAAAGTGACACAGGTTCCTAAATGACAGATAAATGTCCAGGTACTTATGCAGACCCAGACCCAAATCTTTTCTGTACAGCATGCCTAAACTTATGAACAATTCTGAAACAATATATGGTTCTTATTGTAAGCAGATGTGTAGGGGTAATAAGAGCTTGTTCATGTACCACTCTTGTTCATGAGCTAAGCTGATAGCCAATTTCTCTTTCCCTTCCCATGCCTCTCCCCTTGTTCATCTCCTCTGCCCTGGGTACTGCACTTCTCAGTAACCAATGGAAAGAATCCCATTTAAAGCCTCAGTCCCATGAGTAGCTTTGCTCCTGCTGAAGTCATCCCCTCTGAAGATTTCAGTCCTTGGTTATCTTTTCCAAGTTAGAGAGGACACACAGGTATTCCCACAGGTGGTCACACTTCAAAACAAATTGAGATTTGCCAGATTCTTGCTACAAAGTAGTTTGGTTATTTTTACATTAGAAATAGCAATTCTTTCTCAGCTATTTCTATTTGCTATCTGCTCCTGGCTCTGCACAGGACAGAAACTCAAAACCCTTATTCACAATTAAAATGAGGGGAAAATGAGATGTGATGCCTTTGATCCTTCCTGTACCTTTGACTTCATTGGAAAATGTCACTAGTGCTACCTGCCTGGAGCACAGGAAGCTGCCAGCTGCTCTGTTTTTTACTCCACATTACTGAATTAATGCCTTTCCTATTTATTATTTATCTCATGCTGAATTTTAAGAAATAGATTACTTGATAACATTGGATGTATGCTTGCTTTTACAGACTGTAGATCTTTGCAGATGTTGAAAAGGTCTATTTTTGAGCAATGGTTCTGCATAGCAATGTTTATGCAGACTTTTCCATCAGTAATGAGCTTTAGCACCCAGTGATGTCTCATGCTTAACAGTAATTCATTACATTTCTCTAAGTTAAAGAAGTAAGACTATTATCCTCATCAACAAGTATCCATCATCTGCCTGGGTAGACTTTTCTTCTCCAGGAAAGCTTTTTCTAAATTCCAGGAGTCCATCTAGAGATGTGCACCAACTCTACTAAAGTTTCTAGAAAAAAAAAAAGGAAGGCATAGCTTGCAAATCATATAATATATTTGATCTTAGATAATATTTTTCAATTAAAACAGATGAGAATAAAGTTCTAGAATTATAATTCACTTTGATTCCAACATGTTCAAAGTTTGATCCTCATCTAACACACTGAGATTTTCATTGTCTTGAACGTGATCAGGATTTGGCCCTGAGGTAATACTTTCCTCAGTACTCATTTGAAATCAATGAGAAACAATTTGAATTTGCATAACATATACAGGGACATTCAGGTTTGGAGACTTCTCTTGTGGTGGAATGAATTAAATAAAAGGGTTTTGTCACTTAGAGGCTGAAATATGAGCATGAGGGAATGCTTTACCTGCTACCAACTGTAACAGCAGTGTGGGTAAATAAAACAGGGAATGTCTCAAGATGTCTTCAAGCAGCAAACATAAGGGAGAAAAAATATAGAGCAAACTCCTCATTAGTCTTGCTTATGGATTATTCCTGGTCCTACCTTCCAATGCACTGCTCTGCTGCTGAGATGCATGATGCAGTGTGAGGGCAGCTCAACTCAGTTCCTGTGTCTGTTGTCTAGAAAGCCTAGAGGCTGCCATGCTGTTCAAAGGTAAATGCATTGTCCTGTTGCAGGTTTTGGATTAGCTGTGGTTTTACTTTATTCAGGTAATGCCACCCTTCCATCAACAGGAATAACTGAGAGTGCAGCTGTGTTATTTATGCATGTAAAACAGTGCATTCATGTGTCAGAGAGGTAATTTAATTCTTGTTCTCTCTCTGTCTCTGGTTTTGCTTTCGTGTGATTACTGACTTCTAACAGAAATGCAAGTTTCCCTTGTTACTTTATCATTCAAGCCTGCAGTGAAATAAACATTTAAATGGTAGCTATCTTGCATTTTAATTGCAAAATTTTGATGTTTTTTCCCAGTGCAGCTTGATGACATATATTTCAAATTTGTATGTTTAACAGGCTGATGAAACTGCTTTGTTGTTTTTGATTTAGTGACCCTGAAATCATCCCACTGGAAGTATTAGTTACCTCTGCTTAGCAGAGCAACAGAGCTATCATGATCCAAGTATCTCAGATCAGTCTTGACAACCTGCCTCCACCCAAAACACCACTGCTGAGGCATCTCTCCTGCCTAATTTTTACCCAGGAGCACTGCAGGTGAATCTTTGTGTTTTTTGCACCACCAAGATGCTAAACAGTGTTTATACCTGCATTCCCTCTCAGGGCCTCCACACTGTTTGTCACTTGTCCAAGTGAGGCACCAGCCCTGCTGTCACCCTCAGTTCCTGGCTGCCAGCCCTGGTAGGGCTGCCCCTCTGCTGCTGTTCCCTGGCACTCCTCACATCCAGGCTACTGGGGATGCACACAGCTTTTGTCACTGTCAGACTGAGACCACTAAGCCAGAGGTGATTAATAATTGTAGACTGAAAACCAGTCTGTCCCTATGTGAGCAGAGGGGTTTATTAGATTCCCAGGCTCTTCCGATCTTCCAGAGCTTCCCAGGAGACACTTACTGATAACTAAATATTGAGAAAATGTTAGTAAATTACTTCCAGTACAAGCATTTCCAGATTGAACCACTGGAGTCACTTTACATAAAGACACCATTAAATTGCTAAATATTTGATTTGCTTCTAAACAACACCCCAGTAGACACTGACAGAGCTTTATTATTTGTTTGAAGACTTCTTTGTACAGTATTTGCACTTTATTTCCCAAAAGAGCTTCTGGCTGCTTGCCCTCCTGAAGAGTAGCAAACCTCAGCATCAACTGAGTGCCTCTCCTCACTCCTACCATACTGAGTGTAAACAGCATCTGTGTTCAGTGTATTCTGAATGTACACTGTATGTACTGTAGTAGGAGATACTTGCTTAAACTGAACTTCTTGGCACCTTTACTGCAATCAGAGAATAAGGACACAGTGTCTCAGCATGGCCTTCAGGAAGCAAAAAAGAAAACACTGGGCAGAGGGGCAGCCTCAGCCAGAGCTGACAGCAGATCCATGCTATTCTAAGTCCACATGGAAGTTATAGAGAGGTTACTGGATCAGTGGAATTCCAGAGCATTTGCCTCTTACTATGAAAATCCTAACTTGACTCAAACCTCTACACAGCTCCTGGTTCTAGCAAATGGAGCAGGCTCTCCAGGTGCTGTTAAGCAGTGCTGCACCTGGAGCATTAACTTATTGTTGGTAAATCTATGTCTGAATTTGATTTAACTCCAAGGTTAAGTCCAGGCAACATTATCCCTCAACAGACTGTTAAAATGCTAGTCTCAATCTCATTATAATTTCCTTTTTGTGATCTTTTTCCTGTTCCTTGGATTTATTTCTTGTTTATGATAAGCAGGCTGCCACGTTGGTACAAAAAGCTTTTGTATTTTGGGAATACGATGCTGTCAGCACAACACAATCAGCTGCTTTCCTTCCTTTCTGCTTTCCTTTCACATTTGGTAAATATGTGGCTACTTGGTAAACATGAGTGAAAAATAACTTCAATTAAGTGTGCAGCAAAACTATTATCTGAGAAGAAAACCAGTATTACCTCATGTCCAGTTGCTGTGCTGTGACCCCAGCCATGACTGTCCTAAATTGTTTGATTTCTGGTATTACAGGATGGACATTTTTTCCCGTGAAAAGAATTACTGTTGTATTTTTAAGTCCTTGTGCAAACTCAAGGGGCACCACACAACATGCTTTAGCATTTTGCTTGCTCAGCAAAAATTCCTTGTGGAAATAGTTTGCCTTAATGCAGAATGACTGCATTAAGGCCAAATGGCTGGATGAAAATTTGAAGATAACTACAGCCATTACTGAAATATCTATGTGAAGATCCAGTCCAACATTCCCCTGGTAATAAGTAGACACTTTTATGAAAGGCCTTTTACTTTCCCACATACCAATCTAGATTTACCATCACAGGACTGTGTGGAGTTCTCTTTCCAGAGTGCTGCTGGTAGTTTCAGGTGAAGAAAAGCTTTACTTTCTAAAAAAATATGACTTTTCTTTCACCAAAGCAAGAGAAAAGAAAAATATATGGCTTGGGATTGCTTTGTGGTTAGAATTTTTAGCATGGCCTGAATATTCTACCTCCCAAACTGCCATGACAAAACATTATACAATTGTGCTCAGAGCTCAGCAGCACCAGACTGGCAGATTCCTCTGTATCAGCTGGCTGTGGTCTGGCCAGCTCATCCACAGTCAGGAAGAGAGGAAAGGACATCCTCAGTGAGGGTGTTTTGCAAACCCACCTCCATGGTATCATTTGTCTTGCTTGCAACACAATGCTTTTACAGGAGGCTTGGTAGATATCCTGGAACTGAGTTATTTATGGTCAAGGACAAATACTGGAAGTGGCTTAGATAGCATTTAAGATCATTCATCACCAGTAGCCAGATTCTCCTGCAATGGTTGTGACACATCTGGGTGAGTACTCTCATAGACAGGACAGTCCAATCTCCACAGCAGCAGCACAAAATCTGTGTTTTTGTATGCTGAAGGATAAGCTGGCTCTGTCCTAGGAGAGCAGCCTTATGTGCCTGTGACACCAAACCGAAGCACAGATTTGCCTGATCTATTTCTTTTGTCACGCCAAAAGCAGGAATTAAAATTGGCAATGTCAGTGTTGGGAATATCTTTAATCAGATGGTTGCAGACTGCCTGATTTTCACTTGTGTCTTGGTTTGCTGTAGTGTCTGAGGGTTACTGCACAGGAAGGAGGCTCAGCACTGCCACTGTGACCAGCTAGGAGGGGAAAGTGAGAACCAGGTGGTGGGTGAACTGCAGGTCCCTGTGTCACACTGTGGAAAGGAAGGATGGATCCTCAGCCCCCTCCATTTCCTGATGGGAGTCGATATCCTCCAAAGTGAATTTGTCCTGAGGAACACCCATAGGGCCACTCTGCCTTAGGTTATTATGGAAAGACTATAGCAGAAGTAGAGTTTTCTAATGCTTGGCTGCAGCCAGGCTTTGCTGACTTTAAATTTATATTGCAGGGACAGAGGTTATTAAATTGAGGAGGGCAGGAGGGGAAAAAAATGATCAAGGAAAAGTTGGAGTTTGTTGTCAGGAGTCTCTTGGACTGTATGATCACAGATGTTCAGATATCCCAATCTTTTGATGGTTCTCATTGTGTTTGTTGAGTGAGATGCTCCAAAGTTAGATTTGTAACATTTTTTATCTTATTACATGTACCTGGACCTCTGAGAGAAGCAGAACTTGGTATTTATTGGTAATTCTGAGAGAAGATGAGGGTATTCTGTGTTCAGGCAAAGAGGGAGGCTGGCATAGCAAAGGGTGTGAACAGCTTGGACAGGATCTGAATTTGGCCTTCATGCTGAACCTCAGCAGAAATTCCACCAACTTTATGGATTGGCAAAGAGGATTTCCAAAACACTCAAAACTTGGGAAGTGGCACTGTAGTGACATTGCAACTGAGGTTGTTTGGTTTCCTCCCTCTCCATCACAGGGCAGTATTCACCTTGTGTCAGTTCCCCGTGCCAGAATGGAGGAACCTGTATCAATGACAGGCAGAGTTTTGTTTGTGCTTGTCGTCACCCCTTTGGAGGAGTCAACTGCAGTACAAAGCTGGTGAATGACAATTCTCTGAGTGTTGGTAAGTAACAAATGTAATTGTTTCATGCCCCGGTGCCTAATCTAGGAGTATTTGCTGGTCAGAGGTCTCACATTTCACTTCAAGGAGTGCCAACTCAAGCAGTGGGGTCCTGTGTTTTGGTGCTGAAGACAATAATCCCAGTGGATGACTCATGATCTCTTTCTTTAATATGACCAGAGAAAGGGATTAAATTGGACTCGGACCAGCTGTGATAGCTGGAAAGCTCCCTGCTGAATTCTGCAGAGTGGGAGGTTGTGCAGTGGATGTATTTGAAGGGTGAGGTAAAATCACATCACTGGGGAAATACTAGCTTCAGCATGGTCATAAATGCTCTATAAATACCAGAGGGACTGTGGCCTCACGGAGTCATTTTAGGCACTAGTCTGATTTTTTCATCTGCAAAGGATGCAGCCCTTGAAAGATATTTCAAAAAAGAAAAGTGAAAGCTGTGCTTATTCCATCTGGAAACAAACAAATAATTTATATCCAGGCCACATGGAATGTGAATTTTATGCAGCTTTCAGCAGCCATTTGACTGATTCTCCCTCATGACAGCATATGAATGCTGAATAAAATCATTTGAACGGTGGCAGGGAATCATAGTGTGCAGGCTCAGCTTGAAGAGAAGAATGTAAACTTTTATTCCCTCATTTAATGTCAGGAGTGCTGAACCTCTTCAGTGTTTACCTAAGATTTGTGGAGAAAATTTTTGGCTTCAGTACATATAGATGCATAGTAAAAGATCCTGGGGTGGCAAAAATGTTGGGGGGGGGAGGGCATGGAGAAAGAAAGAAAAGAAAAATATCAGCTGCCTTAATGATAACATAGTATAAATAAAAATTTCCTTGCTGTTTCTAAAATTGCTCTTTTGTGGATAGATCTAGCTCTAATTGTGAAAAAAAAATTACTGTTATACAATAAAACCTCTGTGTTTATGTAGAAATACTGTGTTTCAGTTGCCCAAGCTACTGGATGATGTGACTTCAGAAAAGCTGCTTATGATATTCTGGCTGGTCTGACTTGTCTTTATGCAATCTAACATTACTTGAAATTGTTCTTTATTCCTTCCCAGATTTTTCAAAAGGATCATACAGATATGCACCTATGGTGGCTTTTTTTGCCTCTCATACTTTCGGAATGACGACTCCAGGACCCATCAGGTTCAATAATCTGGATGTCAACTATGGAGCTTCATTTGCCCCAGCAACTGGGAAGTTCCATGTTCCATATCTGGGGGTCTATGTTTTTGAATATACCATTGAATCATTTAGTCCACGTGCCTCTGGCTACCTGGTCATTGATGGAATAGACAAACTCACTTTTCAGGCTGAAAATATTAATAATAATAAGTACACTGACAGAGTAATTACTGGAAATGCTTTATTAGAGTTAAATTATGGTCAAGAAGTCTGGCTAAGGCTGGCAACTGGCTCTATACCAGCCAAGTATCCACCAGTAACTACATTTAGTGGTTACTTGTTGTATCGTACCTAAGTCAGTCATAAATGTCTTCCAATGAAGCAATCTGCAGGTAATTTCTCTTCGCCTTTAAATACTTTGTATCTTTGACAGTATTAAGTTTCTGAAAGTAACCAATATGACAGTGTTTGAAGTGCTGATTCTCCAAGAAGTTGCTTGTTTGTAGCCATCTGCCAATCTAGAAAGAGAGTCCATACCTTGGAGACAGGGGGGAAAAAAAATTTCATGAAAGAAGCATGACTGGGGAGCACAAATCTGATTGTGTTCTGCATTTACATTGCATAAATATACTTACACAAGGCTGCTGAGAATGAGTTTCCCAGACAAATCAAAACTTGGTTTGATTATTCTTTTACAACCTGAGTGCATACCAAAGGTGATGGATAGATTTTGATGACTCAGATGCTGGGTTACTACTTAGCTCATTGTATCAAGTGATAATCATTTGTATATATTTTGTTTGGAAAAAATATATTTCCTTTTCATTTTGCCTCACATTTACCATATACCTGGTAAGTCAGTGTTTGATTCATGATTTTTAAAAAGTGTAAACAGTATGATAAAAACTGGGGTTTTATCCAGCAGAAAAAAAGAAGAGGGAATACTCAAAAGCTGCATGTCAATACAGTCAGATTGGAAATAAGGCACCAATTTTTAGCAGTGAATATAATTAACTATGGGAAAAACATAGTAACTGATTTGTTGGAGCCTCTCTTTTGCTTGAAGCATACAAACCACACCTTAGGTGTTAAGTTTTTGAGCAAACATGGTTGTATTGACTTCACACAGATTTTAGCATGTGAACTTTGGTCTATAATGTACACAAGGTTAAATGAGGTAATCATAAGTCTTTCTACATTTGAGGTCTATAAATCTATGGGGTTTTTTTGTTTCTGGATCATATTCACTATCAGTCAAGATGAAATGTACTTCAGTCTGCACAAACCAGAATGTGATTTCTCAAACACCAATGCAATAAAAAATTATTTTTAGCTCATGCTATGACTGCCTGGAAAAAAAGATCCTCAGGTTTGCATCCTTATCAATTGCAAAGTCCTGGGTTGCTGCAGTTTGTGTGAGTGGTGTGGCCAGCCAGTTCTGTTTGTGCTGATTGCTTTTGTTAATGATGATTAATCAGCTTTTACATCTCTGTTCATTTGTCTCCTTCCCTTCCTTATCATCCCTGATGAAAAAATAAACTTTCTCACACTTCACGTGTCCATATCAATTAATGCCCCTGACCAGGTTTGTTCTCTTCACAACCTCCCTTGCCAGGTGTCAGGCAGGCTTGTCTTGCTTATGCCTCCTTTGACCAGATGCTCTCCTACCTTGGCCCTTACATTTGGTTCTTGTTAATAGGTGTGTTCCGGTGATCTATGCCAATTTATTGAAGCCCAGGATGTCTTGAAGCTCACTGAATTATTTTGTTTTCCACTGTCAAAACCTTTTTTGGAAAACACTTGTGTACCTTCAGCTGTCTTCGTAGTATGACTTAAATGCACCTTAATCAATTCTTAAGATGGATCTTCATGGAATGTTTGAATTCTTCTGTGCTGCTTGTGGATAAGAGAATTCACAGCATCTTTCTTCAGGTGCAGAAAACCATAGGTTGTTGTTCAAAACTGAAATGCACGTTTCTCTACCAGGATCATTGGTACTGAAGTATGCTTGTGGGTGTGTGCTTGTACAAACTGACTACCTGGACTGCCAAAGTGGGCAGCACTGGATGGCATTCTCCCAGCTTCAGAGGGGCATCCTACCATGGCTTTTGGTTAAGGACAGCAATTTAGATTTGGTGACATCTTTCAGTCCAAACCCATTTTCTGAGGCCCTAAATTTCTTAATTACGGGGTCTGGCCATGCATTGATATTCAAATATCCTGTGTTTTCTTGAAGGATCTGAAAAACAACCAACCCGAAGCCACTAGTCTAAGGGTCAACTGAAACTCCCCTTAGTAGGTTGGGATGTTTTGCTGTTTGGGTTTATTTGGCTTTTTCCAAGGCCAGAAATCCTTTCTTCTTCATACCTGATGGACTCTTAATACACCATGAACCAGGACGAATGTGCTACAGACTGTTCTCCTGTTGCATACCATATTTTTCTGTAAGCACTCAAAATCCATGATACAGCACTAGCTCAGCCTACCGTAACATTGAATTTTATCACAGATAATGACCACAAGCCCCAGTCCCTCCTGTTATGATTTTGTAATTTTAATGTGTTTAGTCTTCCTTCTTCCTGCTGTGTCTATGGCTAAATGGCATGAAAATTACTCTGCAGATGAAATTCAAATGACTCACCAGAGACTGCATCTCTGTTTTAATGTGACTTTCTTTGCCCTTGCTGCCCTTGCCACTAAATTCTTCAAGCTGGATCCTCATCTTCACAGGCATTATTTTCCCCTGGTAGCAGAATACTTTCTCTGTCCTTGTACTGGTTTTCTTTCCTCTTTTCGTTTTTCTTTCTCACAAACTCCAAATTCAGATTAAAGAATTCCGATTAAAACCACAGCTGTAAGTGTAACACAGAAAAATTTTTCTTATCAAAATGAGTACTGTAGCTAATTCTCATTGTACTATATAAAATATAGAATAACATTTAAAAAATATTATAAATGTACACTCCCCTTTCTACAGAGTGCAATAATACATCAAATCTTTCTGTGAATGTATTAAAACTAGGTGTGCTCGTCTTTATCTATTGTTAAAAAATAAAATGCAGATTCTTCATCATGAAGATAGGTTTGCATTGGCCACTGAGGCTTATTTTAGAGGACTGTGACTATGTAACCAGGCTGCACGGACTAAAGTAGCAAACAATACTGAAAAATAACCGAGGATCAATAAAATCAGTCAGCCTCCCCTTTGTGCAGAATGGACAGCAATCAGTCTGCACTCCCAGGAGAACTCTTTAGGCATAAACGAGGCAAAGTGTTCCTGAGGCACCTTGTCACTCCTCTGCTTGCATTTTCATGCTCTGATTTGCATTCCCTAATGACAGTAGGCAGCAAATCTGAACGTTCATCTCTACCCACAGCCCTTGTGAGGGACCACAAAGCCATCCTGAGCCTTTGTACTTCAAAGGAAGAGGTGTTCTTTTTATTTGGTTGACTCAATAACCATGGCAACATTTTGTCTGGTTTGGCTTTGACAAGCCCATCCAATTTACTCTGGAGCTTGTGTTATCATTTCCTCACCTATACCAGCCAAATTATCTCTGAAAGCATTCCCCAGCCCCTCATACACTTAGCATTCATGCTGAGAGCAGCAGTTTATTTCCCTCACATACCTTTTCTAGCTGAATAGCCAGCACATCCCTGCTTCCCTTCAGGTGATGCCAAACTTTCCTGCTAACACATGCCTGTCTGATGCTGACTTACAGGTACTGTCATCTGGCCACACATCTGGGGCACTTTCATTCAATTAATTTTTTTCTCCAATAGAATAAGATCTAGGTGGGCAGCAAGTAGGAAGAAGACATCATTTCTGGTCTGAAGCATTGACCTGAATGTATCTATTAAAAGCAACACTGCAGCTAAACCCACCAAAATCAGTGGGTATCTCTTGGATTAAATACATTGGCCAGTGAGGTAACAAGTGCTTTGAGGCAACTGCAAAACTGAATCTTCCTGGCAGCTAAACCCAGGCAGGTCTGCAGAAGAGTGCAAAATGAAGCAAAGCAAAACAAAACAAAAATACCACAACACTTTTGATGTTCCCAAAGAATAAAAGTTTATTTCATGGACTTACACATCTTCCCCTGATAACTACTTTTTGGTTGCAGGAACTATTGCCAAGCAGCACCTTGGATTTCATTGACTCCTTCAGGTCATCAGATGTATCACAGAGTTAGCAAGGTCTACTTTGTTTCATCCAGCTGGAGTTTGCTCAATTCATACCACTGTATGCTCAGGCAATTGCTAGAAAGCCCAAGCCCCATACCCCTGTTCTCATGCTAGAGTGTTATCAAAAGCAAAGACAAGAATCTTCTTGAGTTATCGTGGAGGAAGTTTATGTATTTACTAAATCTTCCTGGTGTATTCATGTTTTCAGCAGAATTGCATGAGAAGTACAAACATTTATCACTACCATAAAATTCTAATTGTGGTAATTTTCTCTTTGCAAAGTTGCCATTCTCCCTTTCTGTAAAACAGCAGTGATGACAGGAATGTTGTCAAAAGTGAGATGCTATGAAACACTGTCTTCAAATGAGACTCCAGTCAAGAGAGCTCGGTATGAAAACTTCATCAGCAAGCTGCTTCAGAGCTGAAGTTGCTATAGTTATTTTACAACCAACACTCATAATGAATGGCTCATAATGAACTCTTGCACTGCTTCTCTACCCTAAGAAAATCTGTGGTGGCTGCTACCTCAAAACAGTCTTCTGCCTTCGCATATTCCATGTAAATACACTGAAGTGTTTCTGAAAATATTTATTGCAGTGGTTACTGCTGAAGATTCTTGTCTGAGAAAATGCGAATAAACAGATCATGGCTGTTTACAAACAGCATGCAAGCACTTCCAGAAAACTTGCTATTCAGATCTGCAGGGATTGGGAGATACCATACAAATGATCTGAAGTTCTCAGAAGTTCTTTATAAATACAAAAAGCTTCTTGAAAGCTGTTTGAACCCGTTATGGAAAAACAGTATTTCTCATATCCACAAAAATTTACTCAATGTCTTCTATGAAATCACATATTTGACAAAAAACATCTGCTGGACCATCCTTTCTTTTTATCTAATGGAAAATTGAAGAATGGTGGCAATAAAAATATTACTAAAATGTTTAGACAGAGAATTAGGCTCAGCTTTATCTGAACATGCTGACTCCTTTGCAAATTGCCTTGGAAGGGAACAAAAAAAAGTTCAGTCATCCATTCCTTATTGCTACTTACTGAAATGAAGAAATACACTTGAAAAAATACTTTACAATTACTTCCTAACAAAGTGCCATTTCCAACTTACACATGCAATAGACAGTTTTCAGGCTCAACCTTTAGACATGTCCTATAAGAACACAGCAGACCTCAAGTATCATTTTTGTCAATAATTTCTGGGATCTAGGTTGATCACTGTTACCTCGGTCTCAACACCTGGGCTTACTACTACAGATTCTTAATAGGCATGCACTACTATTATACATTTAATTCTGAAAAAAAAAAAAAAAAAAGGGGGGGGAAAGGAGAGTGATCTAACTAAATGTTGAAAGGCAGCAAAGGAAATCATGGAATGCTATCAGCAATTCATTAAATACAGCCCGACTTGGACAAAAAGTTCTAAAGGTCATTCCTTTACATGCTGAACTATTTGCATGAGCTTAACAGAAATATGATGAGAGCTATGAGGAACTCCTAGCTTCTAGAGCAGAAGATACAGATCCAGATCCACCCTTCAGTTTGTTTATGGGCATACTTGTTTGCATAGGTTTGGACTTTGACCTACCAAATAGATATGGCCATTTTCCCCAAAGGAAGTTTGGATGCATAAATAATTGTGAAGGAAAGACATAGATACACAGGCTCCATTTGTACCAAGTAAAGCATAAAATAAAGTTAACCTTTTGCTTGTTTGATATACCTTAGGAAAAAACACACATTAAAACAAAGTGCAAGGTGATATTTTATCCTGGAAAAATCTGCAAAATTAAACAATTGGAAACTTTAAAGAAAATACATAAATAGCAATGCATATGCCTTCCTAAAAAAGGATGAAAAAAAAATAGGTATCTTTATATACTTGACCAATAAAGAAGAGTATTCATTAAGAAATAGGATGCCCAGCTGAGATGGGCTCTATGAAAATGAGCTTTTTTATAGCAGTCTCCCCTAAGGCATAGAAGGACTTAATTTTGAATTATTTCAGAATAGAAACTAACTTTCCTCATGGAGTTGTTGTCTAGGAGATGAATTTCCATATTTCACTGCATGTAGTAGATTTTCTTGAGGGACTTCACCTCTGGGGTGTAATAGGAAGCTTATTTGGTGGGTTTGTGATGTCTCTACCATACAAGTAAAAATCCTCACTGCAAATTTCACTGGGGGTCCCCTATTTCAAACTTGAAGCTATCCTTTTAATTTTTGCAGATGTATATAAAATTTGACTGCTCAATTGGCAGTTTCCCTTGTACCTCTGTCTGCAGATTTTACTCTCTGAGGTTGTTTTCCCAGTGAATGTTAATGAGATACATGTATGTCAAAGGCTCTGTACTGGTAAAGAAAAATAATTGACCCGCTATACAAATACTTGGAGATCTTAGGTTAAAGTATACTCTTGGTTACTCAGCAAGGCTGCCCAGGCAGAAGGCTGTAGTCAGCAACCTTGATGTAACTTCTGAAACAGGATTTTGAAGCAAGTTCAAAGATATAAAGGTGGAAGAGGACCCTTAAAAACAGAGAAAAATTAAAAACATTGCAGGAAGATTTAGTCAAGACCTGGTATGTGGATTTGATGTCCACTGTGTAAGATAGATCTGTAGAGCTTTTTACTACTTCAGCAAGTCAGCTGAATAAATCTCTTCTGTGCTGTCAGAAAGCCTTCCAGTTTACTGAAGGCAAAGAACAAATGGGAAGCATATAATTCTATAAAACCAGATTTTACTAAAAAATTTAGACACGAGTAAAATCTTATATACCTGAAAGCAGAAGGTAGGCACAGGACAAAAAGTCATGCAACTTCTGAAATTTGGCAGGAAAGCTCACAATAGGAAGAGCAAAATGAAATCTGAATGGATCTGAATAGCCTGCTCACTTTGTTACTGGGAAGGACATGATTGAGCTGGAATCATTGAAGGCATGAGGAATCTCATCCCTAACTGTGCCATCTCCAAATATTAGGACAGAATTAGGGTGCAACTTACAAAAAGGGGCACGACAAGCCTGGCTCCAGCTTCTGAATTGATGTATGTGTGGAAGAGCTTCCCTGGGCTTATGGGCACTGATAAAAATAAACTCACTGAGTGAAGTGTCTATCTCATGTCAAACCACCTGATGTCAGCTGTGTGCAATGCTGAATACATTTTGAAATAACTTACCATAGAAAACTTCAATTCATCATCTGAATGAGAACTGCTCAGTCAAATTTAAGCCAAGTAATACCTATTACAAAAATATTTGATAAAAAGAGGTTAAATTTTACAGTTAAAAAAAAAAGGCTTTAAAATTTTTAATAAAAATGTGTATACATTGATGGAGATAAAAAGGGGGAGCTGATTTTGTACCCCATTAGTTCTGCTAACTCTGTTGAGCTTGTAGGAGGGAGGGAGGCTGATCTGCCTGCACACACAGAGCAATGCTAGTGGAAGCAGTACTGTGTCAAAGTTTTTACTACCTCAGGCTTAGCAATGAATAAATATCAAATTGTATGCGTGTTGCTCTTCCTGTCTGATGGAATAGAGCTAGATGGAGCAACAGATGCACAGCAGGTGCTTTACCGCAATGATGTTGAAAAGAGCAATATGTTTGACAGAATAAAATTAACATTTATGGCATGCATATAAAACATTGAAGACTCAGTGAAGTAGAAGTTTCTGACAGCACTGGCAGGTTAAAAGCCGAGTTCCTGCTCAAGCCAAGCTTTCCTGCTAGTCCCCTGTTGTGTTTTTACCTTTTCACCTTCAGGTTGCTATAAGATATGATTGTGCATTTCACAGCCTGCATCCAGTGTGAATATTTTGAACAGCACTTTCTGTGCACTGAGAAGAGTGTGACCAGCACGAGGAAGAGCTGGTAACTTGCTTCTAAGCCACTGAATATTAGTGTGGATCACTTGATCTCAGGACAATGTGTTGCCTATAGCTAGTTACATTGCTGTCTTTGTAAATTGAATAGCTCTTTCTTCTCAGCTTTTGACTAAAATAATGATGTCTGGTGGTAGAAGGACTGTCTTAGAGTAATCTTTCATGACCGTCCAATTTACTACTTTTCTTCCCACAATTACTTTCAAAACTGCTGGCAACAACAACTTGGTTATGAGCTGCTTCCCAGATAACACCTTTAATGAGAAATTTTTCTTTGGGTTTTGATCTTCCCCCAGCAGGATGAATGTCCTTTGCAGAGTTCCAGTACCAGCCCTGTGCTCATGTGTGCTGAGAACAGCATGCTGCAGCTGCTGATGTTGTTGGAAGTGTCCTGACAGAATTGATTACAGCAGTTCACCTTTGAAGTGGTCAGTACTTCTGCAGCATTTTATTCTTTCTGTAATGAATTCTATGCACTCTTACGCTTTTAACTTGATTTTATTTCCTGCTAGTTTATTTCCAGATGCCCCATAAAAAAATCTTATGGGGGCTCAGTTTTTACATCTGTGCTGCTCTGAGCATCTACGTTTCTTTGGAGCAGGCAGTACACAACACAATTCCCACCATCATTGTTACCTAGTACTTCCATAATCCAGGAATATAAAAGGAATTACCTTTTGAGCAGCATCTATCTCTACCACCTCAGTACACCTGTTTGTGTGTTGTGAGATCCACTTTGTCACGTAAACTTTACAAATACAAATGGGTTCCCATGCATCAGCTCAGGGTCTGGTTTGTGAACACACCATTTCAGTCACCCCCAGAGTGTGCATTCGTGTGGGCCTTAAAACATTAAACTCTCAGAGTAGCTTCCCTTCAAGATTACAGCTGAGTAGCTTTCCCTTCCCCACTTCCCTGGCAGGTGTGACCCTTCCTGTGACACAAGGTTTGCAATTGCAGTTTCCATCTTGCCAGGCTGGGCCTTCTTGCTTAGCTTGGGGTCACCCAACCTGAGAGTGGTGTGAAATGGGACAATTTCTAGATGGTGATTTTCACATGGAACCAAAAAGAGCCACAAACACCCAGAGCAAAAGATAAATGAGAAACTTTCAAGTCTCTCAGAATAAAAACTAACTTCAGTAGTGCTGTGCTCACTGGTGACTGCGGAGACCCTAGCTCCTAATCTGGTGTGATACAGAGCTTTATGCATTTTGATTGTGGAAAGTAATTTAAAATACATGGAATGATTCTGTTTTTCTCTTCTCCTGGGATCACTTTGATGTCCGATACTTTCTTGTTGGAGTGAGACTATTTGTCACAGCATTTCAAACAGTTAGCTTGAAACTATGTATTCCTCTGGAGTCCCCAAAACATTTGAAGCTAAACACTTTAAAATTCAAAGAGACTTTGCTCAAATACATAGATACAAAAATACTTTCAAAGAAACGGTTGCAACCTTTTCAAAAATCCCCTCATTTTCACACTATGTTGCATTACAAAACTAATTCTCCTTGCGTCTTGAATATATAAATTGCACATTTTGATGTCACAAAGCTTCCTCCCGTTCCCTAAGAGCTGTTAACCCAATTCATCTGCAAAATTACCCAGACTGTTGAACTGCTATTATCTTTCAGAGAATAGTGACATTTTGCTTTGGAAACTTGCTCTGATTTACTGGTATGTTGCCAGTTTTACAGAAATTGCCAGATATTCCTGCAAATCCCAAATCCTTCAAATTAAATATCTTTATCATGCACGTGTCCTTGCAATCCTTTTATCCAACCATGGGGGATGAGTTCCAGATTTACAGCTGCTAATTTGATAATTGTGTTGTGCAGTTGTAGGGCTGTGTAACAATGGAAGACTTACAGACAAATCCAATGAAAACAAGAGGAAAGCAACTTGCTTTGTCTGGCATCTCCTTCCTTTGTACCAATACTACGCAAAACACTTTCCCCCATTAACATTAAAACAAGCAGCTTGATTCTTAAGGACAGCAATTATTTTTGAGTGCTCTGGTGAGGATAATTACACTGTCAAGAGTTTGCTTATGTTCCTCTAGAAACCACGTGTGTCTGTGTCAGATTTCCAGTTTCTCCCTTCAACAGGATGTTTGCCCCTTAGATGGCTGTAACATTGCTGCCAGTCTAATACATTCATGCTCATGCCGTGCTGATTTGCACACCACCTGCCCACCACCATAGCTTAGTGCTGAACAGATAAATATGACAGTCCTTTCCCTGGAGGCTTCTGCTCTCTGCTTCCTAACAGGTGGCTGCGTGGCAGGATCTGAGCCTGAGAAGTCACCAGAAAATTAAAGTGGGACAAGAAGAAAAAACTATGCGGAGAACGTACAACAAACCCCTCTGAAAGTGTGAAGTACATCCTGATACTGATAAGGAAAATATGTTACTGGAGTGAGAGCAGCCAGCATGAAGTGAAATGCCTCACAGGAAAAGTAAAAGAACATTTATTTGTGATGGCTTGAAGGGGAGAGGTGACATCCCCTTGGAGGCTCTGGGCTGACCAACTCTTTCTTCCACCTGTCCTGTGAAAAGAAAGTCAGTCTGAAAAACTCTGAAACCAGCAAAGGAAACCTGGAGACCCTGTGAGATCATGTCCTGCTCCCTGATCCAAGGGCACAGAAGAGTCCCAACACAGCATGTTTGGGAATGTATGGCCTGGGAAAGTGCCAATNTGCAGTTGTAGGGCTGTGTAACAATGGAAGACTTACAGACAAATCCAATGAAAACAAGAGGAAAGCAACTTGCTTTGTCTGGCATCTCCTTCCTTTGTACCAGTACTACGCAAAACACTTTCCCCCATTAACATTAAAACAAGCAGCTTGATTCTTAAGGACAGCAATTATTTTTGAGTGCTCTGGTGAGGATAATTACACTGTCAAGAGTTTGCTTATGTTCCTCTAGAAACCACGTGTGTCTGTGTCAGATTTCCAGTTTCTCCCTTCTACAGGATCTTTGCCCCTTAGATGGCTGTAATGTTGCTGCCAGTTTAATACATTCATGCTCATGCCGTGCTGATTTGCACACCACCTGCCCACCACCATAGCTTAGTGTTGCCCGAAACAAAAACTCAAACCAGCAGAGTGTCGGTTTGAATCGGTGCTTTATTTTAGGGGCCCCGGGAATCCTGGGGACAGGGCAGAGTCCCAGATCAGGATTCCGAAAATCCCCCGTTTGGTTTCAGCTTTTATACCCTTTTACAATGTGACCTTCATACAGAACTACAAAACGGCAGACAAAACAGTTACATGCTTTATATAAACAATGGTAGGCAGACATCCACTAACTACAAATTTCTCATGCTAGTTTAACTTAAGACATTATTGAACCGATACCCCCCCCCTTTTACGTGCATAACATTTCAACCCTTTATCTTCAATGACAGTTTACTTCTCTTCATGTTCTCTCAGCACATTCTTTCTTATCTGCCTTTGATCCTACTTGCAACATTAGTGCTGAACAGATAAATATGACAGTCCTTTCCCTGGAGGCTTCTGCTCTCTGCTTCCTAACAGGTGGCTGCGTGGCAGGATCTGAGCCTGAGAAGTCACCAGAAAATTAAAGTGGGACAAGAAGAAAAAACTATGCGGAGAACGTACAACAAACCCCTCTGAAAGTGTGAAGTACATCCTGATACTGATAAGGAAAATATGTTACTGGAGTGAGAGCAGCCAGCATGAAGTGAAATGCCTCACAGGAAAAGTAAAAGAACATTTATTTGTGATGGCTTGAAGGGGAGAGGTGACATCCCCTTGGAGGCTCTGGGCTGACCAACTCTTTCTTCCACCTGTCCTGTGAAAAGAAAGTCAGTCTGAAAAACTCTGAAACCAGCAAAGGAAACCTGGAGACCCTGTGAGATCATGTCCTGCTCCCTGATCCAAGGGCACAGAAGAGTCCCAACACAGCATGTTTGGGAATGTATGGCCTGGGAAAGTGCCAATGACTGACATGCATGGGGAAAGTTTGGATGGACCTTGTGTGGCTTGAGAGATCTCTGGAGCCGCAGTCACTTGGCTATGGATGTGTTTATTTACTGTAGACACACTGTAGAAATAGTCATGGAACAGAAATTAATCCAGATATATCTAGGACCATTTTTTTGTTTGTTTTGCTTTCCATCCCTCATTGGCTATAGCTGGTTTTAATGCAACTTGCTATTCATGGGCTAATCTTTTCCTGGGTACCATTCTTTTCTCATGCTCTGACCTAATTTTGCAAGCTGTGTTTTTGGCAGTGCTATGATTGTTGACTCTATAATGATTTTTTTCTCCTCTACAGTGATTTTTTTCTCCTGTTCTTTCCAAAGTTCAAGAAAGCATCAGATGGCCTGAGCTGGCACTATTCAACTGGTTTCAAAACAGGTGAAGCAAAGCTGGCTGGAGGAGTTGCTATGGTGGGTGGGGGGAGGAGGGGTGGGAGAAAGAACTTTCCCCTAGCCTTGTAAAACAAAATTAATAGCGATAGATAAGATTCTGCCTCAGTTTTCCTACCAATGCTTTGAGGCAGAATAGATATTAGGAAAAATTCCCATTTTCTAGCCTCCTCTGAGATGACACTTGGTTGACAGAGAAGTGTTTTACTTGCTTTTCCAGCATCTTTGTACCATTTGTACCTGTCACAGGGTGTAGCCTTCCTGATTCACTGGGTGTCTGTAGAAAAATTCATCCCCTTTTCTTGTTTTTTCATAAGATCAATGCAGGGGTCCCTTCCAACTTGGGATACTCCATGATTCTATAATTCTATTCCTTCCCTTTTACAAAGAAGTGAAAACCTGTTTTATTGATTGCTTGCTTGTGGTAACAAAAGGCTACTCAGGCTCCCTGTAAAGTGCAGAGGTTGCAGCAAGGTGCATCCTCTGTAGATTTGGCTCATCAAAGGCAGCAAAGGAGTGGAGTGAGCATTGGCTGATTTTATCATATTAAATAAAAGACAGAGGAAGAAGCAAGACTCAATGTGAAATTAAGGTGAACCTATGAATGCTTTTCCTTGGATGTATCCTATTTAAAGAGGACAAACCAGCCCTTACCTATGACTTGTTTGGGGAATTATTTTTCCTGTGAGGGTAAGAATACAAAGAGCTCAAAAAATGCACTGTACTTGCATAAAAAATATGAATTTGTTGGTAGTTTGGTTTTTGTTTGTTTTTTTGTGGGTTATTGGCTGGTTGTTGTTTTGGGGTTTTTCTTTGGGAGGGGCATTTTATTTGCCTGGTAATCTGAATAATCAGGTGTAGAAATGTGTGTGGGTTGGATTAGTGGGAAGTGGACCAGTGGAAAATGTCTGTTTTGAGCAAATGTTAAGGTTTTCACTTGAACCCTGACTTTTGTGATCTGGTCCTTCAAAGAAGAGTCCTGTGAAACTCCTGGGAACTTAGCACTACATTTGCTTGTACTGGACATCAGGTTTGTATATGACAGCTGGGAAGTCATGGTCTGCATAAACCATGTCTCAAATAGGCTTGCCCATCCTTTTTTCTTCTGTCACAGCATTCATGACTGTCCTGTTGCTGTTTAATATGAATGCAACAATTATCTATTATTAAATTCAGGGATACAGCAACAATAAGGCACCAGAAGAATCAAGAAATGTGCATGTGCAAGTATTCATGTGATGCTTTTGTTGCTGAATCTTCAGTATTCATCACCCTGTGCTGTATCCTGCCCAACTAACACTTTGCATTTAAATGTAACTCACAGTTAGTGACAGATGCTGAAAGAAAAATATGAATAGGGGGATGAAGGTATTAGTTTATATATGGTCATTTATCTTGTGAGAGCATGAGCAAAGCTCAAGTCAGATACAGTTAAATGAACTGAAGCTTCAACAGTGCCTTTTGAACTGCTTGAATTAACAAAATCAATCCTCATAAATTAAACTATCATTGATCTATGATACAATTAAGTTCTATAATCAAATACACTATCAGTGCGTGCAGCATAACTGTACTTGTTCCAACACTGAATTTTAACCACTGCTGGCTAACTGCTCCTGCCATGTTGTGTAAGGCTCCCATCTGGCATAGGAGATGCTAACATTATGATACAGTATTTCTCTTCCATTTTTCAATTCGGGCTGACATCTGCTGGTCTCTGCAAATGCCGGGCAACCCTGCTGAATGCAAACCAACCCAAGGCAGTGGCTCTTTCATTTGTCCCCTTTGTCATTTTTCCAGAGCTGGGAGCAACAACCAAGCCACTTAATTGCAAAGGAAATTCATGCAGCATAATAACTCTCTGGAAGCAGAAAGGCAGGAACAATACCGTGTAAAAGAAAATGAGTTTGACATGATAAATTACATGTGTGCAAGCACAGGGTACTGTGCAAGTACTCAAAGGAGCCAACAGCAGCTACTGTATATTGGCCAATTAAACCAACACAAAACAAGGTGTTATTTAAGGGCACCACACTGCGGATTGTAATGAGGAGGCTGTGGATGGGAGTTCCTTCTTTTACACTCTCACCAAGGCTAAAGAGGGTGGGAGTGGCACCTCCTTTGGCAGCAGCATCAGATTTCTGAGCAGGCGTATAGCAATGGTTGCAAAGTGCTTGGTGTAGGAGGAGGGGAGAGGCTCCTCCAGGAGCTACCAGCAGTCCAGCTGGGAAGCACTACAAGTATCTGGTTGGAAGCAGCAACAGAAATGAGATGTTTCTCTCCACCAGCATGATTAAATAAGAGACATCTCCATGTTCCCAGCTTGCATCTCCCCTCTCACCATGATTTTAAAAAAATGAGTTGATTGGCATCTCACGTTGTCATGCAGCTCCCTGTCCAGTCAGCTAAGTCCAGGGCCATTCAAGTGTATCTCCAGCCTCCACCTGTGTGGGCTTCAAGCTGTATTGTTTTCTGGTTGCTATTTTGGATAGGAATTTATTCACAACAAGCTATACACCTATTGCTCTCCCACTGTGTTTAGGAAAATCCAAGTAAAAGCTGTCCTATCTGAATGAACTGTGGATCTGTGGAGATACTGACACTTGAGTTACAACGCAAGTGCTGGAGAGGCAGCGTTTCCCCAGAGGTAGCTTGTTGTGCACTTGTAAGTCTGAAACGTTCACAACTTTTTTGCTCTTGCAACCCTTCATTTCCATGTGTTCCACCTCTTTGTTTGAGACTGCTGCTGTCCCTGCTTACCTCAGTGTTTCCCACTCTAACTGCACCAATTTGTCTTTCCCAAGATCTTTCCCAAACTCCTTCCCAAGAGGACAGAAGAGAGAAGGGAAGCTTTAATTATGGAATGGTAGCTACTTCTGTAATGCCAGATCTGGTTTGAGAGTAGCAGGACAGAAACACCTGCCTGGGACCCCAGCAGCAGGTGCCAGGCTGTTGCTGTGGCAGTGATAATGAGGAGCAGCTGAGCCTATGGGGGGAGAGGATGGTTCAGGTGACCCAAATGAAGCAATCACAGTATTCCTTCCCATGTGCTTAGTATAAAATGGTTCCCAAGAGAGCCCTTGGGGGTTTTTTGGCTGGTGTAGGAGTTGGATTGTGTTCTGTCCTCTGCTCCTTGTTTTCTGACTGGAGAAGGATGTCATTCACCAAGGCAGGTTGCCTGTTGCCTTCTCCTTTCTCAGCAGGACCAGCTTGGTTGCTCTATGACTGCTGTGAACAGTCACTGAGCCCCTGGACTTGGGCATTGCCATCTCCTGTGCCATCCAGTGTGGGACTTTTTTGGTTGGGAAGCAACTGACAACTGAGGAGGGTGAGTTCCATATTTACATACTTCGCATATGTGTTTTTATTTGCTACTACCTCATTAAACCTACCCAAGTTAGGGGGATTTTTTAGTGGTTTTTTTAGTTTGTTTGTTTTTTCTGAATTTTTAAACATTCTTTCCCTTATTCCCTTTCTCATCTTCCCCTGAGAGGGTAGGGGGGAGTAACAGAGACCATCTGCCACTGTCTGGTTATGGCTTAAACTGTGACCCAAGGGTGCTTCAGGTGTAGGCTGCTGATAGGAAGTGTTGTCCATGCCACCAACAGACTTCCTGGCCTTCAGGAGGTGTATGGGAGCTGGAGTGTTGCCTGTTCTTTCCAGCAGGGTGATGACACTGTGTCAGCTGTCTCAACTAATGCCTGGAGACGTTTCATTTGTGTGGCATTGCACAAGGCAGATGCACTTGGAAGCCTGTATTGTGACTCCCCTGAGCTGCTTTTGGCTTTGTAGGGTATAGAAGTTACTGAATGCCCGTTGTGATAGCACATGATGCTGACATTTCTCTTTTGGAAACTGAGTTGAAATTTCCTCTTTTTTTCTTACAGTTGTAGCTTAGAAGAGCCAAGAGAGCCTAAGCCAGAGATGCAGGAGAGCCCTTCCAAATCTGCCCTCTCCACCTCAGTGAGCTGCCATGGTTGACAAGGTGCTGAGCTGCAGCCACACAGCACACACAGCAAGAGAGAAAGGGCAGGTAAGATCTAAGTCTTTTTATTGTCTTTCTCTGTTCTTTTAACACCATGTTATATCTCTCAAGCTCTGAGGGTCCTTCAGCTGATCCTGCCCAGAAAACTGCAGTTTATACATGCTGCTAGTATTTCAGCCAGGGATCTGAAGTCAAGATGTTTTTTGGCACAGGTTTAGTGGTGGTCACTGATTGCAATTAACTGTTATTGTCTGTTAAGCGCTGACATTAAAGCAAACAGTGACACCCCAAAGCATGATGACAATCAAATAAATCAGCATGAGTTGCCAATGATCCTTATGCCAGATGCTAAGGTGCAACTGAGGTACAGACTTTGGCTTGATGAAGGTACTGCAAGTAGTGCTTGGTTAACATTGATGTGATGTGGGAACCAGGAGAGTCCCTCACATTTCTCTTGCTAAGATCATTCTGCAGCACTAACAAAAATAAGATGCAATTTCAAAAAGTGTCAGTCCTTTGGATCCTGACTCAGAGACTGTACTGAAGGACGTAGTTAACAAGGGGAGTTTTTCCTCTTCAAATCACTCCTGTTACATGAAATAGAAAGCTGCAGGACTGCAACTGACACAAAAGTTTGTCTTTGTATATTCTACAATATAGGAGGTGCCTTGTTTTTTTGTTTATTGTTTTGGGGTTTTGTGGATTTTGTTTGTTTGTTTAAAGCTTTAAATCCTCTCTAAAAATGATGTAAAAAGTAGCAGCAAATGGTAAATCAGGTGCCATGGCAATATCAGTACAGGCATCAAGAAAATCCTTAAGCTACCTTAAGCCTTTAAATAACTTCCTACGTAGCAGTTTGCACTGCTGTGTAAGTAACTATTGACATTTGGTGCTTCCTCAGGTTAAAACGCTGAATGCTCCTAGCATCTCTGAATTAGAGTTTAGATTGTTCTGTGTTGTTGCTCCCAACAGAAAATGGATGCATTTACAACTGAATTGCTTTCCTACAGCTGATGTTCATTTCTCACTCTCAGATTCTGCAGACACCTTATTTCTATCAGATGTTTAATCCTGACATTAATAGACTGACAGATATACCCAAGTATGATGCAATTTACTTCAGCTGATGGGCAAATGTTTTCAGACCTACCCTTGCAAAATGTAGCTGGTTTATAACTTTCATGATTGCTGTTCTTGAGAATTTCACCCCTCTTAAAGGGCTGATAGACAATTTTCCCTTCTTTTCATTCTTCTGCTTATCATAATGGATATTTGCAGCACAGACCAATGAACTGTGAATATAAACAGACTTCTCAGTATTTTATACAGTAGAAGAGAAGAAAGAGAGAATTCAAATTCATAGCAAAACTAAAACCAATTATAGCACAGATATCTTGGTAAGGTGGATTTCCAGTGTCAGAGCCAAAAACCCCTCCAAGTTTTTATATCTGCTGAGTGCTATGCTTTGGGTAATAGATTTTAAAAGCAGTGATACACTGGATGGACCTCTGAAATTCTTATTTAAATGGGTTCCTGTAAATGCCAAGTGATGTTTAGTGAGCTGGCATCCTGGATTCAGTTAATGGAGTGTAAAATCACAGTGTATGTACAGAACTTCTGTATATGTACAAGGTCCAGAAGACTGACAGTGTGCCCAAAAATTTGGTAAGGGTTTATCCAAAAGCCAAACCAGCTGTTCCCCAGCTGTGTTGCCTTTTAGATAATTAATGAAAAACTTAATTGTGGATTTAGCTTTGTTACAGTTTCAAGCTGCAGAGCAACACACGTTTGAGAGAACAATGATGTGTGGTCTTTTACTATTAGCTTGCTGTGCTTACTACTAAAATGTTTTGCCATTTGATTACATGATAGCTGCAGCTTTTCTTGTGAAAGTTGAGGTAGGTAATTTCACCTTTATGGAAGCTGTGTAGTGTTGCCTAAGCATGTAGGGTATGCTGTGGTATCATCTAATTTTGTGTCATCTTAGTCATGCAGCTTGCATAAGTGCTGCTCCTTTTGTACAAGTTCTTTGATAGTGGCATCACTGCTAAGGACCCAATCCTAATTTTCCAGTTGATCAGGATCTCATCTGAACTGCCAATGTAGTTTTATATTCTGAGCTTCTACAGAAATAAGCATAGACAAGAGCCAGAACTGCAGCAGTTCATCTGTGTAGAGCTTTAAGATATTCAGTTGGCAAGAATTATTTTGATGTCCTTTTAGGATTTCCTTATGAAGCAGCCAATCTGTTTCTGCTGGAGCTTGTTAGGTATAAAAACCACATTGCTCTAAACTGAGGATATTATTATCTGAAGCTTTTTTTAAAAGCTGAGATGAGTAAGGAGTTGGTAATCCCTGAAGTTGAAAAAGGAGAGACAGATGGAAATTGTTGGACCCAACCATCTAGATAACCTTTCAGTAAAGTCAAGTGACAGAAAACTCCCAGCAGATTGAAGGAAGGAAAAGCTCATCTTTCAGAGCAATGCTTTGAATAGAAAACATTCCAAAGCTGTAGTGTGTGTTTTTGTTGTTTGTTGGGTTTTTTTGTCTGTGAGTCCTCTTTTACTCACAACATAACCTTCTGGATGAGCTTCTACCCACTTGAAAACTTCTGATATAATTTCCCACAGCCTTCTCTTTGTCCCAGTTATGCCTGTGAAGAAATAGTGAACCATTTTAGAAGATCACAGATGGTAACATTTCACATCCAGTTTGCCTCTGGTGACCAAGTTTAAGATTGTGGTAGAATTTAGCACAGGCAATAGGATGCAAACAGCAGAAATTCAAATGGTGACCTGATGGAGGTATGAGCAATCCCAGGGTACCTGTAACAAAGACAAAGGGCAAGTTGAGGACATCTTTTCACAAGAGAGCTCAGGGCAGCACAGGATGAGTGCAGCTGGGTGATCTTTCAGCTACCCCTGTGGTATCCAGCTGTGAGATGAGGCAAGAGTGGGATGAAAATTGGTGGGGCTGGGAGAGCTGACCACAGCTTGACCAGCTATGAGCATCTGGGGGCTGCAGGGTAGATGCAAATCCTCTGTAAGCCTCAGCAATAAAGAGCTTGGGCAAAAAAATCTTCATTGCCTCTGTAGAGGCTTTGCCTCTGTCCCTGTTCAGTTCCCTCAAGAATGCTTAAGCAGCAAGGCTTAAGATTAATGAAGTTATGTGAGGCAGTAAACTTTGCATTTCTTGTTGCTCCAGTGATTTCTTGTTGCTTCTAAAGGATTTTGCTTAAAATCAAGGCAAGGACTTGTAATACTTCTCAGAGAGCCTCCTCACCTCCTGAAGTTGCTGCTTTGTAACTCAGGTAGACTTGGGACTGCTTGGTGTGGATATCTGTGGGGAATATTAGGATCTGCATGGCTTTCAGTTGACCTCTTCCTACAAGGGGAACATCAGGATCAGACCCTGGATATCTGAATAAAAGGATTAACTTTGAAAAGTCCACTACTGAAGTGGTCAGAAGGTCTGTGGGGCACACAAAGCAAGCTATTATGTGCTGAGAGCCTTGCGTTAGCTTTCTGTTGCCAGCAACCAGGGCTGAAAGTGCTTGTGTTGCAGGTAATGGTATGAAAAATAACCTGGGAAGAGGAGTAAAGAGGCAAAGCTTTCTTAAAAACTAAGTTTTGCAGAAGCTGGGCTTTCTGCCTTTTTCCTACAGCTTCACAGTAATGAGAGAAACATTGAGCTTTCCTTCTCATGGTAGCTGAGCTCATTCCCTGTAATCCTCACTGTCTTTTAGAAGTGGCACCTGTAACAATTCTAAAGCCTCAAGAGAGGTAAGGTTTCAGTCCTTTAGATACAAATGACTCTCTGAGGTTCATTTCTTGATGTGCCATGCTCAGCAGCCCATGCTTCCCATCTCATCCTGAGCACAGGAGGAACAGCTCGAGTCCAGGGCAATCCTGCTCCCAGGCATCTTTCTTCATGATTCACACAGAAGCATTTAATTTACAGAACAGACATATTAACTCCAATGGCCTAAAAGAATAGAGGATTAATACTGTGGGGTTGTTCACCCAACAGGGGGAATGTTTTCCAAAAGATCATTGTGTAATTGAAGCCATTTGTCATTTTGAATGTAGAATATATTCATTAGGAAGCAGCACCTCGGAGGGGACTGGAAAGCTCAGGAGATCAGTAATAGGGTACAAAGCCTTTTGCCTCCAGGTTGGCAGTTTCAAATCTGGCCATGTCATTATTGATCAGGAGAAGTCATTACAGGCTGACAGATGTTTGGCTGCTTATATAGATGTGACCTTGTCAGATTAGTCAAATTCTTTGTTAAGAGATATACCCCTACTTTCACACACACAAAAATCCTCATTAGCACCTTGCTGGTAGTCCTTGAAGGATCAGTAAGAATAGGGCAAGCATGTTTATGCAAAATTAGAATAGAGGGATTTTGGGGTCATGTGAGGGTTGATTGAAATATTCTCAAAGCATTTCATGAGGCTCTTTGAAATATCCGCAAGTTGATTCTGTACTGCATAATTTGAGTCCTTCTTGCAGTATTTGCCACGCTTTGAGTATGAGATTTTTAAAAAGAATCTAAGAACTGAGATCTTTATTTAATCACCCATGTGTGTATTAACAGTAAAACATGTTCTTAGCAAAAAAAAAAAAAACCAAACAAAAAAACCAAAAACCAAACCACCCACCTCAGATAAGAAAAAATGAACAGAAGTACTGCATATTTTTCAGTAACTTTCAGAGTAAGGCCCAAAATATTTTTACCTTGTACTGAGTATATTTTAGAGATTTTGCTGACTGATATTCAGGAGAGAGAAATGCTACAAAATCACCATGGGCACTTCATCTCAGCCTTCAGTAGCTGATGATTATAGTTTGAGTTAAGCCCTGGCTTTGTTGACCATTATGGCCACCATTGGTAAAAGCAGAACTCTTGCTTCACAGGGCTCTCTTCAGCATTACCTTTGTCTTTTAACACCACCCAAGGCAATCTCTTTGGAGAGTGTACACAGGAGTGATCAGAGAATCATGGAATAGTTTCAGTTGGAAGTGGCTTTAAAGATCATCTAGTTCCCCTTGTCCTTCCAAAGATCCTAGGAAGAAGACAATTTAGCTTCAAACAAGCTTCTTCATCTGTCCCCCAGCTGGGGCTCAAGGGAGCTTTAACCAAGTGAAGGTGAGAGCCTGGCCTCTGACAGAGATGGACAAATAATCTATGTGGGAAATAGATAGACCCCATTACTCCTCTGAAGCAGAGGATAGAAAATGCCAGAAATCCAGTGGGGGCTCAATTTGCCATAGGGAAGAAAAGGGGTTTTTGTGAGCTTTGCAGCCTGTGCTGCAAATTGAGTTTGAGACAAAATTGCTTTAGGATGTTCATACTTTTTACATCACCAGCAAGGAATATCCAAGCTGCATTGATAACTCTGAAGGCAGGAGAAGTGCAGATGACATTGGCTCTGTATTGCAAACAGCAGGTAAAGCCTCACTTGGTCACTGGGGTGAGTAGGTTAGAATTTGTGCAGTTATGTTTTTGATTCCAGGCCCAATTCTGTTTTTAGGGGACTGAGTTAAAATTGCCTCTTTACAGGGGTTTTGCACAGGGCCTTTTTTTTAACCCATTTTAACCTCTCCACAAGAGTTTTATCGGGTTCTGAGTGCATTGAATAATAGCTTTGGGATGGACTGGTTTGTTCTGATTACACCTGGATTGCATGAAAATTTTGGCACACCTTGCCGAATCATTTAAGCAATTACAGTGTGTGACTTTGGCTCTTTCTGTGTCAAGAACATTTGCTGTAAAATGCCTCAAGGGTATTGGAAGGTGTGCCAGGGCTTCTGTGTACTTTCAGCCATTCTCAAGATGATGAGAATACAGGGGTATTCACCCTGTATTAAGCTGATATATCACCAGCTTAAAAAAGGCAATTTAGCCTTTTCAGAATAGAGAACAGCATGCACCATTCAAGGCAAAAAAAAGTATGAAAACATGTATTTTAGAGTCAAGAATTATGAAACAGATCATTAAAATAAAATTAAAAAAAAAAAAAATGGAAATGTCACAACACTTCACCACCAAATTTGTCTGATTTGATTTTTCTTCTGAATGAGGAGGTTTAACTTGCCTGCTATACTATTTCTTTAAGCTCCAGGTAATATTTGGCCTGCAAGAAGTGATGTTTCAGTATGTGTATTTTAAAATATCTGGTTTGCCTTCAGGTAGTATCAGCTGTAAGTAACACACACAAAGTACTCAGGACCCCAGAAATATGACCTCTTGCTTGTGCCTGAGTAGTGCAGAGCAGGCCTCTGGCTTTTGCAAGTGTGTGAAAGGGAAAATAGAAAGATATTTTGGTGTATTTTAATAGAAAAAAGGTAAAAATCAACCAGCAGCTTTAAATTAGTTACTGTGTTGATGAATTATGGACCTGCATGTGTGCCTCAGGCTTGTAATTACATGAGGAGATACTGCTTTGACCTCAATTGTACTCTTTATTTACTATGATTCTTTGGCTTGAGATAAATAAAACCCAATGAAAACTCTGCAAAAAATCCCAAAACCAACACCTATATGCCAGAAATGTAACTGAGGATATATAAAATATAGACTCCTGGATGACAAAAGGAACAAGAGGGCAGTAGAAAGACATTTCAGGTTGCATGTGTGAATGGGAATACTGGTGGTTTCACTAATGTAATTTTCCTTGTCTTTCTGTGGTGATGTAGCTAAACCAGAATTTGTTCTGCCAGCTTTCCTGAAGGCAGTGTGTCCTCATGGACTTGGGGAACTTCTTAGCCTGTTTTTGGGCAGCCAGCCAAATTAATTTAAATCACCACTGAAGGCATTTCAGAATCACCTGTCTAACTTTTCTACATGGACTCAAAGCCTTCAAACAGCCTAGAAAAGCTGCTTAGCTGGGATGCTGCAATGAAGTAATTGGGCAGCAACTCACTGAACTTTCCAAATTAATCATGAGTGCTCATAAAGCAGACAAAAGACTGAGCAGCACAGCAGAGCTGTATAATGAAGGCTAAAGGAGCAAGGCACATGCTTTAACACTTTCCCTCTATTTACATTAATGTTGTTTCTTCCTTGCATAAAACCCAAAACAATACCTTGAAACATGGAACAAAAGGCTAATTTTCCAAGGTCAGAATTAAGGATTCCCAAAGTCTTGTGAAATTACAGTTACCACAGGCATCTGGAAAAAAGAGGATATTAGGATAACTATTAAAAAAAACAAAAAACATAAGGAGTTAACAAGGACAGCTTTTAAAAATATTCTTTCAACTAAATCCAATGTTCAGGCAAAGGTAGCCATGCACTAAATGCAAACATACAGTGGATAGAAAGGATTAAAATTTCAGGAAAAAAAATTAGAAACCTGTAGCACCTCTTAGAAGGCACAGCTATTATAGCAAAGATAATTTTTTAAAGCTGTTACAGATAGATAGTACACTCCAGGTGATACTGACATACAGAAGGGTAAATGAAGCTTTGCTGACCAAACAGCCTTTCACCAAGAAACCCACCAAAGCCCCAGGGTTTCATCACCTACCACCACAGTGGGTGTCTTCACTTGTGTTTCTTACTTGCTTCCCACCAGATTTCCTGGTGAGCTCAATCAATACACTACATATCCAAAGCTTAAACACAATTTTATTTTCTTGGTGATTTCTGCAAGGCCTCCAAAGGATGAGTTGGTGAAAGACATGAAGTCTGTAGCCTGAGCTGCAACTTCTCGAGGCACTGAAACTGCTGCCACTGTGGCTTATTGGAGTTTGTGTGGCAAGGAAACTAAGAGGCAAAAAAAAAGTATGAGTGTGCCACTTGCTGCTTTAGCCAGTTCTATTTTGGCCTGTTTCTTCTCCAGCTTCTCTCAAGAGCCTGCAGTGTCCCAGGGAAGCTGCCCTCTCCAGGAGGTGCTTACCCTCCCCAGGGAAAAGCTGACAACTAAGCCTGGGCTGGATGTGTCCAGGACCTACACAGCAAAATGCTCTTTGCACACACAAACACTTCCTTTGAGCCCTGGTTGCAAACAGCTAAATCACTCTTTAATCTTACTAACTGATTTGCCTCAGCTGTATGCTGGGGTTAAAATTCCTGCTGATAAGATTAAGTGCTGTCTTGGACCAAGGCCCACATAAATAATGATGCTATTTCTACAGTTGCACTCATTAGAATAGAATGTAAAAAAGGATGCTGGTCTTCCTGCTGCGGGACATCAGCCAGCTGCTAATTGTTTGTGATCAGAAAGAAATTCCCTTTTTTGCCATCCTTTAGGGGGTCTATGTGTGTTGATATAATTACATTTCACTGTTGCACTGAACTCCACTGTTTTTATCTACAATGTCTGAGCTAGATTTTTACATTTTGAGCGGTGGAAAACCTGCACGTGAGCTCAAGGTTGTATTAACTGCAGGTTTAGACTTTAACTATCATATAAAGCTGTAGGATTTAATCTGTGTGGCACCTGCTATAAAATCTTTGAGTGGCAGGCAGTCACACCTTGGTTTTAATCCCTTCATTGTAAAGCTGATGTTTTTTCCCCATTGTTACATCATTTGTGACTCACTGCTCCTTTCTGCTGACAAGCAATCCGTTATATTAATGGGAATCAAAGAACTACAATTACATCACTGTAGTAATCTTTATTTTAAAAATTCATCATCAAGTGCTAGAGAAACAAAGAGGCCAACTCTGTTATTTTACTGAATAATCAAAGAAGCAACATCCGTTAGATACTGAAAATTGAAATTGGGGTTTTAATCTTTGGAGGTGCTCTGTCACCAGCTTAGGCACAAAAAAACCTGATGTACAAGCTTAATTTAAAACCTGCCATTGCCCTGGAGTGAATAAATGCTTTGTCTGCTCTAGCCATATGTTGGCAGACTGAGGAGACCCTTGGATGCCACCAGCAAAGTCTGGAAAGTCTTCTAAAGCAAATGATGTACCAAGATAGGATGCTCACTAGAGTGATAGAACACAGCATTTTAAAACTAAATGTAGAAACAAACCCCCTTGTTTTCTCTTGGAAAAATAAGGAATAGCAGAGACCAAAGATCAGCTTTTCAAGTAACAAACCTCTCATGTAGCATGGCATAGGTGTGCCCAAAACCACTTCAGACCTCAAGTCCACCATAACGTGTGCAATGCAGATGTCAATGTTTCCAGCACTTGTGTGAATGATTATTTTTTAAAGCCCTATTTCCTTGTAAATATTTCTACTGGGGGATAGGAGAAGAGTTTCTCCCATTTCACTGGAGGTAAGCAGAGATTGCTGTGATGGGAAAATGGGTCTGACTGACCGGGGAGCAGTGCTGTGCCAAAGGAGCTGTGTGGGGCACACCTGCAATAAGATTTGGCTATGCTGCTGTTCCCAGCTGTGTGTCAGGGATTATCTTCACTGTTCCTGAGTCCTGCACTGTTAAGATAGAAATGCAAATTTCCTGATGTCTTCTTGAGGGCCGTGGAGGGAAGAAAATGAGGAAGAGAATCAAAGAGAATATATTATTGGTGACAGCAAGTATATGAAGCAAGAGATGCAAGCACAAATAGAAGATCTGGTTAATGAGAGCATGTGAGGGGAAACAGCCCACAATGCCTGCTAAACCTGTGGCTGGGGGAGGGGGTGGAGGAAGGCAATTGGAAGAAAGAACAAAATAGAGCTCCTTTGGCAATATTTCTGATACTGAAACTCTGGCCTTCCAAGCAAGCAGCAGCCGCTTCAGCTGGCATGGCCAGAAGCCACCTAATTCTCTTCTCCTCTTGGTACATTCTTCCTTTAGAGTAGAGGTGTTTTCTCCTTTCCCCAGATCTCTCCAGCCCTCCTGTTCTCCAGTATTGATGCTAAAAATATTGATGCTAAAAAAAGTGTGGTGCCATTTTGACACTGTGAAACAAATTCCTTGTAATGGTAATGACTTCTCAGTTTCCATTACTTCATTATTGTATCTGCTAGTACTTTTGGATTTAAATATTTTCCTTATTTAAAAGAAAAACCTCCAAGTGAAACAATTTTCTTCCCAGAATATTTCTTTCCTAGGGATTTCAAAATTACCATGTTCCATTGTAGCTAGAAGCCAAGACAGATTTTTAATTGCTTGAAACCTTTGCCAAATCATGTTTTCATCTTTTTGCCAGGTCTAGTTCAGACTTGTAAGACAGCAGCAGATCAGATCTTGAATGTGTAATACATTCATCCCTGCCACTCTTATGCAAGACTTGTAAACAAGAGCCTGTGTCCTCATCTTGGCCTGGAACTTCATTTCACTGCTGGTTTAGTTTATTTTTGTTATTATCACAGCCCTTTCGTTTTGTAGAGGCTCAAAACCCACAATGGAGCAGCACAATATCACAGTACCACTGTTCTTATGGAAGGTACTTTTGGAAGTGTTTGGCACCACTGTGCTGCAGTTACTCTCGTTCTAATGTTGTTTCCAGACCTCCTGGTTTATACCTTCATGCAATACATACAGTGGTGCAAACTTCCCCTCCTCCCTGCCCCCTACCATCATTCTTTGCCTTTAACCAGTATTGGCATTCTTTCATCTATGATTAAGGTGATCTTCTATGATCAATACAGTCCCTAGGTGAACATTTTACGTGCATTGTCTTGTCAGTGGCTCTCCACAGGGGTCTTGTCTTTGTATTCACTACTCTTGTATTTAGGAATCATAAAACACCCAACCAAGATTACCAAAATCATCTGCATAAAAATTATTACCACAAGTGAGGTGGCAAACTAGATGTTTACTTGTACCTTTTTCCTGTGTTCTGAATATTGCTCAAACTTTTGGTTACTCTGCTTCAAAGCAGAAACAGAAAATTTTGTGTTTGAATATAACAGAAGTCTTAAATCAGGAGGGCTCAAATATTTTAGAATCACGTGCAGTGAGTGATTCCTGGAGATAGTGACTTTGAAAAACACAGATGGGAGTTGTAATGGATGTATCCATCATACCTTTGAAAGCACCTTAAGTTTAATTTAGAAACCTACTTCAGCAATACTTAAGCTTCTTTATGCTGAGTATTCATGGTGTGTGTTGTGGGTAGAGAGACATCAAAATTTTAATGAATGGCTTTTATGAATGCATGCCATGTGGTTGTCTCACTCTCATTGCCATGATATTTGGATGTCTCAGCTGAGGAGTCTGGAGGCCAGGAGTATGCTGATGGGTTTAAGAGCACAGTACTGTCTATTAAGGCCTTCAACAAAAATTACAGGTTTCTTCAGGGGGAATAGAAGCATAAGACATCATCTAGAAAGTTGTATAGAATTTGGGTATGTAACTACAAAAAAGTAATTTTAGAAATTTAAGTGAGTGGTTTATAAATCATACAGAAAAGTGAATAAAATAAATTCTCTTTAAATATAATTTAAAAAAAAAAGTGACTCCTTGCTTTCAGATCGGGTAAGAATGGTAGCATATGTCAGAGAAATATCTCTTTTCCCACTCAAAGAATAATTTCTCAGATTCTATTTGCACCACTGACAAAAAAGAAGACAGGTCAGTTGAGATGAATTAGTATTTCATAGAGAAAAAATACAACCATTTTATCAGGAGACTGAAAAATAAAAGTAATGCTGGGCAGGAAGAAGCAGCTCCTTAGATGATCAGGTTTTTGAAGAGGAGTCATTTGAAATACTACAGATTTAAATGAGTCCATTTCTCTTAGCCTGGTGAGAAATTAGTTTGTTCTTTGTAATGTTTTTAACACAAACAGGATTAAATTATTAGAGTATTTTTTTAAAAAGGCTTAAATAAAAAGCTGTAATTTTTATCCTCTTCTCCTATTGCAAGAACCTCATTTCACATGAAGTAACCAAATTGCCCTGAGACTTCCAGCAGGATGAAATCTGTTTCCAAAAGTATCCTACTGCTCAGAAACACTTCAAAGTTCTCTGGTGTTTCATAGAAAGTACTTAAGTTTTTCTACTTTTTAGCATGACTGACACTTGGATGAAGCTGTTGGGCTGGGTATGTTTCTGAGCATGGTAAGCATAAACTAAAATATTCCTTCCAGTCTAGTCAAAGATTTAGTACACGTCCTTAGTGAATCTAATGGCTACTTCAGGTTCCTTTACAGTAACTGAAAACAGGGAGCAAGAAAGGTTATGTCTCACTGATGTTCCCTGACATGAAAGAAGAGGGGAAAATGTTTAGTTAGGCTTGAAGGACAGAGGTGTTATTTTATTTTATTATAAGCATAGTCCCTCACCACTGGAGATATACCCAGGGTCTGGTAACAGAGCAGATCTACAGCACAGTAGCAGAGCCAGAGTCTTCTACACATGAATCAAAGGCCTTCCAGACAAATTTGTGGAGCAAAAGGAAATCCTATAGAACAACCAGTAGAGCTCATCTGCTGGACAAAAGGAGGTTTCCCTCCAGCACCCATTCTGACCAAGAGGACATGTGGAGGGAAACTTGCTGACTGCCAGCCAGCAGTGCCAGAACCCCCAGAGCACCCCTTGAAACGTTCATAGCTGTCTGCAGCTCTGATCAGACAGGCAACTCCCTTCAGTCTTCCTACCAAGAAGAGCTGTAATAAGTTACAGAAAAATCCACATTTTAGGAAAAAAACAAAATCCATAGCCAGAACAGCCTCTAATTCTAGCAGCTTCACCCTGCTGGGGACATGTGCCTGTGTGTACTTTCTCTTCCATAAGCACACAACAGGATTAGAAGGACTGAGGCTAATGATTTGAATTGCCTCTTGCCAACAGCAGACTGACTATTTAATTCTAATACAGTTTATGAAAAAAGCTGTTTATACAAATAGTTTTCCAGAGAGTGCATAAATATATTTTCACTCAAAATGTTGAGATGCTAGGAAATATGATTGCTAGCTGGAACATAAAAAGGTTAAAAATGTTAAAATCCTATTTTAAGGTAGAAATACATGACATTGAATAGAAATGTCTTCCTAGCTAAGGCATTGGCTCCTTCATAATTAACAATCACAAATTTGACTGTCACTTCTACATATAAAATAAATATGAAACCAGGAAGAAGCCTCATAGTTCCAACTCTTCTGTGAATCTATAATTCGAATGGAGAAGTCTTTTTGTGTGAAAATCACTAAAAGCAGCATCAACATATTTTCTTTTTAACATGGGTATAAACTTAAAATGACTGTCAAGAATTCTGTCTATTCTGTGGTGTATTACTAAAAAGAACTAATTACCAGTCACTTTTTTTTTTTTTACTACATTTTACCTTGATCAGAAGCTGATGGCTCCTACTACGTACATGAGGGGAAAAAGGATAAATCCTCTACAAAACAACCCTCATTTGAGTTATTCTTTTGTGACCATAAATCCATGTATTTATGGATAGAGTTCTCTCCTTCCTTTTGGCAAAGGCTCTTTGCAGAAAGCAGCAGCTCCTGTGCATCAGCTGTCAGCAAATTCAGCCTGCAGACTCTGGGAAGATAGAAATACCAAATTCATGGGGGGGAGTCCTGAAAACTGCAGAGCATGTAGGCTCAGGTTGATGAAAAAACACCCTAAATTGTGAGCAACTTCAGAGTTACATGGCAGATAAGAAAGCAACTAGTGTACTTAAGTTTTATCACCAACTGAAGTGCTGTTTTGGACAAAGTTCAGAGGTGTTCCCACATTGCTGGACTGAGCACCCCATTTGTCCTGCTCCCCTGCTCAGTCCTCTGAAGGGAAGTCTCACTGTTAAGGGAGATTCTTATCTTCATCAGCCCATGCATTGTATACTCTCGTGGCAGCAACTTTATTTTCCTGAGCACTTTGTAGCTTGAATTTAAACAATAATGGAGATAGAATTCAACACACTTATCATTCTCATCTCTTAACTAACATCTCATGCTACAGATTCCACAATATTATTCCATTACTTCAATCAGAGATTTCTTCCCAGCTGTCTGGTTCTTAATTGATGCATAATCACTCATACCTCTTCACCATTTTCCTCTTCTGGGTCACTGATATAAGATAACAGTTCATTAACCCTGCCATTATGAAATTCTTGTTAATTTGATTATCATCCTCATTTATCAGTGAACCTGCTTTTCCCTGGTTCTTCTTTTATGTCTGTTCCATTAAACAAGCTTTTATTATTACCCTTAACTTCATTAGGAAGCAATAACTCACTTTCTATCTCCACCTTCTCCTCTACACTGCTGGTCATTTTCTGCTCCATTTTCTCCCTTCCCATTTCAGATTTTCCTTTCAGCTCTCCATGAAGCAATGGTACATGCACATTTTCAGCCAGCCACTTGTCATACGGTGTTTTAATCCCTTTCTTTGGGCAGCTCTGAAAGTTTGGAGAAGATATGAGATGTACCCTGGACAAATTCCTCTGCAGAGATCTCTCCCTCTTCAGCCTTCCTCTCCTTGGAGAGGTCCAGAGCACATCAGCCTCAGGAGTGAGCTGTTTCTACTGTTGACAGAAAGTGAGCTAAATTATATTTTTACCATTGAAAATGAGTTCACATTACAAATTAAGAATTGCAAAGATTACAGAAGAGGCACGTTTATGTTGCAGGGAGGAAAGAAGAAATTCCCAAGTATTTTATAATTCCTGCCACTATTTTTGGCATGCGATGGTTGGTGGCATATTACATGTTGCTGCACAAGCTTCTTCAGTGAAATTCCTGCTTCTCATTCAAGTAAAAATGCAAAGCTGTCATGAATTCTCATGTGACTGGAAGGTCTTGTTAACTTTGCTACTGATGGAGCCACAGCTTGAAAGCTTGTGCTTTTTCTTCAGCTCTGCCACCACACCAACAAGTAGGCACGAGGTTCTGCCTTTCTATACCTTATTTCACATGCCCTTTCTGGTCAGTGCATGGCTGAGTTTTTGTGTTCTAACATGTTTTTACTGAACACTGGTGGTGGGTGCTGCATAATACACATGAAGCAGAACTACAGCAGCTACAGCATCCCCTCTGCCAACCCCCCACCTGGCAGATTGCTCCCCTCACTGCTGCTATTTCTTTGCTGGTAATCTGAGTGATCAGACTGAAATCCGAAAAAGGAGCTAAGCCTACATTATTCAAAAGAAACCCTCCTCTGATCTCCTATATCTGAAAGATTTCCAGCCAAGTTGCTGCTGGTGTGTGCTCACAAGAGGGAGGAACTTCTGTAGCTTAACATCTTTTGTATTCTTGCACATAATCTCTATTTACATGATCAAAACACTAGGATTAGAGTAAAAACACTGAAGTAGTCCCAACAGAAATGGTATAAGTGATTGTTTCTTATTTCCTTAGAGTCCTCATCATGTTGAAACCTCCCAATCTCTAAAACTGGTAGCTGGAGAAAAAAATCATGACAGAGAAAAGACAAACCCTCACAGCTGAAATGGAAGTAAAAAAAATGCAAGCATACAGCCGTATCAGTTGGATATCTGTCAGCCTCTTCCCTTTAGATATGTATCACTGGCAAAGATTTCTGAGTGTTGTGTGTATCCAGACAGGCCCACTCAAATTACTGGCTAAAAACCAAGCAGGCAAATGCTGGTTTCTTTAACTATTGTAAAAAATGATTAATTTACCCTTTTCAAAATTCTTAATCTAAGTTGTGCTGTATTTTCCTGTGCTTGTTAGTACTATTCTGTTGCAATACTCTACAAATACAAAACATGTGTGAGGGGCTATACAACTAAATGGGATGACACATCTGATGATCCTTGCCTCCAGCCCTTGTCACACCCCCAGACAGACTCAGGCTCTTTGGGCACAGGAGATCACCTTCAAACTTGTTAAATCTTAACTTAATCTGAAGGAAGACTGCAAGAGGCTTTGACAAATATGACACAAAAATTCAACTTGGAGGTTGGGATTAAGAATAAATAAATATACAGACATGGGATATGTAAACTGATGTAAGGATGATACAGTGAATTCCCACTGGCCTCTCATTCCAGAAGCACATTCCTGGGTAGGTATTGGCCAACACAGATTTACCTGATCTGTGAGTTTGTGCTTGTAGGGAACAAGGAGTCATCCAGCATTTTCTTTGTAAGTCCATACACCTGGAAAAAGACAGGAAATATGATAACTTTCTCTCTACTATAATCTGTTTCTTCTAAGTGTTTCCATACTGACATTTGGAAATACAGATCAGAAACATTTAAAGGTTCATCAACCCTGCACTTGGATTATTTTCACAGCACCAACTGCCCACTCACCTTCTCAAATGCAAGGATGCAGTAGAGAAAAGATGCAGAAAATACCTAACAGCCTCCTCCCTAAGCCTGAAAAAACTGATGCTGATAGTTCCAAAACACTTGTTTTCATTGTTCATAGAGCTCCATGACTGGTAGGACAATCTAGAATATGCAGGCAGCTCATTACCACATGGACATTAGTTGTCACGGGAAATATACTTCCAGCTCTCATTTCTAGGGAATCAAGCTTGATAGTGAAGCATGCTGTTCAAGACATATTCATCAGGATCAGGCAATTTTTTTCTGTATCATTTTATTGATAGACCTCAACCATATAAAGAAGCTTATTGTATCTCCTCCATAAAAAACAGTTTGGAGAAACTGTCCATATGAAAGACCTTAGCCCAGAGCTCCCACACTCTGCTGTCTCTTATCAGAAACCTGTGTTGCTCTCTGATTTTTCTGGAGAGACATGACATGGCTGTGCTCAGATTATAACAGGGTCATTATTTGCTTAATCCTCTCACTGTGATTTTTTCCCCCTTGCATTCTCTTTTATAAAACCCCACATGCATGCCAGCTGGGACCCTGCACTTGACAAGGTGGGCCTCTATTTGCAAATGTAAGATTTTCTCTCAGGCCTGTCATTAACAATTCTTCATCTCTCCTTAGCTTTCTGTCTCTGGCATGGCTCTTGGTCTTACCTAAGTTGCTGTGTCCTTTCAGTGTAGATGGGTGACTAATAAGCTATCATGACCTAGATTTTTCAGGAGTTATCTATTGCCTCTAAGCAGATGTGACAAGATATTTAATCACTGTAGCATTCTTTACATCCACTAGGCTAAATGTCTAAAACCCACCATTCATATCAAAAGTGTACAATTGCAAAAAAAAAAACAAACCAAACCACAAACAACAACTATTTGCCTTTTTTTGTCAATTGCTGTGGAGACATAGCCACACAGCTCTTTTTTGTCATCACTCTGTAGCAGACAGAGCACAGTACTCATTGTTGAGCAAAATAATTGAAGAAAAAAAGGGAGGAATGAAATGAGAAGAGTTGCCTAATTAAGGTAATTTGTTTGGAAGTGGGAAATTTGTAATTCTTCCATGTTCCTATTGTTCACTTGCACTATATTTGATTCCCTATCGTTGAAAACAAGTTTAATGTTTTTTTCATCAGAGGAAGACACCAATTTTATTCATTTGGCATTTATGGTGTGCATTTTTCTGTGCCCTCTGTCAGACTGCAGTGGACTGTTACTTAGCTACTTGGAAGGGATATCTGACATAGGAATGAAGTGAGGGCAGAGAGAGGAATTGTCTTTTTCAACCCATGACCATGCAGCCACAATCTGGAATTGTGGGATGCCTATAATAAATCTCATCTTATTATCCTACATGAGGAATATAACTCAGCTAATGACCATATGGAGCAGATTAATGTGAGCGGAGTCCAATTTAGTAAAGATGGGGGAAAAAAGAAATTTTTTGCTTAGTTATCTAGAGTAGAAGTACAGCAACAGACAGAGTAACAGAAGGACCATATTTAAGGGACTTCCCATCAAATACTTTAATGGCATATAGGACCCAAAGCAGCTATGAAAGTGCCTGGCACTGCTAAAATGCTTGTCACATGGGTTTCCTTTTAGAGGCATTTTGGCTAACAGTTTTGGAAATGGTTTAGTTATTAGGAATATCTTCATTTTTTTTTTTTTTTTTTTTTTTTTCTGTCTGTCCAACTTGCAACACCTCCAAAGGGGATGATGTTTAGGTGACTGCATACAGTAATGACATAACTATTGCAAGGCAGAGCAAGGTGCAGTCTCAAAACATGAGGGCACCCCAGATTTGCTCCAAAGGGGATTGAGCATGAACCAAATGACAAGACAAATCCAGATGCTGCTTGTTCCAACTGATACCCCAGAAAATTTATCTCATCTGGGGTAACAGTCTTTCATCATCCTTGTAGCTGTAAAAGCAACTTGCAAAAATCATCCTTGGCCTGTGTGGGTGGTGGTCCATCACACAGCACATGTTGTTGCTTTTGATTCCCTACCCAGCCCAGGCAATTCCTTTGATTAGTGCTGCAGCCCTCAGAAGCTGTTTTCTCATATATTCAAATTAGTCCTAGTGGATGATTGCTGCATGAAAGCTTAGGGAGTGTGTTTTTCCTATTAAAGCAATAGGGTTTTATTTGATTTTTTTTCCATAGCACTGCAAATTCCCAGCTGCTCTGGACCTCACTGTGGAGTATGCTGGGCAGACACATAGTGAAAAGTATTTCTTTTTTAGGAAAAGATTTCTGCCTGAGAAGCAAAGCAGGGAAAAAGTCATTTGTAGAAATCTAGAAAGAAAGCGATGATTTTAATGTAGGTTTCACAGTAAATTTGAAGTCTTTATTGCTTTTTATTTCATTAACAAGATAACGTAACTATATGAAACTAGTGCAATCTGTAACATTTCAGATTTTTGGTTTTGTCTTTTTCTATGACTCCTGAAGCTTTCAAGATGCAGGAAGCTCCATACAGCATTTCTTTGTATTCCTCATAGCTTTCCTTCATCCGAACTGCCATCCTAGCTACAAATCCATTTTCTGTACTGTCACATATATGACATTGGATGGCTCAGATTATGTATAGCAAAATGTAATTAAAGATACATATTTCAGGGGAGAGGTAGAGCCACGAAGGAAAAGAAGATTTGCCAACCCCGAAATAAGGATTAAGGACAAAGGAGGTTTGCTGAGACCTGAATACATTAATTTTCCTAACAGCTTACATAGCAATTCACAGACTTCTATTGTGTAGAGTGTAGTTAACTGAAATCAAGAAGAACAGGCATACCTGTGTGGAATCACATGAGAGAATATTTTATTTCAGAGTCAAAGAACAAATATCCAATGCTTGAAGAGAATAGCTGATAGCTGGCAGCCAAGGATTAAAGCAGCTAGGCCACCAAGAAAAAAATACACGTTCCATCTCATCTTTTGGGATTGCAGTTAAGTGAAGATTAAATGGCTGATGAATTAATTTTCACAGGTTTTGATGTCCTTTTTTTGCCTTGGACTCATGATGAACTAGATCTGGGAATTAGTTAGAAATGTCACTCCAGTGTTATCTGTGAGCTGTTGAGTCTCAACTTTTAAACCAGCCTCAGTAGTTTTGCAAAGAGCAAAACCACCTGATGTAAGAAAAATATTAGTTAGGAACTATGATGGGATCAGGAGGCACGTTGTCTGTTATCCTCCATTGTCAGTGTCTGTCCCTCAGCTTGCAAATGTTACCTTTCTTTTGTGCTTCTGTGGTTGTATGAGAGCACCACAAGGAACTACAGACTTTGCTGGTAAGATCATGAAATAAACGTAAAGTAGCAGAAAGGAAAACACTCCAGTGTGATGGGTTTTATGATTAATTTATTTAAATCTCTGTTGCTTTATTTAGAGAGATGTCACACTTGTGTCAAACAAAAGATATGCTGATCAGAAGATTAAGTGTGACTTACTACTGAGCAGCAAATACACAGAACATGTCACAGACCAGCATATAATTTGTATACCTGGAGTGAAAAACTCTATTTCCTTCTGGGGCTAAAAAGACATTGTACAAGTGTCAATTGTATCAAATAAATACATATTCTGCCATTGCTACAGCATAAAAAAATAGCCCAAAATACATAGGATCTTTGGTAGAACTTCAGGAACTTGAATCAATGCTTTTATTCACTGGAATAATTTTATTTTAGTTTAATCTTAATACTAGGGGATTATTTCTTTGCAGCCTTGTCTCTCACACAGGCCTGATTTCAGCTCCAGTGTGAGGCTCTGCACACCCTGGGAGGGATGGCAGGGATGGCTCTTCCTGCAGCCCTTCACATGTGTAGAAACACCCTGTGTTTCCACAAGAGCTGCCCAGCCCTGTGCCCCACTGCTCTTCTGCAGGAGAGCTGCCTGTCCCAGGGCCATGGGTGCAACCTTTCCTGCCCCTCACACAGCCCAGTAGGTGGTAGTTAAATACAGCTCCTTGTGAGAGCTCCTTGTGAGCACTGTGATATTTTGTGTTGTGGTGCTCAAGTGTCCTAGTCATGTGCTTGGTGTGTTTTCTACATGCTGAAAATCCTTGCCGTGATTTTATAGGAAGCCACGTGGTATAACATTGTTTTTCTGGGAGATGTTGAGATGTAATTGTAGAGCCTAAGGAATGAAGAAGAAAATAGTGCAGCCAGCCTGAAGTTCAGTGAAACTTTGTGTTTTGCCTTGTCAACTGTGAATGTATAAGCAATTTCCTTGTGAATAAAGATTAAGGCTTTTTGAAATTCAGGGATTATTAAAAGGGCTCAGCTTTCTTTCAACCCACTGTTTGTTGGGAAAGTGAGAGCAATTCCCTCTGAACTTCTTGCCCCACAGTAAACTCACTTCATCTGGTCCTGCAAACATGCCAGTTGCACAGAGCAGGTGATTTCTCTTATGTTCTTTTATTTTGGGTGTAGTTTGTACGAGAGCTAGTGGGAATCCATGGAAGGCAAGGGGGCTGATTTAGCCAGAATTTCTGGTGGGAGCTGTGAGGTTTCTCCCCATCAACTTAGGCCATGTCCTGAGAAGTAGCAGAGCAGCTGAAGCTTGGTCCTGCTGCTGGTGTGGCCTCTCTGGGGAGGCTGATGATGCTCTCCAGAATTTGTATACAGACCCTGGGTTCCTTTGCAGGAGAGGCTTTGCTGTACTGCTCACATCCCTGATCTCCCAGAGCTCTCAGGGAGAAAGAGAACAGAAAAGGTCCTGCCTGAGAAATTTAGACCTATAATTTGCTGCTTTTGTTTGTCTAGTGGGAGGGACTTTCCAGGCAGCCTTGCATGCAACAGCCCTTTCCACTACCTTTATTTCTTCTGTTGGCAGCATCATCCTGGCACACAGAGCCATATTTCTGCAGATCTGCATGGGTAGCTTTAAGCTATGGTACATGTTTTAAAAAAAAAAAAATCATGGATTTATACTGGAAAATGCAGTGTAATTTTGCTGAACTGAATAGCCTGGGTGTCTTGGTAGCACGTGAGATCATTATGCCTAGCTTATCAGAATAATTACACTATCAATGACCTTGACTAAGAAGGTCAGATCCTTTTCAGTCATCTCCCAGATATGTGTTATCTTTTTTATGCAGCTTACATTGGCACTCAAGTAATTCATACAGTACAGTTAGCAGGGAGTGGCCATGAGTTTTAAGTTGAGAAGGGGGGGAAAAAGGTAGGATTTATCTAAGAGACACTTGACTATTCACTGATGAGCTCCTGTTGTATCATTTATGTCAGATACAGATCTTGGGAAATGAAGGCCAGTCAGCACTGAGAACAGAGCACTCAGTGTTAATTGACATAATCATTATTTTATCTGCAAAAGTTTCTGTCCTTACACTGATTTGTCTTACTAAGTACTTCATAATCTCAGGTGTAATAGAACCTATGGGGTCCTTACAGACTTATTTTTTCATTAAGAATGAGGCAAAGCCCTCTGCTATCAACTGTTAATTCATACTCAGGAGTGAGAATGCTCTGAACACACTGTTTACAAGAGCTGACTGATCTTGCACTTATTTCTTTTTTAAAGAAACTACTGTGCAAAGGCTGAGCTTTGGCTATACTAAGTGCTATATGACAGTGTCCTTGGAAAAATCATGGGCTATGCCCATCAAATGAAAGCTTCACAGTGAAAGTGTGGGGTTTTTTTCCCTTCAGTTTGTGCTTCAGTTCTTTGCTGTATAACAGGGATACTATCAGCCCCCTCATCTCACAGAGAGAGCAATGAAAATTAATTAATTTTTGCAATACACCCAGGTATTAGCATAATGAGATTCCAGTCCTCACACTGTCCTCCCTGTCTCCAGCTTTCTGTGATGTCCAATTCCTTTCCCCCTTATTCCTATTTTGATCTTAGCATTCACCCCTTTAAAAAGACACTTGTTCAAAAGTCCAGACAAAAACTAAGAATAAAAATGTCGTCCAACATTAAAAACTTCTTGTACTCAGGATAAAGACTTCAACTTTCAATTTATTTAACCATCTTTTGTGAATTATGTGAACATGTTGTATCCATATTAAAAGGTCTGGAAACATCTTTTCCAAAAAACTTCTCCTCCTCTTCTATTTTACAGCAAATGTTTTTGTTAAATTCAACTAGAGGGCACAAAACTCATTTTGTTCTGGAAATAAGCTGAAAATGGTCACAGCTGTGTAGCTAGCCCAGCTCAGGAATAAAATAAGCCCTGGGCACTGTGAATCATTTCAGCTGAGAGGTTCCAACAGCATCCTGCTGCGGGTGAGAAGTCATCTCTGGGGTTTGCTTTAGGGTTTACTCTTAGGAGAGTTTCTCTTTTATCACTTGAGGGCTACTGTAGCCTAAACAAATGGGGACAAGAAAAGGTTTGTTGTTTTCTCTTCTTTCTTGGGAGGTGTAGCTGTACTATTCCTTCCATTTATTTTGTGGAGAAAAGGTTTGGCTAAGTGGATTGGCTCTGGCATCATAGTAGTGCACTAGTTAAGAGCCATAATGACTCTCAGGTGAAAGGAAACAGGATGATCAGTCCTGGAAAAAATGGGATACCTTTTTTCAGGTCATGATTCCTGAAAAAAGAGAGATCACTTTAATTCCAATTTATAAAGGGATTATTTTTTTTTTTTTTAAATTGTTTGATTGGAAATTAGATTTTAGTGGTGTTTTTTCAAGTGCCTGTGATGTTTGATTGCCATCTTTACCAGCAACACATGGATACAACATGAGCCTTTGATTAACTCCATAGTCCAGCTGAAAGACATCTCACTTATTCATCATTATTTCTTAACTGCTGTGCAGGAGAAGGATCTTTTTCCTTCCAGGTGATGGAGTAGTCAGAGCAGACCTTGCTTCTGCCCGTATAAATGTGCCCTCTGCAAGCAAAGCCTAGGGAAGAGATGTGAGAGAGCTGAGAAGAGGTTCCCTTTGGCTGCCCTCAGCATCCAGAAAGTGCAATGGCAAACAGCCAATTGCTTTGCCTTGCTGCTCTCACAGCATTCCTGATGCACCTCACAGGACAGAGGCAGCAGTGCAGAGGCAAATCCAAAAGGTGGTGAATGGAAAACAGCTTCTTCAGTTGAGCAGAAAGGGAGTAGAGAAAGGGATGGTGAGTTTCCCTGCTTTGTATGAACTGGGTTGTGACTGCAGCAAAATTATGCAAGAAATAACAAATAGTCAACCTTCCTTGAAGACACTTTCTGCATTTATTTCATTATCTGCATAAAGCTGTTCTCAGTCTGAAGTGTTTGTGCAGTTGCCATGCAGGCTCATACTTATATTTTGCATAACTGTCAAATTGGTACACTGGGAAGTTGTGAAAATTCACACTGTAGTCTCAACTTAATCCATAATATTCCAGTTATGACAATAGCTCATTAAAAGAATGTGAAATTAAAATTCATTCTTCTCAGGGGTGTGTCAAGGAGATGTGTAAAGTGAAAATATGTAAGAAAACTTGGAGAAAGATGGCAACACTTTTTCTTCTGTCTCTATATAAACTGCTTCTGAAATACAACAGATAAATCTGGGTACTGGAGACTCAGAGAGCTGCTGTGCATTAAGACCTGCTTTAGCTCCTTTCTCTGCATAAGTAATTATGAAGTCTTTCCTGTGAAGTTAATACTATTCATATTGACATTGTGGATTTGAAAAGCTAGATCTAGAAAAAGAAATGCTTTGTGTCTATGCAATCACCCCACTCAAAGCACTTGTTATTCAAACAAATGTTCACAAGACAAAGTAGCTGTGAATTCCTGTGTTTTGGATCACGGGTATTTTGACTGTTCTTGTCTCCCTTAATCCAAAGGAACTAAAAGGTTTCTGTTCTTGAATTCAATTTTATGTCTATACAAAATGTATTTACCATGTAGAATTTATATATATGCATATATACATACTTATCTATATGTATTTATATAAATATATCTGATATATAATGTGAAAATATTTATAAAATTACATATATATACACCCATACTTATTTGTGTGCATCACTCTACGTGATACTCAAGATACACAGAGCTCTGTGCCCCAGGATCTCCCTACTTAACCTGTGACTTCCTCCTTCAGAAGAGTTATTCTGGCATTCAGGGTCTTGACAAATTCCCTGTCCTTTCCATGTCTGGTTTGTCCTCCCTCCCTGTGGTGTTTGCAGTGGGTGCTGAAGCCTAAAGTGATGGATGTGCACTGCTTTCTGCAGAGACAATTGCAGAAAACTGACAACAAGAGGATGTTCCCTAACTCTTTCTAAAACTTTGTTCTCTCTGTTCTTTGTTTTGGATGTGCAATGCTTCCACCTGTTCAAATTTTTTTTTGAAAAAAGATGGTTTTAGGTGATGAAACTTGATATTCCTAATAATTAAGTGAATGAAATGTATCTATTCCACCTAGGGTGAAAAGGGGTATTTTCTGCAGAGAGATGTGTATTGGACCATAGTGATGAATTCTTATTTAGCAGACTCCATTCTAGTAATGATGGGGCCATTAGTAACTATTCTTCCATCTTTTTAGGGAGTTATGGCTCTTTTCCAAGATTATTTCTGCAGAATACTTTGTACAAAAATAACTTGCTGTTAAGGCAAAAGGAGAATATCCAGAATGAAGAAAAATAGTTCCTCTGTCTTACTCTTTGGAGGAAAATATAACTTTTTTTTTTTTATTTTTCAAGTGGTATTTGAGGTTCAAGAAATCAGCAAATGAGGTGTTACAGTGCATGGCTTTCTGTATTTTGTCAAGGACTTCTCAGGCATCAGAATGTTCTATATTGCTGTGCTGTAGTTGCCCTCTTGTCATTGATTCCCAAAGGCAGGGCTACACTAGACCATACTATCCCAGCAAACTGGGACTGGTTTTTCTAGTTATTTCAATTCTAGCTTGTGAGAATCTTAAGAAAATATCAATTAGTCTAAAAGTTCTGGGCAGCCACTGGTTGTGATAATTCAACAATTAGGAGTGGATGATACAATCCACTTTCCACAGGAGCATTTTTGTAGCTTAGCAAATTTATAATGTCTGTGCTTTCTACAAAACTCTCTTATCTACATATCAGTATAATTATTTGGTCTCGCTGCTTTAAGGTGGATTACAGGAAATGGCAGCTTCTCTGGAAAAGTGCTAGAGTTAAAAGAAGATGAGTTGTTTTGTTGTTTTCATTTGAAACTTGTAGATCTGCAGTTGGAAACAAAAAATAAACTGATGTATCATGAGAGGATGTGCCCAGGGAATTTTTACTTCAGCCTTTCTGAACATGATGAAGATGAATGAACATGAATCCAAGAGGTTTCTGATGTCACCAAACTCAACTCTCAGCCCCTCAGGGCAGACAAGTTCTTCCAGGTTGTCCTTCCAAGAGGCTGGGAAGGGGCTTAGGTAGGAGCTAAGCAGCAAACATGAGACTTTGCTACCAAGTGGCTGGGCATCTTCAAGATGTTTGCTTTAAAAATCAAATTCCTTTTTTCAGGTGACAAACATTTCCTAAAACTGGGTATCAAACATCTGCCTTTGCTAGTGTTCAGTTAAACTAGTGTGGAAAAATGTTTTTTTCTGTGGGGGAAAAAAAAAAAATAAAAAAAATTACAAAGTAGCTGATGTTATTGATCTGGACCTAAGACTGAACTCATCAATATCAATTGGTATAAAAGTAACTTAACTTTTTTGCTATGTCATGTCACCCTGTGATGCAAAAAAGCAATATTCCCCTAGCTTGGTGGGACTGAACTTTCCATTTTCCACTCATGTTGAAAAGGCAGCCCACATTAGGAGCAACAGATTGATTTACATCTACTGCTGATGCTCCTGCTAGAATAATATTCCTGTTTTGAAAATGTGATACATTTGTCTGTATTCTAAGAAGGACATATTATAACATGCCTTTGATGATAAGCACATATGCAGACAGAAAACCATGAAATAAAGCCATGATTTTTTAAATTTTTTTTTTTTTACTTGTGGGCCTGTGAAAGACTGCTCCATCTGGAGTACATCTAAGCCTTAATTAACACAGATACCATCATTTCAGCAAGTGACAAAGCTGCTGATCCCTTCCCCACCCCTCCAACCATTTTCCTGCTGTAGGGAGGTAAATGATGTTTTCATTCCCTCTGCAGCCTTCAGGTTCTAGCAGGAGTGTACAGTTTAATTATATAGAAGAGTTGGAGAGAGTGAATTACTGTCCAATAGTACAAGACTTCAGAACTGTGAAGTAACATTTCTCAAGATTTAATTTGCATTTTCAGAGCTCTGTAAGCTGACTTGAATTACGGCTATGAGGGCATCTTGTGTGAGCATCCATTTTTCGTATATTAGAACTAGAGTCCTTTTAATATCTAAATACAAAACTTTGACCTGGAGTGAATTTAAGTGATTCTTGGGAGAGTGTCTCAGAAAGCTACAAAACTACTGATGGAAAAGCCACAAGACTTCTTTCAGATTCTGCTAAGATATTTTGTCTGTTCATAGGTAATTGCAGAACCTCGAGTAAGTTAGCAGATTTAAACATTAAAAATAAAATCTGATTATCAGCTAGTTTTAATTGGTGCCATTAGTGATCTTAGTGGAGCTCTCTTGGTTTTCACATGGTGAAAATTTTGCCATTCAGCAGCAGATCTGCATTTTCTTGGGGTTTTCTCTTTTCCAACTCTTCCTCCTGCAGATAATGTAGATAGCTTCCCTTCCCCAGCCCCCTGACTGTTGCTTATTAAAAGCAGTATGTTTTAATAACGCTATTAAAAGCCACATGAAAAATGAATGGCATACGGGGAAAATTATTCTGAGTAATCAAGAAAGCTAATTATGAGTTTTTAAATTTACTTTTAAGAGCAGTTAGCCGTAGGAATAAAAATGCCTCCAGAAAAAGTGGATTTTCCTTCATTTGACATCCTTCGATCTGGATATCTTTCAAAAGAGATTACTAAAGCTATTTCTAAAGCAAAAACTAGGTTTTATATAGATATTTCTTGATGAGGTTTTAACACCTCATCTAGGAAAGTATGTGAGTTCATATAAGGTATTTATAAAAACTCCTTTTACCTAGTGACCTCAGAAATATCAGAGGTAACGTTTTGTTATTTGTTATGTGAAGGGAACCACCAGGTTGCACTCTTGGAGCAGGATTAAATGCTATTTCCTATTCTAGCTACATCAGCTGTCAGAAAGGTGAAATCATCTACTGATGCCAATAAAAACACATTGAAAGAGATGATTATCTAAATGCAACATTCAGCAACATTTGGGAAAAAATACCTTGTGAGATGACTCCAACTAATGCAAGAGCCTTTTCTGGGAAGTAGATGCACCAAAACAAACTCTGAAATACAGTTTGCAGTTCCAAAAGAATAATTTTACTGTGATGCCTATCTGAGTATTTCTCTGTCTCTGTGCTTTGTGTGGCAAATACATTTTTATTGCTGTTATGAGACCCTGTTCGTCAGTGAGAATGTGACTGCTCAGGTGGGGTGATGGGCATTTTTAAGGTATCTGGTGCTCGTTCTTGCAGAAAGAGATGCAGAATCTCCTTTGTGTTGTGGGGACGCTGCTGCGTGTCACTGTGTCACTACACTATTTCATGTGCCATTGACCTCTCTGGGAGCAGGCAGAGGAGATGCAGCACTGAAATTCCCTGAGTCCCTCAGCCTGAGTCAGTGCTGTGACAGCTGCATGAAGGCTGTAGACCTGAGGTTGATCTAGAGCTATAGGATGTGAAAATGATTTAAAGCTTTCTTTGTGCAGACCCAGAGTTGCTCTACATACTTCTATCCAACAATGCAGTCAGGCTCAGGATGGTTATTTTTATGCTTGTTTTCAACACTGAATACAGTTTGTTACTGAATGAACTGTATTAAGGTGATTTTTGGCTTATCACATCTATGCTTAGGGCTGATGTGTGGTCCTCTAATCACTCTTAGACTAGAATAGTTTCTGAAAGTACCAGGAAAGAGTGAAATAACTCCAAGCCATCTAAATGCATGTTCAGTGAGAGTTACACAAATGATTCCCATTCCCATATGATAGACTGAAGCAGCCCAAAGAAGGAGGCAAGTGTACTTTGTCAGAAGGGATGTAGCAAGGGCACAGAGCCATCTGCCTTTTTGATACCACTCCCTAGAGCAGAGAATTGTTTCAAATTTAATGCAGTCCCACTTATGAAGAAAGTTGGAATCAGACCCAGGTATTTACTACAAACATAGTTCCTCCCCACCCCATACATTTCAGCTGCAGACAGGGCACCTTCCAAAGCCAATCTCCCCCTGCTTTGGTCTCCAATACAAACCTCATTTCTGTAAAGCAAATAAAAACCTATGCACTCTGGTGCTGCTAACTGTTCATTGTGGAAGATTTTCATGGCTCTGAAAAGAAAGTATTAGAATAAAGAGCTTAGAAATTAGCTTTATAATGTAGGCTACACAAAATCTCTGTTTCATCATTGACAAAAATAAACCAGGAATCTGCTCAGATGATAAAGGGATCAGTTTTCTTTGTGAGATGTTAGTGAACAGTAATTCCTACTACTGTGTTTACAACCCTGAGCTGCTCATGAAAATGAGGTTAGGGCTTAGTAGAAAGGTGACAGGAGTGGTACCAGGCTGCTACCCCCTTCCACAGCATCTTTGCTAATACTGAGGGGCTTTATTATTGCTAATTCTTCTGCAAACAGAGGTACTTCTGATAACCAACACTGACAGTGATCAGAGGAAGAAGCAAGAACTGCTGTGAACTTGAGTCTTCTGTGTCCAACCCCCTCCGTGCACGGGGCTCCCTCACAGCCTCCTGACACTGACTGTCTGCAAATGTCTGTCTGCAGAAGTCCCTCTGCCTGCACCTTTCAAGCTGCCTCCTTTTGCCTCCTGAGACATGATGGTTAGCCTGTGGCTATGCTTGGGGTCAGGCTTGAGGCAACACTGTTGTACAGTCTCCAAGTTTGGTCTCTGGGAGAGCCCTGAGGAAGCATGATATGGCAGGAAAGATGCAGTTTTTAACCTTTCCCCCTTCCCCTTCCTTGGAGGATGCTGGGAGTTAGTTTGCTCTGGGAAGCCCAGGAATGACTGGCAGTGCTAAGGTAGCAATTTTGTTAAAACTGTGAAGGCTTTCAGGCTCACAGCCGTGCTCCCAGGTGAAGTTCAGAGTCAGGCAGCTTGCATGGGGCTTGGTGTCACAGATCAGTCCTTCACCTGGGGCTCTCCATCTGACACTGCAGTTCTCTGCTTTGGTTTTCTTTGCCAAGCTGCCTCACAGTGGTTTCACAGCCAAGACACATCTGGATTTACCTGCTATGGGCTCATTACCAGGCACAGGGACCTCCAGGCCTTCCGTGTGTCCTGATGGCTTCTGTGATACACAAAGATGAAACTGTCTGGTAGTCAGCAACAGTAAAAAATATAAAGAGAGGTGGGAAACTAAGCTAGAATAAATTTCTTATTTTCCAACTTTTCGTAAATCTGTCACAGCTTTTTTAATGTTTGCTTTAATTCATTCAGTCTCCATGGTGGGATATTTCAAACCCATTACCAAGTGAGACTACCTCAGGAACATGATGATCGAATCTCTGGCTGACTTTAATTTGTGCTGTCCCCTAGCCACATAGCAGATCAAGAAAATTGAAGTCAGAGGAATTTTACTTTTTATTGCTGCTTTAATAAGATCAATGGAAAAATATCTAGTTACAGAACTCTTTTCAGTGTGTATTGCCTCATGTTTAACTAAATGCAAAAAACTCTCCTGAGATGAGGCAGTATCTGCTCAGTTTTACAGAGCTGTGAGCACACTGAATGTGTGAAGGTGGCTGCCAGGTCCAGTGGCAGCTCCACACGCAGAGCCCATCACTCCTGGCCCGTGTTTGAATCACCCCACAGCCATCTGATAAATATGAACACTTTGATAAATATGAAACAGAGTGTGAATTGGTTAAGTGAAATACAGGTCTGTCTCCTTGCTTGAAATAACAGTGGAAGTGGTTGACTGCATTTTCTGCAGGTATACTTGCTCCCATTTATGTATGTTCTTGTATTGACTTGGTGATCTTTGGCAATTGATGTTCTGTTCTCTGAAAAGATGATTCCTGTCAAGTGTCATCTGATTTACACTGGAATATCCTGGGAATGAAGACAAGCCGTGGGCTTTATGAAAAGCAGAGCACTGAGCAGGATGAATTACAAGGATAAGCATTAATTTGTTTTGTAAGGTCTACATCTAAATCATAAATAAGGCATAACAATTTAAGTGTCCCTTCTGAATTAGGCTCTGAAGCAGTACTGATAATTTTGATCTTTTTTTCCTCAATGCTTATGTGGACACTGGCTGTATTGCCATTCCTGCTCTGCAATTACCTCGTGGCATTAATTGCTGCACTCTTTAGATAGTTTACCATGAATTCACACATCTTGTGAATTGCTTACCTGATAAACCCATATGCAGCTGCAAGAGGTATTTGATGCTGTTAATGAGTGCTTAAATCCACGTAGCTATTGACGGTGTATTTTAATACACATATTACTATTAATGTTTATTCAATTAATTGTAATTAATTTCCACAATTATTTTTAATTATTACTAATCTCGCATTAGCTTTTTTTCATACCACAGACGTTTATAATAATATGTAGATGGCTGATTCTCTGAAAAAAAATTAAGGCTTGAGCTTTCAACAAAGTGACTTGAAAAGAATAATGGAAACATTCTTTTGTTAATTCTTTTTTGATGTATGCAAAGCTTGACTGTTTAACATATGTGGAGCTTAAAAGGAGACACCTGGCACATGGGCTAGATGTAGCAAATGATGTTCTTTCTGAGCTGGTATCTGCAAGATTTGTTTTAATGTGGACAAAACAGTACATAGAAGCAGCAAGGCTATTTAAGATTATTTAAGGTTAGCTGAGGCACAAAGCTCACTGGAAAATGTTGGACTTCGAGGGCCAAAGGGAGTGGGGCTGGTACTTGGCCTTTGTTAATGAAGCAATAGATTTCAGTGCAGGGACAAACAATGAAGAAGCAGCAAATTGGAAAAGCGTATGGAAAACAGAAAGCCAGGTTAAATATGCAGGTTTTGCACTTCAGAATATAAAGCAGTTCCTTCTTTGCTCAGGAATGTTCAAAAGGATACCAGGGCGATGTTTTTCCTACTGCTATTCTTGATTCTTCCTGACAGGCACAAAGGATGCTTCGGTGGGATGGGCTGAAGGGAGGTTATCGTGGGTGGGAATTGCACAGATTCCAAAACCATCATCACATCCCTCAACCTGCAGCAGAAGCCGAGGACAAGTTTGGCTCTGACAACCTCATATGCCAGGGAAAGCTGAAGGAAGGCATATCATCTCCTACAGCTGATTCTGTCAGACTGGTACTAAGATACAGTAACTTGGTGATTTATGTTGTAGACTGAGGAAAGCCCATGTATAACACAATCATGATGAGGTTTTTTTTAAAAAAGGAAAAGATGAAACAGCATTCTGAGCTGCTTCTTTCATCTGCCCGACTGTTCTTCAAAAAGGAATTGCAGCATCTTTAATTTCTTCATGCTTCCTAATTTACATGTGAAACAAATACTCAGGGGCTCATTTTGATGACATTGCAAGAGTTTAGCTCTGTAGGCAATCACTGTAAATTGACATACATTATCAGATAACTATTGACAAACTACCTTCACAGTGCTTTATAGTCTAATGTGTAACAATTTTCTCATGAAAATAAGAAAATATCAAGATTCCTACAGAATTGTCTTTTGTTTGGGAAGGTGTCATGTGCAATGCTGGAAAATGAGTCAGGTCAGGGAATCTGACTGGGGTTCCTTCACCCTCTGCCCCTAAAGCCTATTCATCCTTGAGACATCACCTAAGTGTTAGAGACTATTCTAAATAAGTCTTAGTGTTTCATGTCTTTAAGGAACTACCACTGGGCTTTCACAATAACTGGATTTTCAGGATTCTCTTTTTGAACCAGTCTAAAAATCCTGGTGGTGTTGCAGACATGACCATCAATTCCTTCCCCCTGCCCCCCTTTTTTTTTTTTTAATCCCCCTCCGTGAATAGAATTTAAGTATCTGCTAACAGCCACTTGTTAGGTTGCAGCATGAAGTTGAGGCAGAGACAGAGTATGTGCATGTGTATTTTGCCTGGCAGGGGATATGTCCTTCTTGAAGCTTTGGGAAATGCAGACATAGCATTTTCATATTAGGCACAATGGCAGGCATCAAGCTTTAGAGCTTAGTTTCCAGTCAGTCCTCCTGCTTGGTGAGGTGAAGTGATCCATATTAAAGAGATTTTTCAGCAATATCTTAGGAAATGTCAAAGAAACCACCTCTTTATTGTTGACAATTATTTTCTCCAGTGGAATGACATCCTGGTTTTATATGACAAAACAACAAGAAGGTGCAAAGTTGGTCTTGTCAGCTATGAAAGAAGATTTGGTTGAATGCACAGTGGCAAAAAATAATTAAACACAGAGGTTTTCTTTTCCTGGGCTATTTTTCATTTGTAGCAAGAAGATAATTTCACTTTTCTTCTGTATTATGGTTACCAGACAGAAGGAAACACCTCAGGTATTCAATGTTACTGATCACTGTTACTTATAAAAATGGGTTTGCATTAATCTGAGCTCATATAGTATTTTTTAGATCTATTTTTTCATTTTTCTAAAAAATAAATTGTACAGAAAGGATTTTTAAAAAAATTATTATATTTTTCCATAAATGGAATGAAGTGAATGTATCATACATCATTTAAGAAGATGCGAGGAAGAGCTCTGGAAAGGTCATGTACATGTTTTGCCTCATTTAAAAGGTAAACTTGAACTGTTTTTTAAAGCCCCCTCCCTAGGGCTTGGTAAAAACAACAAAAAAACCAACAAAACCAAACAACCCAGAGCCTCTTTCCAGGGTTTCCTGAAGGGCCTCCTTGTTTTCACTCCTTACCCCTGCGAGTGTGGGGTTGCTTCTCCGTTTCTCTGGGGAAATGGAGACACAAACAGCATTTCTGTCTTTATTCCTCAGCTGTAGAGGAACTGGGGAGCAACTGAAAACTTTTGTAGATGATTTACCAGCACTCTGCTGTCGTCATGTTTATAGAAATGCTGAGCTTTGTGTTAGATGTGCACTTCTCCCTGCTGATTAAAAATTATTTGGGTGCTAGTTACTTGCTGGTTGACTATTTTAAGAGTGTAGCTTAAAAGCTGTAACTCAAACCTAAGAACTTGCCATTTGTCCAGGGATGAACACCCTGGAAATGATGCAAAGAGCCAATGTGAGATTTTGGGACTTTCTGTTCTGAGAGTCTGCCCCAGCTCCTGGTTTCAACCTGCACCCCTGGGTGAAGGAAGAAGCAGGACAGCAAGAAACTGCTCAGACACTCTTGCTTGGAGGAGGTGGCAGGCACAGAGACAGCCAGGGCAGAGCATCTCTCCGAGCTGGCCAGGACCCTCCTCTCCTCTCCCCTGGAGCATGCCTGTGCACCCAGCCTAGCCTCTCCCCCAGGGAGAAGAAGCCCTTGGGTCAAAGAGGTGGTGTTGGGTTTCTCTGAAAGTGAACAAACTCGAATATCTGGTTCTGTGTCTGTTCACTAAAGAGATCAAAGTGTATTTATTTCTGGCACAGGACTGATAGAGATTTCTGGGGCTCTGTGTCAGCAGAGCATGGATGAGCTCTCTGACCATCACCTTCACTGTAGCCACACCGAAACTTCAATACCCCTCATTGTCCCTTTTGGGAAAGCAGTCTTTTAGCTACAAGACCAGCTTTCCCTATTTCTTTGTAGTGATTGTACACACCAACGTATCTTCAATGTCTGGGTTATTGTTTGGGGTTTTTTTCGGTAGTTGCATAACAGACCAAATCTTCTCAGATTTTCAGACATCCAAGTGGAATAATTGTGAAACAATGTGATCAGCTGGTTATGGTTATGTCATACAAGATGGTTTGATTCAGTGTAGAGTTAAATCTATGTCTTGCTGAAGCTGGTGAATCACCACCCCTCTGTAACTGAGCATTTCAGTGTTTCTTAGGTACTGCAGTGGGAAAAAAAGAAAAGGAAAAAAAGCTTATGTGAAAATTGAAAGCTTCCTATAGCTCAGTCCTAAACCATTGTCCTTAGTTAACCCCATAGAGATCAGTCTGATGTTTAAAGTGGTTTATTTGTTCATTTTCTCATACCTTCCTCAGATTTTTTGTCAGCTTGGGAAGAGGCTGGTTAGTGCACAGTGTTTCTCCCACACCTCTCTGCCACATTGCAAGCTGTATCATGTGTTGGTGACTGGTATTGAGCAACATCATCTTCTACTGGACTTGTAGCATTTCTGTCATTAATCGTGTTCACTCATATTCTGTCCTGTACTATTCAGATAATAATCCACATACTAGTGGGATTTTGTTTGATCTCTTTCCAAAAGAGTAGCTCCTGGATGAGATTTAAGTCTATATTTTCCATTATAAAGATCTGTTTAGATTTGGAAGATTTTGTTTGTTATTTGCTTGGTTTTTGATGTTTTTTTAGTAGCTGGTATTGGTAATCAGCAAGCAGTGTGCTTCACAAAATCCCTAGTGAAAACCTGTGAGCAGGTTGTCTCTAATATTTGCCATGGTATATCAGAGGTAAAAGCCATGTTAGAGTTCTGATGCCAGTGCCACTGGTTCTGGTCCCTCCTTTGCCTGATGACTTTGTTTGGCAATTTGCATTTTACAGATTGTGATTTGATGTCTTAGAGGGACTGAAGGCAAATGCCTGTTGTAGTAAAAGTACTCTAGAGTGTAGCAGTGCTTGCAGAGGAGCCAGGGTGCTCAACAGCTCAGGGCCACCAACCCCTTCTTGGGGTTTCCCCAGGTGTCTCAACACTCCCTGTGTATTCAGCATTGAGGCCTGAATTGGGCATCCAGGCAACTTTGGGAAAAAAGGGTTTAAAAAGTTTGAGGAAGCAATCCCCTGAAACCAGCCAAGCCCATATTGCTTGAAACAGAGAGGAAGTGAATGTTAGAAGAAAGGAGTTTGTGCCACCCACACCTTTATTTGAGATGCAAAGTGTGACCCTTTTCAGTGAATTTATTTCAAAATGGGATGTTAGGAGGATAAATCTTTGACGCTGGCTGTGTTTTGAGTAGGACTTGGACCAGATGACCTTGTCAGATCCCTTTTGACCTAAATTATTCCTGCCCAGTGGGGTCTGGGTGGAGGAGCATAGCACCACATTGCTCAGTTTTGAATAGCTTGTGATTAAAGAGGCCCAAGTTCACGTTCCTGTCCTGCCTGTTTGTCAAAAAAAAAAAAGAGTCCCTGTGACTTACTCCTCAGATGGACAGTCTTGACAAACAGGCTATCAGATGTTCTGGATGACTGAGGTCTTTTCCTCTGGGGGTGTTTACCTAAAGGTACCTTGAGAGAGAGACAACTGGATGCTGGTTACTGCACTTGCCTGCAGACATAAAAGACCAGGCTGATAAATATGCAGTTATTTACACAGCAAAGGCAGGCAAGAACAGAAAATAGCTTCTAGGTTACTGTGCTTACCTGAACACCAGGCAACCACCTCAGACACCTCTAAACAGGACTGTCTGACTCTGCCCCTTCACTGCACAAGTAGATGTTTTGGCACGTGCCATGGGTTCAAATGTCTTTACAGCTCTTTGGGCAGCATCCCCATATGTGGATGTGGATATGTGGTTAACTTATATATGTGGTTAACCACATACCAACATCAAAAGCACATTGACAAGCAGGCCAGCCCAATGCTGGACGATGCCAGCAGTCCCTGAATGAAGCTGAGAGGTGTTCTCATTTTTCCCTGCAAATCTGGCCCTTGGCACAATTACAGTGAGGCTCTGGAATCCTTCTGGAATCCTTTACTCTACAATGGGTGGAAGGATGCTTTCTTCTATAAATATTGCAATAATGTGCAAAATTAGTTTTCCAACTAGTGATGAATATCATCTTTTCTCAAGAGCTGAGTAAATACTAGAATCTGAGTTTCTAGAAATTTATCCTGTGGTTGGTCAGAGCATATCCCCACAGTGTGATAAGTAAGGTTGAGATAATTTTATGCAAAATTCTGAAGTTCTACACATGTGCCATGTAGAGTTCTATTGATGTAATGGGATTTCTCTTGCAAAAGAAAATGTTTAGGTTTTTTTGGTGTTGCCTTTGGCTTGTAGAAGTAAAACTTCCGTGTGCATTTTGAATTCTGCTCTTTAAATTAATCAATGGACTAGTTTATATGCAACAGGGAGAAATAGTATTTTTAGGCATTTTATTAGAATAATAAAAACTGTTCCACAAAAACATCTTCAGCCCTCAGCCCAGCTTCCATATGTAGTTAGATTTATATAAGTGGAATTAAAATTAGTGAGCGTGGATCAAGTCCAAGGAACAAATAGACTGCAGTGAACCCAACATTGAAGTAAAAGGTAATTTTCTCATTGATTTTAGTAGACACAGGGTGTTGGGGCCAACAAGGATACTGCAAAATCTGACATTATTTCTATTATTAGCACTGGACTGAGGATATACCTACTTCAGATTAGCCCACCTATTTGTTAGCCATCAAGTCCTGATTCCTTTAATGGGTTTTATCTGTTAAATGTCTTGCTGAGGGTGCACAGGGAAGGTGCTGGGAAGAGTTTTTGAAAGGGAAATGATTGAATCCAAGCTTTAAGGGTTCAAACTCAAGGCTTTATAGCCAAACCTGTTACTCCATGAATATGCTGTTAAATAACTGATCAGTCTTCTGATAAAACAACCTAGATATTCCTGCACCGGAGGATGCCTGATGGTGTTATTTTCCTTGCTGTGAAGAGAACCTGCATGGTCCTTTTAGATAATTGGGTTGTTAGTTTTTTGGTTTTTTTTCACACTAATTAAATGGAAAACATTTGGAAATGAAGTCTGTCACTCTCTGTTGGCAAACTGCCATACTCAATTGTGCAAGAGCAGACTCATTCACAGCTCTTCACTGGCTGTAGCATACAATAAAAGATCAGTAAAAAACAGACTGTTCAGTGAAGGTGTAAGTAATAGTAATATTAGACCGATAAAACCAACAGTATGATTTTTATGAACAGCTTTAATTATTATCTGCTAAATTGGGTGTGGGAAACACCACATACAGCACAGTAATTCCCATTGCCAGCAGCCTGCCTAACAGAGTGCCTGCCACCTCCTCTCTGCCTCTTGCATACACACATCAGACAATTGCATTAGCACTTCTGCTGCCTTTCTTCTCCCACTCTCTTTTTTCACACTATTTAAAAGCTAAAGCAGAGTGGTGTTGGTAGTTGAGCCTAACAGTGTGTTTTGTTTGAACACAGTGTATACTATCAATGGTAATTCAGAAATTTCTGCATGAATTTGAAGGGAAGTTTAAGTAATTTTTTAAGGCACATTTATCCACTTGCAGCTAATAAATAATTTGTTCCATTCAGTGCCTCTGAGAGCATGTCTCTGTGGAAAAATGAGGTGGGGAAAGTGGGAAAAGGACAAAATTTTGCCTCTGCTCCCAGGGATGTGATCTGTGTATTTGTAGATTAAGAGTACCTACAGTTTAAACAAATATAAATATATCTTATTATCATTTTTTATTAAAAAGCCATTACTGTAGAAAAACTATTATTAATATTTCATCTGTATTGCCACCTCTACTACCGTGGGAGTAATTGTTAAAGAATGGCAGTTCAGTATCTCTACGTGCTTTCCACAAACAACTGCTTTTTACTCAACATATTTTTAAGCAGAGCTTAAATCAGGCCCCAGAAAGTTTAATTACTCTTCTTTTTAAAGCTATCAAAGTGCTATTGTCTTCCCATCTCACGATTAATGCTGTAGATGCTTTAAAATACACAACTCTTAGCCCTGCTCTGATTCTAATATCTAGTGCCCACCCATTGCTGACAAAGAGGCAGGGAGAAACTCTTAAGACACTTAATATGAGCACCATTCTTGCATTGGGATGTGTTAAGTACTGTGGTTATAGATAATTAACCCACTGATATGACTCCAGTGGTGCTCCCATTAAAATTACTGGGACTTTTGCCATCGAGTTCAGTAGAGAAGTGTGTGCCCTTCACTTAAATACTACCACAGTATTTGTACACTTGCTCATGAGCTCCCATAGCAAGCTTTGTCTTTCTCTGTGTCAGTCTATTTCCTATGAGGGCTAAAATTTGGTGGTCTCATATGACAGAGATGATAGTGATAGTTTCTACATAAAGTCTGTTGGCATCAGTATTTTCAGAGGTCCTACTTTTTATAAAGGAAATGTTTCATATACTCTCAAAACAAGTCGTGGTCTTAAAGAGCACCTCCATTTAGGATGGAGCATTTGAAGAAGTCTGTGTGGGGTTAGTATCCAATTTCTAGTATTTTAATAAGATTTATGTCCCTAGTTTCTATGTATTCTCCAGAGTTTCTCATACTTACCTGCTCCCCAAAATTTTCAGTGAAGACCAGAATTTCTCATACTTACCTGCCCCCCAGAATATTCAGTGAAGACCAGAATTCTGTTGGGCTAAAACACAGACTAAAAGACAGTTTCTGCTGGAAAGAATCCTATAGATAATCACTTTAGACATAGTATCTAGTCAAAGAAAAGAAACCACAGGTTTGTGTAAAAATGACTTACACCTACAATACAGAAAAAAATACTTTGGCTTGCCCTAGTGTTTTTAAATATCATAGTCTCTAAAAGATATTTTTCTCAAAGATTAATCCAGTATCTTTGAATTAAACAAAGGATACATGATTATTCAGGTTTCGTGGCAGGTCTACAAAATGTTTATTGAGGAGAGAAGCATTTAGGAACATAAATCCATGCTATTTGTTGAGTCATAACTTAGAGTTGCCCTTCAGAGGGAACAACACGCTGCAGGTGCGTGTGTTAATAAACACACCTTTAATATCCTGAGACATTTTACTTGCTACAACACTCAGGTTTTCTTTTTTGATTTGTATTTAACATCTTTTCCAATGGCACTTAATTGTCTATGGTCTAGGCACAGACTAGTTAAAGTAAACAAGCCCTCCAAATGTTAAATAGAGCTTGTAACAGATATATGTGTTTATTTCATAACTACGCTGTACATGTATCCCAGAAGGAGCCTATTTGTTATCTGTACATGATTCAAAGATTGACATGATAAACATAAAATTATACTCAGGGGAAGAGTAAAGAGGGATATAAAAGTCAGGAAATGTTGTGACGTGAATTATTGTATCTATATATTAGTGAAGTAAGTTCTGTGTTTTGAACAGTATTTCTTATTGATTTAGTTGTGAAGTGTTTGGCTATGTCTGGGGGCTGTTGAGCTCCACAACTTTCTGGTGCCTTTCTACCCACATCCTCTATGGTGCTGTGTTTGCTAACACTTTTGAAATCCACACTACTGAAAGTTTATCTGTTTAATGCCAGTTATCATGTTTATGTGACTTGATGTGACTATAGCATAAATAGTTACATTACCCATGATCAATTTAACAGACCTTTCTGGTGTCATCCTTCAGATTTATACTGACCAAAGCAGAATCTTCCACAAGTGAAGAACAGTTGGCAGTGGTAGGGAGCTGGTGCCTTGTGCTGAACACCAGGCTTGTCCTGTTACCACAGATTCTCTCTTCCATATGCACATTCCCAAGGAAGGGATATGTGCTTAAGGGACCAGAGCCAAAATATGAGCCTGTTCAAACATTTAGTGCATGAGGCAACACCAAGCATTTCTGTATTTGGGGAAGTGTGCTGGTTTTTTTTCTCATGCTGACTATGATAGAGCTGTACATCATGGTGTTTGTGTTCATACTAGTAGTACTGCATAATTATAGAGTATGTAATGAAGTAATAAATATCCTTTAGGATACAAACCAAAGCCCAATAAACTTGTTAAGCAAACTAGATTTCCAGCCACTAGCGGCAGAACTTGCACTTAAATCAGGATCACAGTCTGTGTTTCAGAGACTGTCTGGCTCTGATAGAGATTAGAATATTTTCAGAATCTGACTTCAAAATGAGATGTTCAATTAAAGAAAATTCCCTCTCTTCCATAAGTAATAAGTATAGGCCTAGGCACAACAGTCATGAATGTGAAAATGGATGCATCTTAGCATGTCTTTGCATCTCAGGTTGATGGCACATGGTGAAAGCTTGTGGCTGGCTGCCCTGGCTCCTGGAGCCCTGGGATCCCCCATCCCAGTGCAAGAGTTGCTGGAGTGAAGCTGCTCCTGCCACAATACCAATCTGAAGTGAAACACAAGGGACTGACCTCCTGCAGGGTTTGGTATAAAATGTGCAGATTCCCAGGCAATGTACAACTCCTATCTCACATGGGTGGACTTCACCATGCAAAACCCATGATATGGAGCACCNTATATCTTATTATCCTTTTTTATTAAAAAGCCATTACTGTAGAAAAACTATTATTAATATTTCATCTGTATTGCCACCTCTACTACCGTGGGAGTAATTGTTAAAGAATGGCAGTTCAGTATCTCTACGTGCTTTCCACAAACAACTGCTTTTTACTCAACATATTTTTAAGCAGAGCTTAAATCAGGCCCCAGAAAGTTTAATTACTCTTCTTTTTAAAGCTATCAAAGTGCTATTGTCTTCCCATCTCACGATTAATGCTGTAGATGCTTTAAAATACACAACTCTTAGCCCTGCTCTGATTCTAATATCTAGTGCCCACCCATTGCTGACAAAGAGGCAGGGAGAAACTCTTAAGACACTTAATATGAGCACCATTCTTGCATTGGGATGTGTTAAGTACTGTGGTTATAGATAATTAACCCACTGATATGACTCCAGTGGTGCTCCCATTAAAATTACTGGGACTTTTGCTGTCAAGTTCAGTAGAGAAGTGTGTGCTCTTCACTTAAATATTACCACAGTATTTGTACACTTGCTCATGAGCTCCCATAGCAAGCTTTGTCTTTCTCTGTGTCAGTCTATTTCCTATGAGGGCTAAAATTTGGTGGTCTCATATGACAGAGATGATAGTGATAGTTTCTACATGATGTATTCTCCAGAGTTTCTCATACTTACCTGCTCCCCAAAATTTTCAGTGAAGACCAGAATTCTGTTGGGCTAAAACACAGACTAAAAGACAGTTTCTGCTGGAAAGAATCCTATAGATAACCACTTCAGACATAGTATCTAGTCAAAGAAAAGAAACCACGGGTTTGTGTAAAAATGACTTACACCTACAATACAGAAAAAACTATTTTGGCTTGCCCTGATTAATCCAGTATCTTTGAATTAAACAAAGGATACATGATTATTCAGGTTTCGTGGCAGGTCTACAAAATGTTTATTGAAGTGAGAAGCATTTAGGAACATAAATCCATGCTACTTGTTGAGTTATAACTTAGAGTTGCCCTTCAGAGGGAACAACACACTGCAGGTACGTGTGTTAATAAACACACCTTTAATATCCTGACACATTTCACTTGCTATAATGCTCAGGTTTTCTTTTTTGAGTTGTATTTAACATCTTTTCCAGAGGCACTTAATTGTCTATGGTCTAGGCACAGACTAGTTAAAGTAAACAAGCCCTCCAAATGTTAAGTAGAGCTTGTAACAGATATATGTGTTTATTTCATAACTACGCTGTACATGTATCCCAGAAGGAGCCTATTTGTTATCTGTACATGATTCAAAGATTGACATGATAAACATAAAATTATACTCAGGGGAAGAGTAAAGAGGGATATAAAAGTCAGGAAATGTTGTGACCTGTATAAGAGACAGTCTATATATTAGTGAAGTAAGTTCTGTGTTTTGAACAGTATTTCTTATTGATTTAGTTGTGAAGTGTTTGGCTATGTCTGGGGGCTGTTGAGCTCCACAACTTTCTGCTGCCTTTCTACCCACATCCTCTATGGTGCTGTGTTTGCTAATGCTTTTGAAATCCACACTACTGAAAGTTTATCTGTTTAATGCCAGTTATCATGTTTATGTGACTTTATGTGACTATAGCATAAATAGTTACATTACCCATGATCAATTTAACAGACCTTTCTGGTGTCATCCTTCAGATTTATACTGAACAAAGCAGAATCTTCCACAAGTGAAGAACAGTTGGCAATGGTAGGGAGTTGGTGCCTTGTGCTGAACACCAGGCTTGTCCTGTTACCACAGATCCTCTCTTCCAGATGCACATTCCCAAGGAAGGGATATGTGCTTAAGGGACCAGAGCCAAAATATGAGCCTGTTCAAATATTCAGTGCATGAGGCAACACCAAGCATTTCTGTATTTGGGGAAGTGTGCTGGTTTTTTTTCTCATGCTGACTATGATAGAGCTGTACATCATGGTGTTTGTGTTCATACCAATAGTACTGCATAATTATAGAGTATGTAATGAAGTAATAAATATCCTTTAGGATACAAACCAAAGCCCAATAAACTTGTTAAGCAAACTAGATTTCCAGCCACTAGCGGCAGAACTTGCACTTAAATCAGGATCACAGTCTGTGTTTCAGAGACTGTCTGGCTCTGATAGAGATTAGAATATTTTCAGAATCTGACTTCAAAATGAGATGTTCAATTAAAGAAAATTCCCTCTCTTCCATAAGTAATAAGTATAGGCCTAGGCACAACAGTCATGAATGTGAAAATGGATGCATCTTAGCATGTCTTTGCATCTCAGGTTGATGGCACATGGTGAAAGCTTGTGGCTGGCTGCCCTGGCTACTGGAGCCCTGGGATCCCCCATCCCAGTGCAAGAGTTGCTGGAGTGAAGCTGCTCCTGCCACAATACCAATCTGAAGTGAAACACAAGGGACTGACCTCCTGCAGGGTTTGGTATAAAATGTGCAGATTCCCAGGCAATGTACAACTCCTATCTCACATGGGTGGACTTCACCATGCAAAACCCATGATATGGAGCACCTGTTAGAGTTGTAATGCTGGACTGCAGGGCTCTGAGTCTCTGCTAAAAGCCTGTTCATCAGCTGATATTTTAGGTGTTACCCTGCATAGTATATAGAAGCACCTTATAAATCTCCATGTATTAATATGTATAACTGGACACCAGAAATTCCTCTGCATAATCTCAGATGATGTCTCCCTCTTTTTTGTCTCATGTATGGTCTTTAGTCTGCAATGCAGAGAAATTGATGCTCACTAAACATGCAAGGAAAACTTTCATAATTCTATACTAAATCAACAACTTTAGGTGCTGTTTAGGCTTAAAGCAAACCTAATTAATGAGACTAAAATGCAGAATTTGTTCAGCCCCCCAGGATCTGTGGCACTGTGGAAAGCTCCTGGTGTGATGATGCATTAGAGTCACAGATATGATAAAATGAGGCATACATTATTCTTTTTTTAATCCTCTCTTTTTCTGGTACAGAATACTACCCTCAGACTATGTTTTCTGTTCTAGCACTTAATCTGTTTCAAATAGAAATACAGTTTTCCCTTTCAGCAAATTTCCTTCCTATTCTCACTCTGTACAATGGATAAATAACTAGGCTGAAAAGAATGCTTGTCAACTTCTATTTTGCCAAACACGTAAAATTATAAAAATAACCTTTAAAAAAATCCCAGACAAACCAAAATATTTCCACAATTTAAGTGCAAAGATTACAAACAAACCCATGAGCCTGGAGAACCAAAATATTTTGCCATGGGGATAGTCCAAGTTGAAAGAGCTCAGAATGTAAGGTAAAACTGACTTTCTGCAGGCTTCTGTTAGATACGAAGACACACAAAGCTACCACTGGATGCTTTTATTAGCTGCTGTTTGTAAAAATATAAAGTTTAAGTCCTCTAGAGTCCCTCAGGTTTACACACCCATGTAGAGCTTCAGGGATTACACTGGAGAATCAAGAGTTTGCTTACCTGCTGCAGGAGTGGACCCTCAGCCCAAGTGCACAGATTTTACTGGGAAAATATTGAGCTAGGACTCTTAAATTTTTCACCATGACAGTTTTGCCAGTGAAACACTGAAATAAATAGATTTACACTTATATGAAATGACATTATCCAGTTATGGCATATTTCTGTATGGAAATATAAACAAATGATACTGCTAAGGTAATTTATATTAGAGCTGATAAGATTTTAGCTGGTTTTATTGTACTGGTAACAGTAAAGCTCAAAGCTTGCATATTGACAATGGTTAAAATAGGCCTAGTTAAAAAAACATTAATCACAAAGCAGGTTTGTTAAAGACAAATCTTTTTGTTTCCCTTATGCAGTACACTTGCAAACTCACTGGGGTAACAATTTCCAACAATGGAAAATTACAATATCTGTGTTAAACAATTGAAAAGAAATAGCAAAGACAAACTGAGTTGCTTTAAACAAGAAGCAAAGCAAGAGCATGAGGATTAATCCTTTTTAATGCCCAAATGAAGATTTTTCATTAAAGGTAAAGTCATGTCAGTTATCTGTGAGTCATGTCAGAGACATGATGATTTTTATAAAAAATCATAAAAATAATTTTATACAAGTCTCCATTTCTATTGTGATTGTTCTTTCTGGCTTCAGTAGTGAATGTCCATAAGGACATTCCAGTAAGGAATTATCTTCCTAAACTGTATCCTTTATGACACTGGCATGGGGGTAGCCCAGTGACAATATAAACCAGGCTGTTTAAAAGCAGGTGACAAAACCCGTGAACGTTAATTTTAAAACTGTTTCAGATTACTATTTTTCTGTGATTAACTGAAGTTGACTTCAACCTGCTTTGAGATGTCAGTGTTAACATGATAAAATTCATTGCTTTTTAACAAACTTACTGGTTTTAGTGACTGTATTTATTCTGTACGTTGCACATATGGAATATACTCTAGAGTAAGTGGAAGGTCACTTGATAAATCCTTGCTCCAAAGGTAAAAGTGGGTATGATTATATGCAACAAAAACCTGATACATATTAAGTAGTGTGACAATGCTCCACTGAACAAATGTTTCTTGAAAGGAGAGTGGAAGCCATTTGGTACAGGAGGCTTGCTTTGCCCTCTCGTGTGATGGGAAAACAGGACCTGACAAGGGTGCTTCACAGTTGCTGTGGAGCAGCAACACCCACAAAGCCAACACGGCTGAAGTAGCATTGTTAGAGAAAAATCTTTGAAGTCCATAGAGTCATACATCCCCTGAATCTCCTAAAGTGCCCTGGAGCACCCCAGTGCCAAGGCCAGGTTATTTTCCCAGCCTGAGTGGCTGTGAGTCACTGCTTGGCAGACTTAGCTGGCCTCCCAGAACCAGTTCTTTTGAGGCTCGTAGAATGCTGCTGCAAAACAGAAATGAATCTGTTCTACCCCAAAAGGACTGTTTATAGCTATGGCCAGCCCCAAACTCTTACACAGTTAGGGTCACTCAAGCAGACAACCACTGAGGGTCTGTTCTGCTGAATAATGCAGAACAGCACTTGTTTACTGTGCTAAAGAGTTGTCTCAGGAATAGAGATACCTGTTTGGTGGAGGGCTGAGGCCTTTAAGAAGGTTACACAGGATTCTCAACTCTGCTGGACATAGCTGGTGAAACTAATTTGATCTCATATGCCTCAGCTCCTCCTCTGCCTACTCCGGGATGGAGCCACACTAATATGTGGGAGAAAATAAGCAATGAAGTTGTGAAAATAACCCATATCCCTCTTATTTATTGGGAAAGAGGCACAACCAAGCATAGGGGATCTTGTGAAATCATTGGTTAGGCAACAAGGAATAAACATCCCCCTTCAGGCTGGGGGTGGAAAGTGGTGGGGGAATTAAAAAAGCAGAATAACAAGGCAAGTGAATCAGATATGCCTGCTGTAGTGACTTTCAGGACATTTATTTCTCAGTCAGCAAAACCTAATGAAGGTTTTGGTGAAATACCCTGTCATAGAGAGAGCCATTCTGCTGAAGTCACTGGTGCCATAACAGGAGGAAACTGGTGGGAGAAACTCAGGTTACGTGTGCTTGGGCAGGTCCAGGGTGTGGTGACCACAAGAGTCCTTCCTGTAGCTCCCATAGCTTTTTGCTGGGGTCTCAGCAAATGCACTTCAAACAGATATTGCTCAATGCTTAAGCTTATTACAGTGTTTGGGTTTTTTTTCCTTCCCAATTCACTAGAATGCAAATTAGTGTTGGAAAAGCTGCCTGTACAACCTCTAGCCACTGGATGCTGTTGGTCTCCCTGTGTCACTGGGCTGATGAAAACCTTGCTGGCTTCACTGGAAGCATCATTTCTGAGTATGCCTGGAAATGACACTTAATCACAGGGCCTCAACTTCTGGGGAAATGGCAGGCAGGAGAGCTTATAGAAATGTGCCAGAGAGTCAGGTAACTATTAGGAGACTCTGGGAATCTTCTGCTGGGTATGAGGAAGAAAGAAGAGGATGAGAAGCAGTTTGAAAATCATGTAAGACTCAGGAGAGCCCTGAATCAGCAAAACACAAATTCCTCTGCCTTGAATTTCAAGGCTGTCTGAGCTTAATAAAGTGGCTAAGCAGATCCAGTTACGGCATGGAACAACTCATGTGCATGGAACTGAGTATATGTATTAATGCTTTGCTGGGTTGTGAAGTAGCTCTCAGTAGAATGGCATGGTTACTGCACACTCCTGTCGTTGGGAATTTCCAAACTGTGAAGATAAGTACCTCCAGTAGTGAACAACTGCTCTTGAGGTGCTATAACATAAGATTTTTTGCTTTTTAAATGTGGATGACAGGTTTTATCTCCATGTAGCATTCTTGTGGTACTACTGTGCGATGTGTACAGCCTTTTCTGTGACTGTAGAAATTTCAGGCAGCTTCAGGTTTGTTACCTGGCCCAAGAAGAAATAGAAAGAGTTTTAAATTTGGTCATTATGTTACACAGAACAGTTATTAACATGTTGGACTGGCTTGGCACTGTTACTTTTAAATATAATTAGGTATGGAGAACTCACTGGTTTGAAAGATAAGCTTTTGTAAGCATGTATTTATAAGCATTCTATTTCCTTACACTTTCATACCAAAGGTGACACAGGCACAACTGCTTTTGCACTCTCAGACAATTCTTTTTTGGCATTTCATCAAAACTTCACTGTTGCTGCTGAAATGCAGCTGTAGCTGTATTTCATGGAAATGTTTTATGCAAAATTATTTGAAATTTCTATTGACTTTCTTCTGATCTGCATTTCTTCGTATAAATCTAAAAGTCAAAGTTTCTTTGGGTTCTTCAGGTGCAGGCTATGCAATGATGTTAAAGAATGAAGAACACACTTTGTTCCCGTGGAGACTCAGTCTGTAAAGTCAATCTGTCTCTTCAGTGCATTGAATTATGCATGCTATTTATTTTTTTTTTTTATAAACAGGGCACATATCTGCAGTCTGTCACTCGTGAATCATCACTCATTATACTCAATGTCCTTGCTGAGGCAAGGTAGTTCACTTTGGAATGCATTGCAGGAAGAATTCTATATAAATTGGCATGAAAAAACAGTATAAAACCTCATTCATATTTCCCAGGCATTGGTTGCAGAGAACACAGTTATTCCTCCGATCTACGTTTTCTTCTTGAATTGAATGAGGAACTTAACTCATTACGTTTAAATGCCATGTAATTGACCTCTGCCCTGACCCAATATTCCCGGGGAATCGCTCCTGCTCTGACACTGCTGCAGAGGAGATCTGCCTTTGGTGCGGAGGCGACTTCTTAAGCGCCGGATCCTTGTTCGCCTTCCAGGATGGGCAATGCGCCGGGATGGCGACAGAGCAACTGGGAAATAATTACAAAACACGTATCTGGAAGGAGGATGAGGAAGTGAAATCAGACGGCTCCACCGCCCTACGGGAACGGGGAAAAAAAAAAAACAAAACAACAACCAACAAATCCCCAAGCAGATGGTGAGTGTAAACACACCGGAACGGAGCTGAATTGCTCCCGGGGAGGCTCGGACTTCCACCCCCTCGTTTCTCGCCCGAGGAGGCCGGGGAAGCCGCTTCACCCCTCCCGACCCTGCGCTGGCGCTGAGCCCACCGGGGTGCGGCCCCTCCGACCCCCGCCTCACCGGTCNNNNAAAAAAAAAAAAAAAAAAAAAAAAAAAAAAAAAAAAAACCACAAACGGCAAAGCAAACAAAAAAGGGACCCGATCCATCCCGCCCTTCACCTGCAGCAGCGAGGCCGGAGCTGACTCTCGGGGAGGTACAACCGCACGGCACCGGCGTCTTTGTAGTGGGGCGGGCAAAGGGCTCGGCGCCCGCAGGTGTCACCCGGGGCAGAGGCAGCGCTGGCGGGGCCGCTGTGACGGAGGGGGGAGGCCCGGGGCCGTCGTGGAGCCCGGCGGGCCCGGCCTGCGATGAACCTCAAGCGGGGGCAGCCGGTGCCGTGCGGTTGTACCTCCCCGAGAGTCTGCTCCGGCCTCGCTGCTGCAGGTGAAGGGCGGGATGGATCGGGTCCCTTTTTTGTTTGTTTTGCCGGGTTTTTTTTTAATGTAATTTTTTTATTATTGTTATTTTTTTTCCCCTTCCCTTTTCCTTTCCTCTCGGTGTTTATGAAGCAATCTGCAATTAACCTTGGGGATGACAGGGAGGAGTCGTTTTGGAAATGTGAATGGGTAAAGCCAGGGCACGGATGGTTGTGTGTGGCCTTTGAGGTGGGGTTTGGAAGCAGGAGGTGGAGAATGCTGCCTGCGATTTCCAAAAAGGCACGGCATGCTGAAGAGGTGGAGAGGATTGTGATGGTAGTGCTTGTTATGGAAGAAGTTTGTGCAATAGACAGTTTTTGTGTTGGTTTTCCTAGTAAGAAGAGGTTATCTTTTGCTTCTGGCAAGGAAAAGAAAGTTGTTGGAAACTGTCTTGCAAAGGAGCAGGGTGGTTCTGCTTTTCCACTGGGAAGGGACCACTCCATGGGTTTGTCTCTTTCACTATCAGATTGACAACAGCAAGCATCTTGGCATAGAGAGAAACTGCAGTGCACTTTATTTCTTATACACCTTGATAGTTGAATGTAACTAGAAAGGAGACTCAGAATCTCCTCTTATCCTTTTCTACGCCAGATGTGTTTTTTCTGTCTGGTATATATTGCACTTGAAGTGTTAAACTCTCAGGGGGCATGGAGATGGGGATGTGAGGCAAGGTCTACTAGTTACTTCAAACAATTCTCCTTGCTCATACTTAAGAAGGAGAGAAAGGAACATGTTGTAAAAGCAGCTGAGGAATATATAAAAGTGAAATATTAATGAACTGAAAAAGCTCCGATAGCAAAGACGTTGTGCCTAATCATTCAGGACTTATCTTGTCCTCTTCACAACTCCTTATTGGATGTGTCTCTGTAGTACAGATGCAATTGATATACAGGACAGCAATTTTTGTGTTTATGTAGCTAACAGTAGTAACAGGAATGCATAACATTTCTTTGCATTAGTGATCACCATCTCTGCAGTGGCTTGCTTTAGCCACAATTTTTGAAGCTGCTTTAAGGACAGGCAATTGTTGCAGAAACAGTAAAAAATATTTCAAGAATGTTTTCTTAGGAAGGGAGATGGGAAAGGCTGTCTCAGTCCTGGAATAGGCCAGAGGAACAACTAGCTTGAGAAAATCTTCCTAGGGACATAATAATGTCTCTCTTTAACCTGAAGCTATTATTTGTCTCTGGCATCCCAAATGAAGAACAACATCCCCCAACTCGGCAGCACTGTCTCAGGAAAAGGCAACACATAGCTGTCCCAGGGCTGCTGAGAGTATGTCATGTAAACAAGGGATATTTTCTGAAAAATGGGGTTCCTTCACTCCCTGGAGTCTAGGGTGCAATGGTCTGTGTAGTTAGAAGAACTTTCCCAGTTTGGCTTGGAGGGATACAAAGTGCAGCAGCCTCCTGTGGCAGTTCAGTGGGGTAATTTAGTTCAGTGGAAAAGTTGTCTGTCAGTCCCGTGGGTGCAGTTTTGTAGTGGTGGCTGTAGTCTCTGGCAGGACATTTTAGAATAGCTGGTGCACGAGTAAGGCCTGAGCAAAGCTTGGGGCAGGTCTGAGTAGGGGGATAGACGTGGAGAGCTGTACCAGCAGGAGGACCTGGAGCAGCACGCAGGTAATGTACCATGTCTGGGTTAGAAGAGAGAGCGTTTAGTATTCTGTTAGTCACAGAAGATGCTGAAAAAGCATTTTGTATCCTCAGGTCTAAGCATATAGTAGTGTAAAGCAGAGTCTCATGCTGCTGTGTAAGCTGGGTGTATGTGGTTGAATTCCTTCCTCATTCAGGCCTTATGCCTCACACAAGGCTTTGTAGTCAATATCTGGACATTGAACAACTTCAGTTTGTCACTAGATGAAATGTTTCATAAATTGCAAGCAAGCTGCAGAGGTGTTTCTCCAGCTGGACTAATTCTTACTCTTCCATGAAGGTTTGTGAAAGATACTTTGTTGGAGCAATCCACCTGGAGTAGCTGGAAGGTCAGAATTGCATAAGGTACACGTGCTGAGTTTTGTTTGTGTTGTGAATGGCACAGACATGAGTAACTGAGAAAAGTATTTGGTCAAAATAAACTTATTGTAGATTTTGAAAAACGTAAAAATCTGCACATTCTGAAGACATAATAATAGAGTTTACATTTCTGGATTGTGTTCACTGTACTTCTGGAAGTGTCCTGATGTAAGGAAGCTGTGTATTTACCAGGTGTTTTGAGGCAAGGTAGGAAGTAAAAGCTACACAGTTGTTTTTCCTTGGTTGATTAATACAAATCAAGCCTGAGATGAAATAGATGAAATTTGTGTGTCAATGAAAGTATTAATGAAAAAGACATTTGATAGACACTTCAAGTCAAAAATCTATGATTAAATTACTAAGCAATGCATATTTTATTTTTGGAATGACTGCTAGCTGGTTAGGGGGAAGAACTGCACTATATCCTCTACCTTGCAGAAGTTACTGCTTGATTCAGTGCCTCAGGTCTTTCTCTTGTCAGTAGTTCTGCTGCAACGTGAGAGGCTTGTCCAGGAGAGGAGGAGGAAATAAAATATGTACACAAATAATGGCAAGTAGGGGCTGGGTTTGCTTTTGGAGAAATAATTAGGATGCTTTGTCAGGTTTGTTCTCCTTATTGCCTTTGTTTGGCTTACCCTGGTGAAGTAAATGTACTTTTGTATTAGACCTTAGCTATTGAATGTATGGGCTATGCAAGGTGACAAATACAAAACTTGTAAGCACTTCAAATGTGTAGTGTGATTTGTGCTTGGAACATTTGATGCATATTCCTATGCTTCATCAAGAGCCTGTAGCTTTGAGGAAGATGCAGCCGTGTATTTATTTACGTGCAGTTGTATTAAATCTGTACAGCTGTTTCCTGATGGAACATGTGGTTATTTGTATTTGACTGCTTTTTGCCTTGTTCCCACTGCACAATGTGACAAAGTGTTTTGCTTAGGTAATATAAGCATACAGACTCTGTGACTGAAGGCTGTGGGATCATTTTTCTGTTCAATGGCAACAAAATGTTAATGGTTACTACAGGGGCTACTGCTTTTGCCTGAAGTGTGGTCTGTGCTGTACCAGGATAGTTGTTCTATAGTAAAATATGATGGTTGTGTAAACAAGCAACCACAAGCAAGCAATAAGGGAATACAGAAAAATCCTGAATTTGTAAATAGAGAGAAATTTTTTAAAAGTGCACTGTAATCTGTTGTGTGTTTAACACTCTGTATAAAAACTATTAAAAAAAAAACCCAAACAAACCAAAACCCAAACACCCAAATACACTATGGAGCTGTTATAAGATCTGAATGACTGTTTTTATATCAGTAGTGTTACAGCCTTATTTTACGAGATGTTCCAGACACTACATACCCAGATGTTCTAAACTGACTAAATTGACAGGTACTATTTTTTTCCGTGGTTATTGCTATGGAAGCCTCTGTGAGTTTTGAGGTATGAATACGTAATTATTCTTCTTCATAGGTAGGAAATCAAGCAGTGATTGTCACCAAGTCACACAGATGATTTGCGATAGACTTAAACTGGAATGTGCATCCCAGGTCCCAATATCTTATATTAACTGTATTTGGAGCGTGTGTGGTGGGTTGTTGGTTTTTTTTTTATTTTATTTTATGTATCATTTGGCATAGATCTATAAGGTTCTTACAGATCCAGTTGCAGTGTTTGGGTGCTAGGCAACTTTTTCTCTGTAAAGACTGAGTACTGTGGCTTAGATTTCTCCATCTATGGGAAACAAGTTTTTCCTGGATTTTGGTTTGGTTTTTAAGTTTGAGAGAAAGCAGTTCAGCACTCCTAGAATGTAATGACGCTTTTACATTATTTAAGGAAATACCACTTAATTTTTTATAATGCTCTAGCATATCAGGAATTTGAGATCCAGCTCAGCCAGTAATGCTTCCGAGGGGCACAGCTGCCTTCCAGTTTGAAAGACTAGTGTGGCTGGCTGGTAGGAAGCTTTAAAAAAATACCCTTTCCCTACACATTTTGGTAGTGCAAATCATTGCTTCTGAAAATATATTGATTCTAGTGTGTTTTCAAGTCTGTTTTTCTTCTTTTATTCTTGCTTACGGGGCCTCTTTTCTGCTCCTTTGATGTGTCATCTTGAGGTGATATCTTCAAATGTTATAATGTGAAGATAGCTGCTCTCAAGTGATTAATTAGTTTTTGTATAATACAATGAGATTTAGATTTAGGTGAGAGTACAGAATTATTCTACAGGTTCCTCATCTGGATATTGCTTGTAACATAGTCTTAACTTGTCATTTGAAGCAGAACCTGTGCAAATTGCATCTGTGCAAATGTCACGTTCCAGTGATGTTAACCTGTTGTTATCAGCCACGATAACAAAATCTCAGGTCCTGACTAAGACAAAGTCATCTGGTACAGCCAGAACCTGGTAGGAGGGATGTACTATAAGGTGATAATGCAGCTTTTCCCCCCTGTGAAAGTAACTGATCAGCATTTTGTATGTGCTTTGTATTTTGTTCTGTGTACTAGGTAGTAGCTCCAAATTCTTTGGTGGAGCTGCATAAAACATGCATGTGGAGTAGATGAGGACGAAGTAAAAGGAATGTAGACAGATTTGTTTGTCAGCTGTTAAGACCTGACACTACAAATGGCAGATCTAAAGATCTGCCAGTCTTTATCTTATAGCTAGTAAACTCTGGGGCATCTGCTGAGATAGAGGAAGAAAAAGGCAGAGAGAAGAGTTGGTGGGGAATAAAAGAAAAATCATCTGTTCTCCCAGCTCAGATCCTTTGTTCTGCTCTGTCACAAAAAGGCTGTTAGAAGTAGTCCAGGGATTAGTCCCATTATTCACAAGCCCTCCTATTAGCATCCTGATCCAACGTGGTTTTGGTGACTGTCTGTCTGTGGCAGGGTCTCAGCAAATTTCACACCAGTTTTTAGTACTTGCTCATGGCCCTTAACAAGGGAGTAATGTACAGTTGCCTGTTAATGATAGGTTTTGTTAGAGATTAGACTTCTAAGAGTCAGAAATCAGAACTAGAAGCTACCAGACTGTTTTAGACAATTAGATCAGCAGCTCTGCTACACTTGTATACAGTTTTGGTACACAGAAAAGTCAGTCTGAACTCTTCATTTAGTATTCAGCATGAGCTAAGAGCATGCAAACAGCCACCTTACCTGGCATAGCTAGAGGCCTAATAACTTGATTATGCACCTGATCTTTGTCAAGAGACGTATTATTTATGCCTACAATAGTTTCAAATTAAGAGTGTTAGCAGATGAAGACTAGGGGATTAGTAAGACTTGACTGAAGTTTTCAGCTAACCCATCCTGTGAGTTGCTTGCAGGCATATATAGTATTCCCTAGACACCATAGGGATCAATTTTCTGGAGTAAATACTGCATACATACATACACATAATACAAATATTCTTTGTGAAAGTCAGGAGGTAAGCTGTGGTGCCTTCAGTTGAAAGCTACTCTCTGTTCAAGGGGTGTAATTTGTGAATTTGTGGTTCAGAGAAAAGGATTTCTTTAATTTACTTGCTCAAGTACAGTAAAATCCAGGCATTTAAAAATTTGCTCTCAGATCTCTAAATACTTAATTTATGGGGTGGGGGAGAGAGCAAATAACAACAACAACAACAAAAAACCCAACTCATCTTGCTTTTAAGGAATTTAATATGTTGTGGGCAAGGTGTTTCTGAAAGCTGTGTATTAGCAATACACAAGTTAATGTAACCTTAGTTTAGGAGGGCCTCAGGATGATACTAGTCATTAAAGAAAGTAAGCAAGTTATAACTGTGAAAGGCTGTGAGAATTTCAGAGTTTTTGTCTGTTTTCTCATGGTTTCATATGAATTTGATGGAGATCCTATAGTGTAGCTATTTTATTGTGCTTCTGTATGCTTTGAAAATAGTCAAGGGGAAAAAAGTATATCTAAAGGCAGCAATTCTCTACTCACGTTCATGATTTTTCTTTTCCCTTATAGTGTACAATTGCCCAGGACAATGCATGTGACTTCCAAAATGCTGAAGTTGAACATCAGAGAAATTGTAAAACACTTACACAGCACTATATCTTATGCAGCATTTTCTAAATATAGACTAAGTCCTTGCTGTAAAGAGTTTGTATAGTTAAAATAAAACAAGACTTGACATGACACAGAACAGCTTGAGAGAGACATGAGAGCTATTGGTGAGGAACTGAACAACTGTTTCAAGTCAAGGGTTTGAGGAGGGCTTGACAGGACAGTGAAGGTGGCCCACCCCCCAATTAAAAAAAAGAAAAAAAGACCCAGGAGTTGGAGCTTCATTTGTTGCCCAGGTTTTTGTTCATGGTTTTTAGAAATAACTATTTCTTTCTAATTTAGATAGTAAAAGCCAATGGCCAAATTAAAGACAGGCAGTAGCTTTTGAATTACCTCAGCACCTCTCCCTTGGTATATTGTTAATTCTTCTCCATTCCTCTTGGAGGTGTTTTTCTGTCCTGGAAGTTGATAAAGGACTTTGTGAACCTTTGGTGAACTGTGTTGCTCAGAGAATAGATGAAAACACAGCAGAGTGAAAATAATTTACCCTGATTTTCTATGGAAACAATACTTGCTGTCCAACTGTCCTGGTGTATTGTTTGTGTATTAATCTGCACCAGATATTTTTGAACCTGTTGGCTGCTATTGACAGAATAACAGAAGTCTTAGCTTTAAGTTTTGCAGAATCAGAGGAGAGGGAGAGGGACTCGTGTAAGTTCTCTGGCTGAGAGAAAAGTTGCTTTGTGAGCTCATTCTATGATGAGTTCAAAGATTCAGCTTAGGAGAGGAGTTGTGTGTGTGTGTCTTGGCTGCTGGGAGCTTCTTCAGTGTTAAAATGAATTAACCACAACATGAAAATCTGCAGGTAACTAAGCATCTGGTGCTCATAATGATATGTGAGAAAAAAAAACCACCAAACCTGAGTGGTAGGGTGGAGCTCTCATTCAGGGCTCTGAACTGACGCCTGCCTAATGAGAATTGATTTGTTTAAGCCAGTATGCTGTATCCATTTACATCACCTGAAGATTTGTCTTTCTTTTTCTTTTTGATACTTACCTACCTGCATTCCTCAGGAAAGCATGTTGCAGATGTAGAGCTTTAGTTCAACTCAGCTGTTGACTGGAAAGGTAGCAGGTATTGTGTTTTAAGTTAGGCTGTTTTCATTGATATGCAGCAAACCTGTCAGAAGAAGCAGAGGGGGCTGGACTCAACTTCTTTTTGTTGTGTGGTGTCAGAAAAAGATGGGGAAAGCCTGAGTAAAATGTACTGTCAAGAAAAGGTGCTAACTACTTTCGAATGGATTCATCTAACTGGAAGAAGACAGTGAGCTGTGCATTGGGCTGGCTGCAGTGTGAATAACTGAAGGGAAGATACCAGTTAGAGATACCCAGCTGGAGATGGGAATCTAGTGAGATATGCTCTGCTGCCATGCAACATCTCTATGCTACCTCTGGTTTAAGAAGGTATACTAAGTGTAGAAAAGTAGGAGGAAGCACAGAGCAGCTGTTTTTCTGTGCAGTAGCAAAATGTTTACCAATTAGTAGTGAATACAAATTCCAAATATTTGTATTCAAATGGTGTTCAGTCCTACCAAAGTGCTTCAAGTGTTTTTTGCTCTAGTAGAAAATGAGCTTAGAAATAAAGTAAGGGAGTATTTGTGTCAAAAGAAACTTAACTTACCATTCTGTATGTCTGTTTCAGTACTTCAGTCTTTTTGCTGAGATTTAGTAAAAGTTACATTTCTGAACCATATCTTATCACACTTTGTGGTGGAGAAAATACAGAATAAACGTTATAGAGAATGACTGTGAAAAATACTATGTTGCGAGTGGTACAGGAACAAACAGCCAAAACCTCCTCTTGTGGTTATTTATTTTGGAAAACAGTTTGGGCAGGGCACTATGGTGATTATACAAAAACCTGTTCTTGCTCTGTCAGACAGGTGTGCATTACTGTGTTCCTGTAAAACCATTTGGGGAGCTTGTGTGCAGACAATGCACCTGCTTATTGGAATGAAAAATTGAGCTGAGATAAACTGGTGTGCAGGGGACAAGAAAGTGACTCAAGGGTGAAGCATCCTTTTTAAGCTGGGATTCTTGCTTTGGCACTGCAAGAGTTTTGCCTTTCTTCACGGTAGTTGCTCTTCAGTCCCTGTTTGTTGGGCTTCAGTTGTGATCTGGTTTCTGTATGTGTGTATTGGACCTTTTGTAATTTATCCATTACAAATGATTGTGACTCAGGAAAGCTGTTTCATGGGCTACTTTATTATCATGAATACCACAGACCTATAACACTTAGGGGTTTACCAGAGGGATTTAATGAACCCTGTGACAATAGAAACAATTACAAGGGTGGTGGAAAGAATCCTTGAATATATTATTTTTATTTCCCTGGAGTCAATCTTCATATCAAAGTAAATTAGCCAGAATACACTGCTTAGACATCTTCTGGATTCCCAAGTCAAAAGCTATTATGAACAAAATGTAATTCTCTTTATTCCCTATGCTGCAATTCTTAGACAAAGTATGCTTCTCTTGAAGTCAATATAACTGAATGAAGTGATATTCTATGTACATTGATGGTGCAAGGGGAAAGATGCCAGTCACTGTGAGATGTATAGGGAAAATTATTAGGAGAAATTTTGCTATGAATTTTGTATTTTTCTGTGTTAAGTAGATTTTCCCCATTTGTTAATCAAGGCATGAAAAATGAACAGGTGTTTTTCTGGTAATGATTGCTAGGTCATAGCCTGCCATATCGTCCTGTGAAGATTTTTCTGAAGGATCCAGTGTTTTGTCACGAATCTCGTTTTAAGAATCAATCGAAGACCCATGGAGACGTGTGCTGTGCCAGAATGGGCTGTTTGCATGCCTCACTTTGTCTGTTTAACACCCTGAGGGTTTTCCTACTGAGTGGCATTTACAGGAGAGGTCAGATTTGATGGAAATCGGAATGATATCCTAGCTGGTGATGGAACAATATATTTCTTGTTTATACGTCCAGGAATATATGCATAGAGAGATGAATTTCAGTGTAATCCTCAAACAGTTTGCTATGTTGTGCTAATCTCTACTGCTACATCTGATTACTAAAGAAAAAAAGCCTGCAGTAGGTTTTAAAAGTTTCTGCCATCTGTGCTGGTGCTTACCCTTCATTCACTGTAAGATTGTGTTGTGAGCAGCTTGAGAGGCTCCCCATGTATTACAGCCTTTTGTGCTCTTGTTACCTTCTGTCTCCCTTTTGGGCTCTGCCTGTTCAGATAGAGCTGAACGCAGGTCCCGTCTCACCAGAACAATGCTGGATCCTCACATCCTTTGCTTTAGTTCTCAGCCTCGCAGCTCTGGCTGTGGGACCTTTTTGTACTGTATCTGAAATAACACCGTGCGCAGCAAAGTTTTCACAGCGAAAAGGTCTCCTAGGTCTATTCCAGCAAGAGGAACTGTCCTTTCCAGCTCGTTCATCCCTGAGCTCTTAGTGCACGTGGGCTGGTTTTATCCTGCTTGCCTTGAGAACTGTCTCTCCAAATCACCACCACATAAGTGACTGTACCCTTCAGCTGGCTTTCGGGATTGTGCTCATCCCTTATCCTCATCCGACACTTCTCTATTTCTGTTTGTTGGGGATATCTTGCTAGGTTTGAAACCACAGGAGGAGGGGGATGGGATAGACTTCTAGCAAGACAATAGCTTGCTGGCAGCTCCTGGTCTACTTTATGGTGTTCATGAGTTAGTGTAGGTGAAAGGAATATGATTGCTTGTGATGGCTGTGGAGGAACAGGCTGTCGTCTTTTGAAGAGCTGAGTAAGGGCCACAATTCACAACAATGTTGTCCATGCTGAAGCACCTCATTCATCTAAATCACATTTAGTCAATGTCCTGAATATAATAAACAATATGTCATTAAAGCTAGTCATGGCCTCCACGGGCTTTTGAGAAAATACTATCATTACTGAAAAGCTGGGTTAATCTCTCCCTAAATCCATAAGTAATTCAGGCTGTTACTGTGGTTTCAGCACTCTTCCCTAGAAAGCACAGACCAGTTGAATCATGGAGATCAAGAAAATAACCTACACATATAAAATCTGAGAACTAATCCCCGTATTTCAAATATTCAATGAATAATTTATTTAAAATATTTTAAATCTTTGAAATATTTAAAGTGTCTTTAAAGCGCCGTTTCAGCAAGCCTTGCTTCTTTGGATTTTTCTTTCTAAGTTTTTTTGGTTCATGATAGAGGTTCCAGGTATGCTGTTATTTCCCCCCTTGGGCTGTACTGAAACTAAGTATTAAAGACAAAAAAATTGGCGGTGTCAATGCTTGGGTGTAGTTAGACATAGATGCCTAAAAGGTTTTAAATTTCATGCTGGGAATCCCTTAAAATAAAGTTGTGGGTTTGAAAGAGAAGGTTGTACATCATTTGAATTATTCACACAACTTGCTGGAAGGAATAAGCACTGTCAGAAAAGGTAGTTATCAAATTTTAAAGATTTTTGGTTTAAAGGGGTTTTCCTCCCCAGTGTATATGTTCTCTAGGTCAGTTGTATTGTGAAAAAGAGAGAGAAAAATAATACTGGTAAGTTGTTTTGCTTGCTGAAAATCTATTATCTGTGTTTGTTGATTATTATTGACTTGGATAAATGAAATTAGGTGGAGCTAGTTTTTAAAAAAATAATATTTTCTAACATGTTGTTTATGCAAAGGGTAGGTCAACTTGGAGCTTTGTGCCACAGTGTGTGCTGAAGGTTGTAAGTCTGTATGTTTTTGAGGGAATGCAGGACAAGCTGGAACTGAAGCCCAGTGAGTGTTATCAAGTATGCAGAAATTCTGATATGAAAATTGTAGAGCATGGGAAGAATATCTGGGGTGGGGCAATATCTTATGTTTTTCCTGAACATAAGATTTTGGCCATCCCTGAGGCAGGTGTTGAGGCTGGCTGCTTTTCAGGAGTGGCAGTGCCAGATCGAAGTTCTTCATTCACAAAGAATCCTCAAATGAGAGGTGTTTACAGTTGTGGATATCAAGAAATGAAAGTTGTCCTGAGAGCTAGTTATGTCCACGGTGCCTAGGATAATGCAAATTGCATGAGCTGACAGTCTTATTCTGTGAGCTAAGGGAATGCTGCTGGTGAGCTTTTTGTTTTTTGAACTTTGATAATCCGCTGCCCCAGGTGGCCAAACAAGGGAGATTTGGTTTTCTATGTATCAAATGATGGAAACACTTCCTTGGCAGCTGAATTAATTTCAGATTCTCTAACATGACTTCAGATTAACATTACATTTCTCACTGCGAATGGTATTTAGCCTCTCAGCTCTGTTCCTAAGAAGAAAAAAAAAATCCTTTCTCTGAGGTATTTGTGTTTTAGACCCGAGCTCCCCTACTTTCTTACATAGTGTCTGTGTCACAGTTTGACCCATGAACAGGTAACAGCCTGGAAGGTGCTGTGGCCATGAATAGCATCACTTCTTTTCAAAAAACAGCTCTTAAACTTTCAGAGTATAGGTGAACAAAAGGGTTGTTAGATTATACATTATACATGGAATTCAGTTTCAAAGAATGATCTGTATTGCGTAGTAAGATGAACTCGCTTGTACAAGGTTTCTTTTAATAAGCTAAAGGAAGCATCACATAAATAGGAAGGAAAAATATAGGTCACCTTTAAACTTCACTAGAAAAAAATAGTGACTTGCTGAAGTAGTAGATAACCAATCCCAGTTTCACACAGGGGATGAGGCTACACTATGTCTGCACAAGGGAGTACTGAGCAAAAGTAAAGGATGTGGCTTTCCTGCTGTACATTTTGCTAGTGAGACTGCTTGCTGATGAGTCAGTTTGGAGTCATATATTGAAAAATATGACACCTTTTTGTGGAGGGTTTAAAGAAAATGAGGGAAGCATATTCAAGAATCAGAAAATGTTTTACCCTGCAGGGTTAAATCTTGTATTAGCCTAGAGTTAAGAGGGGGGAAAAAAAAGGGGACTTGATAAACAGAAATGTGGAAACGCAAGTGCAGGTAACAGGAAGCTTCTTGAAACAGCATGGTATTTAGGTATAGTTTAGTAGTTGGAATTAAAAGAACATTTTCTATAAAGCCCCTGGTCTGAATATGAAGCAATTTCTATAGACTGTTATACAGGAGGTCTGAAGTGATGCTCATCTCAGCTGCTCCATCCCTAAAAATCTGAAAATAATGGGGTTGTTTCTGGGATGCACACTATTGCCTGGTAAATTTTATTTTAAGATTCTGTGATAAGTGGATTTAAAAAGTAATGATTTTAACAAAGTCTGCAGTCCAGGCATCTTCCGATTAACACTAAAATGTTTTTAATATGGAAGCATTTTTCACTGCTCATGCTGATTTACTCTGTTCATTATGTATTTTTAATAGCTTAGAGTAGTAAAATGATTTAGCCTCTTCCATCTTCATGTTCTTGTGTGCTAAGACAGACTTAATAAGAAAGCTGCTGGAGAGAGGTTAATTAATTTAATTGGTTTCAGTGGGAGTTAAAAAAATAAATATAGATCCAGTTCATTTTCTCACAGAAGTCTGTTTTCTATAAGCCTGTATATTGAATTAAATTTGGCTTAAAAACTGTTTAAAGTAACTTCTTTTGATACGGCCTAAGGGCAAGGATGGCTCAACTTTTTTGGGAGAAAGAGGAATCCAGGAGCAGGAAAGGGCCCTTGCAGAAGTGACATCTGTGCTGAGTGCCAGACTGTGTTCAGGAGGAGGTGTTCAGCTGCTGGGTCTGTGATCACTGCTCGAGCAGCTGTTCTCTGTCTCCTCCAGGTGATGGCCCTGGTGGAAGTGTCCTCTGTGCCTGGTATGCCCCACAGGCAGTCCTCTTGATGGTCCACAGGGCTAGCCAGTGTTCATAGCTCTTATTGGAGGTTCTTCCTGCAAATCTGTTCAGCAAATCTACACTTATAGTCTTATTTTCTTGAAAATACTGAATAAAAACGATACAGCTTATTTTTTTTTTTTTAATTTTTTTTTTTTTTAACATAGAAATTGGGGGTTTATAGATTTTGCTTGCCATCCCTAGCTATGACTGCAGCTACTTTCCACGTTTCCTGCTGGCCTTTTGCCTTTTACATCCGTGGGTGCACACAGTTACAGTCCCTCCCTATCCTACATTAGCAGTCTGTGCCAGGAGGAGCCCTCAGAGACCATGGCTTAACTCTGCTTAGGCTTTGCTGTACAAGCCTGTTGTCAGACAAAGCTTCACATGGAATTCACATTTTCATTATGAAAACGTGCATCTAATTTGTTCTTTCAGCTAACTGAAATGAGAGATGGGTGGCATCTGTTTAATAAAGTCCATCACCGTCTGGAGATTAAAGGGGGAAATATTTATACTTTCCTGGATCTCAGTGTATTGGCTTCATATTTCTATAGGGGCTCAGTGCTGACCTGAAGTTTTATAAGACACTTCATATCTTTGGTACGTGGCTTGAAACTGTTATGAGTGCATTTCCATATTGACATTTTCTTGGGCTCTAGTGTATATATAAATATCTTATCCATAAATTTGAACCCACAGAATGTGGAAGTGAGCTTTACCAGTCCTTTGTCTGAGATGCCCAGTACAAAGACCCTAATTTAACAAGGTTTCTCTCATTTATTTCATTTTATTCTTCCTTACATCAAAATAATTTGTATTTTTAGGAATTTAGTGTACTTTTTTTCTTTCTTTTTTTTTGAAATGGTACTTCTCCAAAGAAATCTTTGTGCCAAGAGGTGGATTCAATCCCATCAGCATTTCAAGAGGAAAGCAAACTCAAAAGGATCATAGGTAGTTCAGGGGTACCATATGTTGTCCACTACTTTGTTGCAGCTGGATTCTTCAGAAAATTGTTGTGGTGGCATTTTGTGGGGTGACACGTGTGGAGGACATATGGCATGTTTCTTGCCTGCCTATGAACTTCTGATGTTCAGCACAGGCATAGTGTCTTTTTTAATATAGGTTTTGTATGTGTGTGTGTGTGTGTATATATGTATATATATATATATAAAAACCTTCATTTTATACTAAAGTATCATAGAGTAGGGTCATAAGGCATAATTAGGCAAGCTATGATTAAAGTACTACTGAGTTGTGTGGTTTAGGATGATGCATTATTTCCTTCTGGACTGATGCCATTTCTTTCATGTGGTTTCCATGTCTGCAATTTCTTGTTCTTCAAAATATGATTAAAGATTCAGCAGACATGCACAAATACTGACGTAGTGGGAAGTTCAACGTTTTAACAACTTTGAGGCATAAATCCCCCTCCCCCTCCCCCCATTTCTTTATTAAAAATGCTATTTAATACTTAATCACATGAAAATCTTTGCTAGTGGAATATGAGAGGAAAAAATAGAAACCACAGAATTCGGCATATGTGGTGAAGTTGAACCTTACATATCTAATATATTGCAAATTAAGGGCATGTTCAAAGGCTGTCTGTGCATCAGCTGTTCCAGTTACACGGGAACAGTCTGTAGAGGGTGCATCGGTTGCTGAGGGTGGTTGTAAGTGTTTTGGTGACCAAACCATTTGGATAGGGATGCCCTGCTTAAAGAACTGTCTTGTGTTTTTTCACACACATATGTGGTAGAAGAATTTCTAAACTCTGTTGGATCAACTGCCTTAGTACCATATTCCAGCTTTTGTGTCAGTAAAAGATGAGAGGGGTCCTCAGGACATTTGTCTGCCTGCATCATGAATGGAAACATTCCTTCAGGGAAGTCTGTGGATAATGTGTGGTACAGGTAGAGAGGGAGAGCAGTGAGAGCCTGTGAGGAGGGAATGGAGGAATCTGGTGTCAAGGAAAGAGTGATGTTTTATATGTATGTGTGCAGGTTGTGTGCCAGGAGCTTGATAGTGTGTTAGAGGCTGGGGAACTGCTGACCCTGAATGATGTTCCGGGCCCCTCAGTTCAGGAAGGAGATTGAGGTGCTGGAGCAGGTCCAGAGAAGAGCAAGGAGGCTGTGAAGGGATCCAGCACAAGTCCTGTGAGGAAGGGCTGAGGGAGCTGGGGGTGTTCAGCCTGGAGAAGAGGAGGCTCAGGGGAGACCTCATCACTCTCTACAACTCCCTGAAAGGAGGTTGTAGGCAGGGGGGGGTTGGTCTCTTCTCCCAGGCAACTATCAGCAAGACAAGAGGACACGGTCTTAAGTTGTGCCGGGGGAGGTTTAGGTTGGATATTAGAAAGAATTTCTTTACAGAGAGGGTGATCAGACATTGGAATGGGCTGCCCAGGGAAGTAGTGGATTCTCCGTCCCTGGAGATATTTAAAAAGAGACTGGATGTGGCACTCAGTGCCATGGGCTGGGAACCACAGGGGTAGTGGATTAAGGGTTGGACTTGATCTCAGAGGTCCTTTCCAACCTGGATGAATCTGTGATTCCTTTTGGAACAGAACAGCTGGGAGGCTGCAGTTGTTTTGCATGACTCTGTTCATCTGGGGCTTTCAGGGGAAAGGCAGCAGCACCAGTGTCAGATGGACAGTCTGACAGTGAATGTTGCTTTGCTTCTCCCTTTCTGTCAAAAATCCTGGGCAAAAACAACATAGACTATGTTTGAGTATGTGTGCTGTGTATGTACTTACATAAGCTTCCATCCCTTTGTGTACCCGAATTCTATGATAAAGGTTGTTGCTGCTGCCCAGGGAAAATTGGGAAATGTTTTAGTTGGGAGATCTCTGCATCAGTGATGATAAAAATTGTTTGAATTTCTGTGATTTCCTTTGAAAATTGATTTTTCTCTTGGAGCTGTGGTGTAAGTAAGAGTAAGATGGTATAAAACTTTAGAACAAATCTTTTCTGCTATGGGAATATATAATGCTTTATTAAAAACAATAGCATATTAGTTTTCAGCTGCATTAAAACCTTTTTTATCTCCTTACCATAGCAATAACATTTACTGCTTACACAGTGCTTGACCTTTCCCAAAGCACTTCACAAATATTAATTAATTAGTTTTGAGGCTGAGAAAGCCACCCAGTGCAGAATGTGGGCAGGAGCAGTAAGGACAGCCAGGCCAGGAGAACAGAGTGAATCTTACTACTACACCTCATTATTTCCTGTTGCAAAGACTGTTGTCAGAGGTGGCAGCCTCCTTTCATCCTCCTTCTCTCTTGATAGCTCTTATCTTAAGGAGTCCACCCTGCCTCTTTCTTAATGAATGTCTCCTCTGACAATACACCATGAAGTCTTGCCTCCCATGTACTTAAAGGCCCACTGAGGTTTTCACTGGAAAGCAGCTAATATGGCTGTATTCTCTCAGGCTCAAACTAGGAGCCATTAGGATTTGTGTGGTACCTTCCAAATAGTCACCTCAAGGAGTCTAACAAAGTTGGCGTTTCTCCATTTTGCAGATGTATCCAAGAGAAGACAGAAGTGGTAATAGTATGTTGGTCTCCTGGCAAATAATTTCTCTCCTTAAGTGAATAAATGTTTGTCTTAGTATGGAAAGGAGAAATGCTTTGAATGATGAAAAAGAACAAGATTACAGGACTTAAGAGGTTGAATGTATTTTGCATCCCATGCTTAAGTCAGAGGAAAGGAAAAGCCAGTACATCCATGCATGTCAAACTGGGCTTGTAGTAAGATAGTTCGTACATCTGGGAACTTGTGTAGAAAAATGATTGTTACCACTGCTATTTGACTTCATTAGCAGATTGAGTACAGCAAGCTAACTGAACACCAGCAGCAAAAGAAATTGTCTCGGATCACACCCATCACCATTGCTCCCTGCACTTAAGTGAACCTTCTTTTCTAGTACAGGAACTGCCACAAAAATCTCTGTTTAAATCCCAGTTTTGTTACCAAGCACATTAAACTCTGTTCCTCCTGAGCTCTTCAGAAGCACTGAAACATTCCTCCCAGTCCTGTGTTTCACTGGTACACCAAAACCAGGACCACTGCTGTTACAGGTTTTCCACACCTGCAGCTGCCAGTTACAGACACACCATTAGTATGGTGCTCCCTCTGCCTTTGTTAAGGTGTGATTATGATCTGTGTCCTGGGCTTCTGCAGCCCTCTGAGCTTCTGCAGTGGTTGCCTAGACTGCAGGTACCAAGTTTCACTGCACGTTTTTTTGGGGTTTTTTTGCATCTTGCCCCACCCTGTCCAAAGAGAACAGCATGTCATTTCCAGAGATCAGAGAATAATTTGGGAAGGGGCCTTTAAAGGTCATCTAGTCCAACCCCCCTGCAGTAAGCAGGGACATCCTCAACTAGATGAGGTTGCTCAGAGCTGTGTCAAACCTCACCTTGAACATCTCCAGGGATGAGGCCTCAACTACCTCCCTGGGCAACCTGTTCCATTGTTCCACTACCCTCATGGTGAAGAACTTACTCCTAAAATCCAGTCTAAATCTATTCTTCTCTCATGCAAAACCATGGCCCTTTGTCCTGTGACTTCAGGCCCTTGCACACAGTCCTCCTCCAGCCTCCCTGTACTCCCCCTTCACACACTGGAAGGTCTCTATTAGGTCTCTCCATGGTCTTCTCTTCTCCAGGCTGCACAACCCCAGCTCCCTCAGTCTATCCTCATAGGAGAGGTGTTCCAGCCCCCTGATCATTTTTGTGGCCCTCCTCTGGACCTGCTCCATCAGTGTCCTTCCTGTATTGAGGGTTCCAGAACTGGAAGCAGTATTCCATATCCCACGTGTGGGCTTGGAGTCGAAAAATTGCATAGGAAAGGGAAGAAAGTGTCAAGCAAAGAGGAAAAAGGCAGATGAAATAAGGGAGGAAGATTCACGTTAAAATATGTCAGACACTTTTATCTGGTATTAGGCTTTTGTACTGCCATGTCTCCTGCGTGGCATTTAAACAATTATTTGCTTTTTATTTAAAGTAATTTTTTTTTAACCTTTGAGAAACAGAAACTGGATTATCTGATTTTAATAAGTGATGACTACTTGAGAAGTCAAATGGACTCGGCTGAGAATTCTTTTTTTATCATCTTTGCTAGCTAAAAGCAATCAGTCTAATATGTTATTGTCTCATTGCTGTCTTTCGCTGCACGTTGTAGAATTTGGACTTCATCTTAGGCATCTGCAAAGTAAGAACACAGATATGGCTGAAATCAGTAATTCCATGGCCTATTTAATCCAGTGACCTGCCTTGCCACTCTTCAGNAAGCATTTGGATAAGATGTTGGCTTTAAATACTGTGGTCATCAGCAATGTCTTCTCCATAAAACTGAACACACTGGTTTTGATTAATTCCCAATTTTAGCCTTTGCAGAAGGTGTTGGGCCAGGTATCTGCAATCCTTGGCACCCCTCAGGAAATGAAAGCTGAGAGTGTAGATGGCTGTGATGTAAAGCATCTGTGAATGTGCTAATATCCCATGAAATTATGAATTTTGATCATTATGTGTAGCATATCAATTACTCTTAACTGGCAGAAGGATGTATATATTTATTAAAAATTAAAATAAGACAACTAGACCCTAACAGCATAATTAGTATAGTGTATCATCAGTGCTGGTCTCTTTGTGCTCTTACTTCAAGAGTCAGCTAAGAATGGATGAATATTAATTTTTAGAAGCAACTTGTGGCAAAAATTGTAACCACCTGGAAAGCTGATGTATATGCACAGGGTAGGTATAAGTAAATGCATGCTTTTTTTTTTTGAATTTTAATTTTAGTACACGTATTTGCTTAGTTATGCTTCCTACTTCTTTTCAAGCCCTTTCCACTTTGTGTGTGTTTGGCTTTCTCTATGACAGTATATACTAAAGTTCAGGAATTTTGGGGGCTATTAGGACTGAAGCAGCTAATAGAATAATTTTCTGTAAAAGACTGGTCTGAATAGGTGTAGTTAAACACGCAGTTCCTTACCTCAATAGGCAGCAATTGCACTTTTGTGTAGGGATACTTGGTTAACATCTTATCTGAATGCTGTGTCTGAACTGTAAAGTAGTAAAATTCTTTATATATTTAGATTGCTATGTTAATGCAGTGGTCCTGGTTGTTGCTTTTTTTTTTTTTTTTTTTGGNTTAGGCTGAGATGATTTATTGTGTACTCTCCCATGATTTCTGTGGCCTATGGATGGTTTTCTCAACCATTTGGTGCAGTGAGGCTCCAGGCATCTACTGAACATCACTCACTGTCCTCATCAACAGATACTGCAGGGAGTCTTGGTGTGTGGATAAGATAAGCTTCATGCTGTATGGGGAAAAGTGAAGAAAATTGTTTCATTTTTTATTTGATACAGGATTGTAGAGGGACTTGAATTTCCCTCCTCTTCCCATTCTTCCATGTTTTTCAATCCTGTTGTCACAAAAAGAGTAGTCACAACAGCTACACGATGTGCAGATGCCTCAAGCCTGCCAATAACAGGGATTCCTTCCCCCCTTCTCAACCACAGTCTGCAGAACAAAAAACAATCCCCTCATCTAATTGAATATCTTAACTCCTTTTTCATGCTGGAGGTTGCTGTAATTCTCATGTACTGAAACTGGTCTGGTGGTCTGTTATGGGCCACAGTAAATGATTCCCTGTGTAGCTCTGATTGATCTCTCGGCAGGTGTGTAGTTTGTCTGGTGCCAGTGTGCATTGCTCCTGACATTTCACAGAAATCAAGGTTTCAGCAAGGATTTTTACCTAAGTCTTTGAAATTGCAGAGACCTTTTAAAAAATGATTGCTTAAATCAGAGGCATAGAAAACAGAAGGATTGCTTAGTTTTGAATGTGGCTGCATTGGTACACATCAGTCCTTCAATAATATAGATATTTACACTTGTTTTCTCTTTCATTTGTGATAACTTGTTAGAATTTTTTAAATCATTTATTTATTTATTAAGCCTTTACAAATTGAGAGTGCTTTCAAGCTCCTTATTCCTCCTCAGAAAAAGAGAAGCTGACTGATTCATCCAGGAAGAATAGTGATGCTCTTTTGACCGAAGTTTTGCAAAGAGTAAAACACAGATGTATAGTGCCAGGTATAACTTGGAAGTGTATTTTTTGCAGCAGAAACATTTTTTTACCGTTGAAGTTATGGTACCAATAAATACTACTGATAAGTGCTGTTGGAAAAATGCGAAGTAGAACTGTTAAATGTTGGAAAAGGTGATGGTGTTTGCACCAGATCTTTTTCAATAAAGAAGAGTCAGTACAGTATGTTAGCTCAAGGCTTGGGAAGCAGATGCTTATCAGCAGATCATTTGGAATTTAGTGTTACTAAGCTTTCTGTGCAGAACTCCTTATCCCCTGGAAATTATACTGATGGCACATGGGCTGTAGAGTTTTTTTCTAAGGTAATCAGAGATTAAAAATACTGCTTGGTTGCCATGCTTGGAAACAGCCTAACATTTGAACAGTAAAAAATTGTAATGCTGCAATGCTATAGAAGTTCATTGACAGGAAGGAAGCCTACCTGGCAGTGGCTCACCTGGTACCTGAACTCAGCCTGAAGGAACTGCCTCTTGTTGAGAAACAAACTGGCTTTGAGAAAATGAGTACAAGTAGTAAAAAGGCTGGCTAGCACCTGCTGGATCAAAATCAGTTGTGATAAATCTTGCAAGTTACAGAAAGGGAGACAGGAACAAGGGTTTCAAAGATTCTGGTTTGCTTGTGCTTCAGGTGAAATAACAAAACAAAAACAAAAACAAGGAGGGGGGGGATGGCTAGCAATTTTTTTTTTTCTTCCAAAATTATCTGCTGCTGTTATTTTGTTTAAAATACATAGAAAAAGAACAAGTGAAATTGTTGCTTGAAAACTGGCATGAAATTTTCTTGTGTTATTTACACAGAAACCGCCTCTGAGGGGAAGCCTTACAAGTTTCACCAGGGAATTATATTTCCTCCTATTTGCTAATTGTAATGTTGTTAACTAAAATGTTTTGGCAGTAGAAATGTTTCAGTTTAATAGCCTTATTTAAAATGCTTTCCTTTCTTTGTGTGGGCAGCAAGGACAAACTTGTATGCAGTGAGCAATGTTACATTTTGTTATGTTTTGGCAATACTAGAATCATGTGGATACTTGCATCCAGGAGGACAGTGGCAGTGAGCTTGCTGGTAGTGTTTTAGTTTTATTGAACTAAAATCAGGTGTGACTTCAGACAGAAAGTTTGTGGGAAAGGGAGTTTCTGTGTATTTGAGTTCATGTGAAGTGAGGGACAGGTGCAGCATTTCTGCTGATGAGATACAGAATCACAGAATCATAGAATTGGCTGGGTTGGAAGGGACCTCAGAGATCATCAAGTCCAACCCTTGATCCACTACCGCTGCGGTTCCCAGCCCATGGCACTGAGTGCCACATCCAGTCTCTTTTTAAATATATCCAGGGATGGAGAATCCACCACTTCCCAGGGCAGCCCATTCCGATGCCTGATCACCCTCTCCGTAAAGAAATTCTTTCTAATATCTAACCTAAACTTCCTCTGGCACAACTTAAGCCCATGCCCTCTTGTCTTGCTGGTAGTTGCCTGGGAGAAGAGTCCGACCCCCCCCTGGCTACAACCTCCTTTCAGGGAGTTGTAGAGAGTGATGAGGTCTCCCCTGAGCCTCCTCTTCTCCAGGCTGAACAGCCCCAGCTCCCTCAGCCTCTCCTCGTAGGATCTGTGCTCGAGTCCCTTCACCAGCCTGGTTGCCCTCCTTTGGACCTGCTCCAGCACCTCAATCTCCTTCCTGACCTGAGGGGCCCAGAAGTGGACACAGGACTCAAGGTGTGGCCTNTCTCTATAGGAGAGGTGTTCCAGCCCCCTGATCATTTTCGTGGCCCTCCTCTGGACCTGCTCCATCAGTGTCCTTCCTGTATTGAGGGTTCCAGAACTGGAAGCAGTATTCCATATCCCACGTGTGGGCTTGGAGTCGAAAAATTGCATAGGAAAGGGAAGAAAGTGTCAAGCAAAGAGGAAAAAGGCAGATGAAATAAGGGAGGAAGATTCACGTTAAAATATGTCAGACACTTTTATCTGGTATTAGGCTTTTGTACTGCCATGTCTCCTGCGTGGCATTTAAACAATTATTTGCTTTTTATTTAAAGTAATTTTTTTTTAACCTTTGAGAAACAGAAACTGGATTATCTGATTTTAATAAGTGATGACTACTTGAGAAGTCAAATGGACTCGGCTGAGAATTCTTTTTTTATCATCTTTGCTAGCTAAAAGCAATCAGTCTAATATGTTATTGTCTCATTGCTGTCTTTCGCTGCACGTCGTAGAATTTGGACTTCATCTTAGGCATCTGCAAAGTAAGAACACAGATATGGCTGAAATCAGTAATTCCATGGCCTATTTAATCCAGTGACCTGCCTTGCACTCTGAAGAGTGGTAAGGGCTCCAGGAGGAGTTGCAGATGTGGCTCCTGCATAGGCATTGCTTTTATTCCTTGGACTTGTGAGATTTGCTAGAGCCCTGAAAGCTGAGATTTAACAAAGCATTTGGATAAGATGTTGGCTTTAAATACTGTGGTCTTCAGCAATGTCTTCTCCATAAAACTGAACACACTGGTTTTGATTAATTCCCAATTTTAGCCTTTGCAGAAGGTGTTGGGCCAGGTATCTGCAATCCTTGGCACCCCTCAGGAAATGAAAGCTGAGAGTGTAGATGGCTGTGATGTAAAGCATCTGTGAATGTGCTAATATCCCATGAAATTATGAATTTTGATCATTATGTGTAGCATATCAATTACTCTTAACTGGCAGAAGGATGTATATATTTATTAAAAATTAAAATAAGACAAATAGACCCTAACAGCATAATTAGTATAGTGTTATCATCAGTGCTGGTCTGTTTGTGCTCTTACTTCAAGAGTCAGCTAAGAATGGATGAATATTAATTTTTAGAAGCACCTTGTAGCAAAAATTGTAACCACTGATGTATATGCACACTTTTTCTTTTGAATTTTAATTTTAGTACACGTATTTGCTTAGTTATGCTTTCTACTTCTTTTCAAGCCCTTTCCACTTTGTGTGTGTTTGGCTTTCTCTACGACGGTATATACTAAAATTCAGGAATTTTGGGGGCTATTAGGACTGAAGCAGCTAATTGAATAATTTTCTGTAAAAGACTGGTCTGAATAGGTGTAGTTAAACACGCAGTTCATTACCTCAATATGCAGCAATTGCACTTTTGTGTAGGGATACTTGGTTAACATCTTATCTGAATGCTGTATCTGAACTGTAAAGTAGTAAAATTCTTTATATATTTAGATTGCTATGTTAATGCAGTGGTCCTGGTTGTTGCTTTTTTTTTTTTTTTTTTTCATACTAGGTCTGCTTTATTTGTACGATATTTTTAATCAAAGCAGTGTTGTGAACAGCTTTAGCTTTTTCAGAGGTCGAAGCATGTTGTGCAGCCTAGAAAATATACTCCAGAATAAGCAGAATATTAGAGATCTCAAAAACCTTGCCTGGTCTATTGCATGTGCAAAGGAATCATAGAATAATTTGGGTTGAAATGGACCTCTAAAAGTCATCTAGTCCAATCCCCCTGCAGTAAGCAGGGACATGCTCAACTAGAGCAGGTTGCTTAAGTTATACTTTCCAATATTTTAGTAGGCATAATGTCTATCACTGGTTAGTCAGGGATCACTTGGAACAACTTGGGTAGTAAGAAGACTGATAATTTTGATCTCAAATTTAGACTACTATGAACCTGCAGGAACTCTGCCAAGGACAGTAGGATTCTTCTGTGTTTGTATCCAAGTAGATGATTATCCAATTAGTTGAATAAAAGAAAAAAACTAGAAGCCATTGGACTGAAAGATGTTTGCTTTCATTAAAGATGTTGAATTCCATGTTCAATAGTAAAAATGGAATGAATATAGAAAGAAGAGTGATAGGAATAGGCTGTTTTTTCTAGCTGTCTGGATGTCACTATTAGTATGTTTTTCATCTGTATTAGAACATTTGTCATGGAAGCATGGAACATAAACACTGTATACCTAAGTAATTTTTGCAATTCAAATCGTGGCATGTATTCTCTCAGGAGATGTCACTGCAGACTGCCTGCTGGAGGTCAGAGAGTTAAACATTGGAGTTGGATTCTATCAGGGCCAGATAATTTAATAACCCGTTACAGCATTAGTGTGGTTATGCATGCTAAGATAAAGGTTATCATGTTTTGCTCTATAAGCTGATTGCTGCAGGGACCTGTAGTACCACTTTCTCCCTCTACTCACTTTCTAAAGCACCAGAGCTAGTGGCATTAAAAGGATAAAACAGTTTTCTTACAGTCGAGTTATCTTTGTAAAAAGAAAGGAAGTGGACTGAAAGGTTCAGCGATCCCGGCTCACATCATGAATGTTGCATCACTTCATCTGTACCAGTGAGGTGCTTGCAGTACAGAAGAGCAGCATGGTGGGGGGGATAAAGTGCTCTGCCTCATCCTATTGGCAAAGTCATCATTAGGGTAAAGTAATAGGAGCAGCTTTGTATCCGTTAGAGAATTTAGAAGTGGATTAGGAACTCTTAATTTTTCTGTCAGTGCAGATGAATACCCTGATAAAGAGAATCTGGGAAGCTTTTGGGAAAAGATGTGTGGAACTGCCATGCTGAGACTATTGTAAGAGCTAATCAGAGCTGAACAGCTTTAATCAGTTTGTTTACTACTGAAATAGTATGCAGAAGGAAACATGGAAAAAGAAATTTACAACTGAGTAAAATGCTTCTTGTTCACTGATGTAACATGCTTCTTATAAAAAAATATGCAGTCAAATGGTGATGTGAAAGAAGAAGGAAGAGTACATGAGCCAGATATCGTTAACTAGGAAAAAAATCTGCTGCTTGGTATCTGCTTATTCAGGACTGGCTTCAATTTCAAGTATGTTCTCTGTTGGTTTGGACTTCATGAATGAGGACTGAACAGAAGGTGCCACATTTTTTGAGAGATTATTAGCTGACGCTCAAACACACTGATCCAGCAGCTGAATATATGCTGAAATATAGCCAGCCTGGGTATATACAAGATTTCACTCTAGTTAAATTTTTAACACTAAGAGGGGAGCAGTTAATCTCAAATATAATTAACTTGTCACTCAAAATACTTGTTCTCATAATCTGGTTCTCTCTTTACATTACATTGCTACACTCTCCCTACATTTTATTGGAAATATCCTTTTTTCCTCCTACATTTCCCTAGCTAATTGGAAGGTGAAGGAATATTGGAAGTGCTGAATTATTGTAAGCTGTATAATGTCCTTGTAGCAAAATGAAACATGGCTTTCTTACTAAAGCAAAGCAGAACAACAGTCCAGTACCTCCCCATCTGTGTTCCTAGGCCATTTAGAGTTGAACTTTATCCCTCTTTGTATATTTAAATGGAAGATTGTAAGGTGCTTAGGCTGAGATGATTTATTGTGTACTCTCCCATGATTTCTGTGGCCTATGGATGGTTTTCTCAACCATTTGGTGCAGTGAGGCTCCAGGCATCTACTGAACATCACTCACTGTCCTCATCAACAGATACTGCAGGGAGTCTTGGTGTGTGGATAAGATAAGCTTCATGCTGTATGGGGAAAAGTGAAGAAAATTGTTTCATTTTTTATTTGATACAGGATTGTAGAGGGACTTGAATTTCCCTCCTCTTCCCATTCTTCCATGTTTTTCAATCCTGTTGTCACAAAAAGAGTAGTCACAACAGCTACACGATGTGCAGATGCCTCAAGCCTGCCAATAACAGGGATTCCTTCCCCCCTTCTCAACCACAGTCTGCAGAACAAAAAACAATCCCCTCATCTAATTGAATATCTTAACTCCTTTTTCATGCTGGAGGTTGCTGTAATTCTCATGTACTGAAATTGGTCTGGTGGACTGTTATGGGCCACAGTAAATGATTCCCTGTGTAGCTCTGATTGATCTCTCGGCAGGTGTGTAGTTTGTCTGGTGCCAGTGTGCATTGCTCCTGACATTTCACAGAAATCAAGGTTTCAGCAAGGATTTTTACCCAAGTCTTTGAAATTGCAGAGACCTTTTAAAAAATGATTACTTAAATCAGAGGCACAGAAAACACAAGGATTGCTTAGTTTTGAATGTGGCTGCATTGGTACACATCAGTCCTTCAATAATATAGATATTTACACTTGTTTTCTCTTTCATTTGTGATAACTTGTTAGAATTTTTTAAATCATTTATTTATTTATTAAGCCTTTACAAATTGAGAGTGCTTTCAAGCTCCTTATTCCTCCTCAGAAAAAGAGAAGCTGACTGATTCATCCAGGAAGAATAGTGATGCTCTTTTGACCGAAGTTTTGCAAAGAGTAAAACACAGATGTATAGTGCCAGGTATAACTTGGAAGTGTATTTTTTGCGGCAGAAACATTTTTTTACCGTTGAAGTTACGGTACCAATAAATACTACTGATAAGTGCTGTTGGAAAAATACGAAGTAGAACTGTTAAATGTTGGAAAAGGTGATGGTGTTTACACCAGATCTTTTTCAATAAAGAAGAGTCAGTACAGTATGTTAGCTCAAGGCTTGGGAAGCAGATGCTTATCAGCAGATCATTTGGAATTTAGTGTTACTAAGCTTTCTGTGCAAAACTCCTTATCCCCTGGAAATTATACTGATGGCACATGGGCTGTAGAGTTTTTTTCTAAGTTAATCAGAGATTAAAAACACTGCTTGGTTGCCATGCTTGGAAGCAGCCTAACATTTGAACAGTAAAAATTGTAATGCTGCAATGCTATAGAAGTTCATTGACAGGAAGGAAGCCTACCTGGCAGTGGCTCACATTGTATCTGAATTCAGCCTGAAGGAACTGCCTCTTGTTGAGAAACAAACTGGCTTTGAGAAAATGAGTACAAGTAGTAAAAAGGCTGGCTAGCACCTGCTGGATCAAAATCAGTTGTGAAAAATCTTGCAAGTTACAGAAAGGGAGACAGGAACAAGGGCTTGAAAGACTCTGGTTCGCTTGTGCTTCAGGTGAAATAACAAAAAAAAAAAAAAAAGGAGGGGGGGATGGCTAGCAATTTTTTTTCTTTCTTCCAAAATTATCTGCTGCTGTTATTTTATTTAAAATACATAGAAAAAGAACAAGTGAAATTGGTGCTTGAAAACTGGCATGAAATTTCCTTGTGTTATTTACACAGAAACAGCCTCTGAGGGGAAGCCTTACAAGTTTCACCAGGGAATTATATTTCCTTCTATTTGCTAATTGTAATGTTGTTAACTAAAATGTTTTGGCAGTAGAAATGTTTCAGTTTAATAGCCTTATTTAAAATGCTTTCCTTTCTTTGTGATTGTGTGGGCAGCAAGGACAAACTTGTATGCAGTGAGCAATGTTACATTTTGTTATGTTTTGGCAATACTAGAATCATGTGGATACTTTCATCCAGGAGGACAGTGGCAGTGAGTTTGCTGGTAGTGTTTTAGTTTTATTGAACTAAAATCAGGTGTGACTTCAGACAGAAAGTTTGTGGGAAAGGGAGTTTCTGTGTATTTGAGTTCATATGAAGTGAGGGACAGGTGCAGCATTTCTGCTCATGAGATACAGAATCACAGAATCATAGAATTGGCTGGGTTGGAAGGGACCTCAAAGATCATCAAATCCAACCCTTGATCCACTGCCGCTGCGGTTCCCAGCCCATGGCACTGAGTGCCACATCCAGTCTCTTTTTAAATATCTCCAGGGATGGAGAATCCACTACTTCCCTGGGCAGCCCATTCCAATGTCTGATCATCCTCTCCGTAAAGAAATTCTTTCTAATATCTAACCTAAACCTCCCCTGGCACAACTTAAGACCATGCCCTCTTGTCTTGCTGATAGTTGCCTGGGAAAAGAGACCAAACCCCCCCTGGCTCCAACCTCCTTTCAGGGAGTTGTAGAGAGTGATGAGGTCTCCCCTGAGCCTCCTCTTCTCCGGGCTGAAGAGCCCCAGCTCCCTCAGCCTCTCCTCGTAGGATCTGTGCTCGAGTCCCTTCACCAGCCTGGTTGCCCTCCTTTGGACCTGCTCCAGCACCTCAATCTCCTTCCTGAACTGAGGGGCCCAGAACTGGACACAGGACTCGAGGTGTGGCCTCACCAGGGCTGAGTACAGGGGAATGAGTGTTCACAGCAAAAAAATTTGTCTGGGTTACTCAAGGAGAAGGCAGAGTTTTATGTGACAACTGCTCTCTTGGCTTACAAGAGGGTGAACTGGTCCCATGAGGTTTTACAGTGTCAGTGTAGAGCTGCATCCCTGCAACAGTGACAGGTCCTGTGGGTACTGATTATTGGTAGGGGGATAGGATGTGTCTAGACCAGATGTGGTGGTTTCTTCTTGGAGAAGGTGAGATGTAATGTAGGAATGTATCTTTTCAAGATATGTCTGGAGCTTTGCAAATAAGGCAGTGATTAGTTGTATTTCAGATTGTGTTTTGATTTTAAAGGTGTGCATTTTTGAGGGAAAGAAGCATCCATATCCTCTAACTTCAGTCATGTAACCCAGATTCTTAAGCCAGGATCTTAATCCCATAATGAAAGTAAAATAAAATATATAAATCAGAGATACATCCAGTTGACAAGTGTGGCTTTTCAGAAAAAACATAAAATAGAAATATATTTTAATGAGCTGCAGCTCTTTCCTGGGAATATTTAGGTTTGCAGTAGAGGCAAACATAAAATATTTTTAGAATAATTTACATGCTACTAAGCTAGTGAGATTGGTGGACTTTAAGGCATTTACAGGATAATACATATGCTTATCTGAAGATAAAAAGACAGTGTCTGAATGACTGATTGTAGGAGCTGTCCCATTATCAGAACCACAAATTTACAAAACTGGAGAATTCCAACCAAGCAAGCCACTGTCTCACTGAGAATATTGAGTTCACTACAGGCTGCATAGGCTCAGGCTTTATTCTGTGCTTCCTTCCAACCTGTGAAATACTTTACATCAAAAACCTGAAGTGCATAATGCTGGAAAAGGGCAGACAGCAGCCTGGCAGTGACCTTTAGCATCAGCAGAGCTGAGAGAAGATCCTTGCAGCTTGGGAGTGGGGATTCATTTGGCAGTCACAGCTCAGTGAGGCCCCAGGACCTCTCCCAGCTCAGCACGGCCTTTGCTTGGCTTCACCTGGGGTTCAGGCTTGAGCAGTCCAACATGTTCATAAAATCATCTTTTAAAAGAAGTTTACAAAACTGTCTGAATTGGATTACTGGTGACCTGGTAACACTGGAAGTGGCACACTTAGCAGTGGCAAAAATATCCTTGGTGTGCTTAAGATACTTTGTATATGAACATGGATTACTAGGGGACCATTAAAGCAAGTTGTCACTCTTTGATTTGTAAGCATCCATTTGTGATACTAAAAACACCAGTCTTGTTTTGAAGGATAGTATGTCACACAGTCCTTTCAAAAAACTTGGTACTGTAGAGTGGCAGATTGGACCATGAAGCAAAGGTATAGGCTTGGGTTCCAGTGAGGTTTTGCAGAATGTTTTGATAGGATCTCTTACACTTAAACCCCCCCCCCCAAAGCAAAAGAAACCAACCAACCAACCAAAACAAACCACCAAAGGTTATTATAAAAGGTTTCTTCCATCTTTTACTTGAAAATGAATTATTTTTAGGTTGAAATTAAAAAAAAATAAATATATATTTAATAAAAGTTAGGGCAGCTTAGCAGTGCTTTAGATTTAAAAACCTAGCATTTTCTTGAACAGGTATTTTCTGAAAAGAATTGCATTTGGACTCTGAGATGCATTGGTTTGAGCGAGTTTAAATGGGAAGTTCCACTTCATGTCTGTGGAATATTCTTTTCTGTGCATTACTTCCAAAAGTGGCCAGTGCATGTATGATTCAGTTCCATAGAGTGCTCCTGATTTTATGCCAATCTATGATGACAGAACAGGGAGTGACAGAGCTAATTATGGTATCTCATGCTTACTCATTCAAATACATTTGCATTTCAAGTGTAAAATTCAAGCTGTTGTTAAAGCATGGATGGTCAGAGAGGATGAAAAGTATGCAAGCTTTTTTCTTCTTGCTTAGCAATAGGAGAGTTCTGCAAAGCTGGCATTTTTCAGGTGAGCCTTGTTTTGGGTGATGGGGTTTTTTGTGGGGTTTTTTTGGGGTTTTTTTTGGGTTTTTGAATCCCACAGTATCTGTATGTTTTCTTGGTGCTTTTAATTTTATAGAACTTCTGATGGTTACTGGAAGGACTGTGTGGTGGTTCTCAACATAATGCCTAGTGTTGTTTTGTTAATTACCTCTTAATAAGAATATGGAATATGCAGTTTACTACAAGTGTGCCCTACTACAGATACTGCTTGCAAAGAAAGCTGGTGAATAACAGATTTAATTCAACCTAATTGGGTGGTCATGTCCCAGCACTGTGTCTTGAGTTTAGCCCATTTTTACAAGATATTTAACAAGTCTTTGCTCACTTATGGAAGTTTTCAAATCCTTTTTACACCTCTGCAAGTGCCACTTGAAGCCTTTGAACTCTACTGCAGAGAGGGAAGCTGTGAGATGAATCCACTTACTCCAGGCTTATTCTCTACGCAGTGCAGGACCAGAGCTTCACAGAGCAATAGCTACTTTCAGATAAAACCTGAATTATACTTGGTGTTAATGTTTGTACCCTGAGGGTGCCTGTTCCCTCTTTAAAGTGTGTATCAGTTCACATCTATAAGTGTATGTTGCCAGGACTGAGAATGAGAAAACTCTCAAAATGCAATTGGGAGTGATTTGTAATCCCTTTTCTGAAATCTATTTCTGATTTATTTTCCTCATATTCATTGAGTTTAAAGCTGTGTCTGTAAAGTGAAGCTGCTTTTTCCTTAAATGCATTTTCTCAGCTTTTCAGGATCTTAAGATGAGTGAAAACCGAATGTCACATTGTGACCTTCTCTCTCTGTTTAGTCCTCTAAATCAATCACAAAGATGTATATGTGTGTCAAACACATATTTAAAATGCAGACTGAACATAGAGTTGTGGTGGTGAAATGGTGCAGAATCAATAAAAATCAGCTCCCATTCTTGCTGCTTAGCTGCAGTGTTTCAACACTGAGATAAGAGAAAGCTGGGATCTTGGCTTCCAAGGGGGAGAAATATTACACTGTTAGAATATTCCCCCTGCAGAGCTCAGCTTCTGTTAAAGATTCAGTTCATTGCCCTGTAACTCCAAACCTATTCCTTTGCAGGATTTTTCCCCTCCCAAGCAGCATTTCCATCACATGGTGTCAGTGCTGTTTGGTCCAATACACTGAGGTGTGGGGGGTGGAGAAGTTAAGGATACAAATCCCATAGCCAGTTGGTGGGAACACCAGGCTTCTCAAGGATCACTGTATTTTTATTTCACTGAATTGCCTTGATGCACTTGGAAAGCGTGTGTTTGCAAGCAAGATCCTACAATTCCCTGTAAAATTTTGGTGGGATTAAGCTGGCTCTTGGTTTCCAACTTCACAAAAAATGCCTTCATGACAATCACTTGAGTCATGGGGCTGGTAACCATCCTTCAGAAAGAAGGTGCATTTTAAGTTTAAAGGCCCTGTCACATTACATACAGTGTTTCTATACCAAGAGGGAGTCTTGGGGGTGGAGAATTGTTCACCTGCTATTTAAAAGACTCATTTTAATTCCAAGGCATTCATGGGCCTTATTTCAATTTTCTGACAACTGGAACCTTCCTGCATTCTGTGTTTAAAGAAAAATGGCTTCAGATGTAATAAACTCCTTTCTTCTCAATCAGAGATATAAAAAATAGCTTGTAAACAGGACTGAATATGCCAAAAGAAATACTTACAAGAATCTTAGTTTTTAATGCAAATCTAGCATGGGTGCCTCTGTGTCTGTGAGGATGTAGAATCCAACATGCCTATAATAAGCTGCTTTCAGAACCAAATTCTGTCTTCAGAGAGTTATTTGTTACACTACTGTTGGATTTGGGTATATTTATTTATTTAAGGTCTCATGAACAGCAACCTGTAGTTGGCACCAGTCAGTTGCCAGCTTTTCAGTAATCGATATAAAATGAGCTGCTGCTCCTGGTTTGTTTCGATGCCTGGAAGAAACTCGAGCTGTTTGACATCTCTGTTGGCATCTGCTCTTACTACCCATTGAACAGAAGCATTCTGTCTCAGGAACTTCTTTTTCAGTGCCTATTAGGTGATTATGGTTACTATTTCAGTATTGTTACTTTATATTTCACTATTTGTCAATAAAAGACCTTTGAATATTGAAGCATTTTAAAAGAAAGAATGTGGTAGACTTGCTGTAACTATTAGTGTTGGGTTTTGTTTGCTTAGTTGTTTTTCCAAAGAATTGCAGTAAAAACCCTAAAAGCATAGATTTAGAATAAAAAAGAAAAAAAATATGGCAAAAAAGAACAGCAAAACATTTAAGAAATGGTCACACATCCTGGAATTGACCTTGTTCTCTTATTGACTGAAAATATTCTGAGAATAAATATTCAAAACAGCAAGTCAGAACTCTACTGATTATCCTTAAAGATTCAGCAGAAATCTAGGGAAGTTTTATTACAGCAGTGCTGGTAAAACAGGAAGAGAAAGATGAATCCTCAGGCTATTTTCCTGCTATTTTTGAAGTATGGCTTGGGAAATATGGAAGCTTTTTGCCATGCTTCCAATAGTAATATGGTAAAAGCTTCTGTGTTTGAAACAGACCCTTCTTGTGCCATCCGTCTGACATCCTCAGCACGGGCCAAGGAGAGCTGAAGCTTTGATGAGAACATGCTATTTTCTCCTGCCACTTTCTCTGGCAAATCACCCTCAAGAAAATAGCCTTCATTTGTGCTTTAGACCCAGAGCCACCACATAATTCATCAAATGTATTGGTTACTAAAGTGCAGTGGGAAGTGGGGAAGGAGAGAAGAAATCATGTGAAAAATAGTGAAGGTCTGTGGGTTTTTTGGTTGTTGTTAGGGTTTTTTGTTTGTTTCTGTCATTAAGAACATACATAACAAATTATCTCTTTTCTTTTGTGCTAAGGTGATTGTTTTGAAAAACTACCAGGCATGATGTAATGAAGCAGAGTTTTTTGAAATGTTCTATCTCATGGAAATTTATGTTTCAAGATGTGAAAATGAGTGCTATGGACACTTGAAATTTAGAGACAACAGAGGTATTGATTTCCCTGAAAGCGTTCCAGAAATTTACTTTTTCTATGAAATGATATCCAATCATTCAACAGTATACACTTTTTTTCCTTCACATCCTGTCAGCAGAACTACTCTGGGCAGTTTTCAGTCTCTTCCTGTAGAGGAAGCACAAGAAGCGAATCACAAAATCAGCCCTGGAAGATACAAACTCCTCCTATTTCATCCCTGAAGGATGGAAGGCTCAGAATAAGTATCACAAAGCCTCATACATCAGTTCTTAAGGCACTATTGGAAGGGATAAATACTACTCTATTAAGGTAGCACAAGCAGGTAATAACCTAAATAGGAAGTGATGTGAAAATTTATGAAGACTTTGCCTTCCCCCCCTTGGAACTGCTCGGTGCTAGTGAGGGTGTAAGGTAAATGTGGGTTAAGATTTGACAGCCACTCATGTTAGCATGCTTGATAAGTGCAAGGATTTGTGTATCCTAGGTTTGGCTCATGCTGGCTGCCCAGGCATTGTATCTGGAATGCAGTTAGTGGTGGGAGGGCAGCCTTCCCCTCTGCAGAGAAGTTCACTTGGCAAACCAGCACAGATGAGCTTGCAGAAATCTCCCCGCTGTAGAATGCACTTGAAGGAGGGAAAGGTCTTTGTGTAGCCTCGCAGGTACAGGAAAGAGGTGGTGGGAGCAGGGCTTCCTGCTGAAATTTGGAAATGTGTGAAGGTTCAAAAGTTATCGTTTGCTCATCTCCCAAAAGACAAAATTTTCGCCTTTTGCTCGGAAAGGAAGGAAAGAACAGTTTGTTTGAAACTCTGCGGAAATGGTAGCGTTCCCTTGCACTTACACAGGTGTTTCCTGCGTAGAGCACAATATATCTATAAATTAGCATATAGTTTTGCATATCTTTGGGCATTCTCTGGAGACAGGTGGGGGAATAATCTTCTCTTAGGCTTCTGGTTGGAGATGTAGGCAGCATCTCTGGAGTCATGGTGTACACTGATTGCTTCTAAAACTTGTATTACTCATTTTGTTACAAAACTTTGCCTCAGCACAGAGTGTAAAGATGGACAGGGATGCTTTTTATAAGGGTAGTAAATTAGCAGCTGAATACTCATCTTTGGAGCTTTTGGCAAACCCTTAATTAAGTCATTCCCTAGAAGGTGAGGATGAACAAACCATTTGAGACTTGTTTTAAGACTGACCTGAGCAAAATTTTTACAAGACAGTTTGCTGCCACTTTTTTTTTTTTAATTGTCAGTCGTTCTTACATGTTGCAGCCATGGCCAGAGCTACTTTAATTGATATCCATGCTGCCACCAGAGGGATGATCCTGTGTGGTCTTTGTCTAGGCATTAGTATTGTGTAGCTGGGGCTTACCACAACTGCATCATAACTAAACTTGGGGAGGATTCACTTTGTTTTTGTCTAGTTAGTTTTCAACTAGTTGAGTTCTCTGATTTAGAGACAGATCTGGCTGTCTATATTTAGATACAGAACCAGCTGAGTGGGAGAGGAGGCCAGAACCCATTTGTGGTGGCAGGATAGATCGAAGTGTCTCACAGCTTCTGGCTAGGGGACTTGGCAGGCCTGAAAGCAAGCAAAGAAACAAGAAGTTGTACTCTGTTTCTGCTGTTAAGAAGGTAAATATTTAAAAAGAAAAAAAGAAATAAAGAAAAATTAACAAATATTTTTTTTCTTCAGTAAAAAGTTCCTTACACAGCTAGAGTTTGATCTGCAATCACTGTTCCTTTAGTTTTTAAATGTTATTGAGGCACCTGGATTTATGACTGAAAAGTTCTCATAGTGGAAAGCAGCATGTATGGACAGCAGTGTGACAGACAGCTGGTCCAGAATATGCTCCTACCCTAGCTAAATAGTGCAAACTCAGCAGGATGGAGGTTGCAGCCCCTTCTTCTGGTGTTGTTCTGACTCCTGCAATCCAAGGCTGGGTTGCCCCATTAAGTGCTGGTCTTTAACCCCTCTCCTTCAGCTGGCCTTGTGTGAAAGAATTACATCAGAGGTATGAGATGCTCTGTGGGAATTTCCTTTTTTTAAGGTCTCAGATCTTGTCTGACCTGTGCTTTTGCATATTAGGGCATTGCCAAGTGCATGACTTCTTCTCTGTGGCCAGTGCATTGCTGTCAGGTGGAATTCCCATTTCTTTCTTTGAGTACTCTGTTTCAACTACCCAGTGAATTTGTATAAAACTCATTTAACACTTAGTAAACAAACCCTCGAGCTAGCTCATGTATTTTTCCAGCTAATTTAGTACTTTGCTAAGCACAGCTACACTGTTCACTTCTAAATCTGGGATGCATTCTGTATTTTTTTCTGTCCATACAGCACATTTAAATGGGTTTTGCTAATTACAGTTCAGTGGTTCAGATCCATTGTTTGTTAAGATCATTCTAATTGCATTCTTGGTGCATACATGTTTGATGGTGAAGCTTATGAATTTTGTCACTGAAATTGCTACTTCTCATCCATGAAAACACTTTCTTTCTGAAACACAGATGCGTTATGTTTTGCTGTGGTAACTGTTAATTGCTCAATGGCAGTCAAGAGTCTCTTGTTTGAATCTTACTGCAGATTCCAAAATAAAACTTGTAAAGGATGTTGTTGGATACATGTAAGGTAGAAAACACCTGGAAAAATAGGTTTTGTAAAATCAGGGAAAGATCCTACAGATAGGCAAAACTCTTAAAGTCATGTTTTTAGTATGAGAGTGATTCTTACATTTATCATTGAAGTGGAAACTAAAGCAATACCTTTACTAATGCATTAAAGTGATATACTTAACTATATGTGTTTTCTACTCATTGATGTGTGAAAAGTCTTTGTTCCCAGCTGTTGTGAATATGTATCTAGGAAGGAGGTGATTTATGCTCCTGCTACAAGCAGTTACATTGCAACTCAGAGCTTCATCTGTCACCTAAGTTCAGCAAATGGTATCTCCAAGTAAAGAGTAAAAGCAGATTCCATCCCACAGTAATTCCTCAATTGGGAGGAATCCATGTCGTAGTTCAACTGACCAGATCTCAAAATAATGACACTTCAGACAGAAATGGGGCTCCCTGGGGTAGATTTCTAGTTGTGTTCGTGTATTAGCTTGTATGTATAACTTAATTTTGAATGGACAATTTATCTGATGAATGTGAGGTCCACACTGTCTCACAGGCAGTTCTTTACACGTTTATTTGCATTAGGAACCTTGTAGCAGGGGTATAAATGTACTATGATCAATTTGAAGACTTAAAAAAATAATATAGCAGTTCTGATCTGTCAGTCCAGCTGATGATTTCAGTAGCTGTTACTGCTATATGGATTTGCTATACTATTTATATGAATCTGTTGCATTCATATAAAGGTGTACTTCAACACCAGGTTTATTTAGAAAGGGTAGGAAAGTGAATTTGTACATCACAGGTATTGAAACTCTCCTGGTGCCAGGCTCCTCTACTGATGTAACTTACCTGAGTGCCATAATTAGATCCAGCTTCATGGATACGTGTACTTTGTACTGAGAAGTGGAAAAGAGCAAAGATTGAGTTTTATGTGTACAACACACACAGTTTTGCTAATCTAAGTACCATTCAATGTACTTACAGATGTAACAATTAAATGAACACCCGTGGCTCTGCACATTGGAGCCTGTTGACTTCAAAAAGTGTAATTGCATGTAAAAATGTCAGGTAACCCTTTTCACTTTCCTTAAGACTTTTTTTCTCCCTTTTAGGAAACATTTTTGCAGTAAAAAGGGTGCTTTATCCCAGCCTGTGTGACAATGATGTTGTTTTGAGTTTGTTTAGGAGCACCTTTAGTGTATTTGTTTGAAACCTAAGGTGTGTATTTTTACAAGTGTTGACAGTGCTTAGCTACGGTGTAATGAACACTGTATTTTAATGATTAAATAAGAGGATTGATTGATTTTTGAGAATGAGGTGGAATTGTTTCTGTTACTATTGGGTGCAGTGATGTTGCTTCCACTTCCTTATGCTTCTGTGCATTTTGCTTTGTTCTAACCCTTTATTATAGAATGTGCTTCTTCCACTTAAGTCACAACCAAAAAATGTCTAATGTGTTGTTACACAGGTGGAGCTTTCAAGAAATAATTGATCTTTGGCTTCTAGATGTTTTAATCCTTGAGAGCTGCAGGAGTTGTACTAAAGTACCACAGCAAAAAGTCTGAGGTCTGAAATGTAATAAATGTTGAGTTTGGATGCTGAGCTATAAAACAAACGTTAAAAAAGTTGCCTCAGGTAATAAGGATTATTGCTTCAATTTATTGCAGACTGAAATTAACTGTTTTTACTTGAAAGCTGCTTTGTTAAACATGAAATAAATTTGTTTCACTCAGATTTTTGAATGCTTTTTGAGAAAAATCAAAGATTTAAGGTCCGCTGCAGTTTGCAGGAAAAGATAGGGCTGTTGATACTTACTTTCTTCCTTGAGTGGCTTGTTTTTGTGAGGTGTAGGTAACTCTGGGCTCACTCACTTCAGTGAGACAGCTTTCTCTGTCGTTTCCCTTACTGACTGCATATGTACATATTTGGCACAAAATGGAATTGCTTTGACAGAAGACACCGCTGGGGAGAGTCCCCAGGACCTTCACAATTTGTCAGTGTGGCCCTGACTGGGAACCTCTCCTTGGTCCCCGTCTCTGCTAGGAGTCATGCAGAGAGGGAGATGGCAGCTTGGGTTTTCCTTGTCCCCACTCTTTGGGCGTGGGATCAGAGATGGTTTTACCATTGCCAAGGTCCAGCTTGTGCCTCTCCCTGCCCTACGACTTTTCTTCTTGCCTGCTGCCTTCTTCGACCTCATTAGTTACAGCAGGAGAGTATCTTCATTCACCAGGGAAGGTGCTGTGTGAAGAGCAAGAAGAAAAAGGGGGAGGAAGCTCACAACAGAGCATGGTTGAACTCTTACAAGTGTTGAACAAGGTCTGTGAGGTGAGCAGTGCTTGCTGCTTTCCCTGCTAGGCAGTGGACAAGTTTTTAAAAAAGAATTTTACTAGGTCTGCTTCTGTGATCAAAAGACCACTTAGCACATGGGATTTAAGAGCATAGGAAAATGAAAGACTTAATTAAACTTATTGTGCTGTGGTGATGTGTGTTTGGGATGGAGGTGGAGGCATGGGTGTATGTGGCAAGTGAAAAAGGAGGTGGATGATGTGAAACTATGGAGTGAGGTAATGCTGTTTTGATGATATTTGAATTATGCCTTCTATGCACATGACTCTGCTTCTCATGCTTACTCTTTACCTTCTACAAATGTGTCTGGCATCACCTTGGAGCACCTTTGGATGGCTGAAACCTGGATGAACAGTTTTTAGCTTGTTGGCCTTAAAGTTGCCATAAAGAGACCATAGTTGGCAGAACTTGATCAAGAAGCATTGGTTTACATTGTTAAGAAAACCTCAACAAACCCAAAACAACCCTAAAGCATTTTAAGTGTGCACACAAATTTGTGTGGAACAGAAATGCAGCAGCATTGTTTTCTGTACCCTGCTGCTTCTTTTATGCATTTATTTTAAAAACTATTTTAAAATTTAAAATTCTAGTTATTCAGCTTCTAGTAATACTTTTTCCTGTGACTTTTTTTTTAGATTCCAGCTACACTTCATATACCGTCCTGTTCTGTAGTAAATCTTACGGCAGCCAATTTAAAAGGAAGATAAAGAAGGCTGTGTAGTTCCAAAATTGTGTCCTTGATTTACAAGATATTGTAACTTGAATGACTGTTATATGATGGTATTTACAACAAAATTTAAAGGTGATTTGCTGTTTTTCTGATTTGAAGTCGAATAAGACTTGGCTTCAGGAATTGGCTTCTTCAAAATAGTTGAGTAGTTATCACTTTTACCAGTATTCAGTGTATGTACACATTACTCAAAGTGAGGCAGCATACAAAATTCAGCAGCTGACTAATGCCAATTACAGACAACCCCTTCTGTAAATATTTGGTTTATTTTATTTAACATAAAAGATGAAGATACATTATTTTTCCATCTGATCAAATCCATAGTATATTGCTTTCTTTGAGAGTGTGGATTTTTTAAAATTCATGTTGATTTCAGGGAGATAGATCTCTTCTAATTTATCCATGGAAGAGGCCAAGCAGTACAGATTGACCCTCATTCTGTCTACAGCTGTAATTTAGTGGTGAGGTTTGTAATGGACTAAATGACCTGTCTAATCTTCACATACCTTGCATAAGACTCAAGAAGCTTTTCCCTAGTTTTTAGATGAAAGAAAACACTGAAAAAACAAAATCTTCATGTATTTTGCTGTAAAAGAAGTAATTATTTTTTTAAACAATGAATTAATTTGATTCAGAAAATCCCCAAGTTTGTGAGATCTTCCCCCAGATTCCAAAGTGGGGAAACAGTTTCCAATGTTGACAGTATTTCTGTTTGACTGTCAGTGAGAACCTTCTATCCTTTGTCTAAATTTACCCTTCTGTAATGTCATTATCTGCAGGGTGGGTGTGTGGCTTAGGTAACACCTACAAACCACCCCAGGTATTTGGATGAAAAAAATGTTGAGAAGTCTTTGAATGGAGGATGATTTTACAAGGTGGTTTCTGAAAGAGCACGCTGTGGTTTGAGTGGGTTGTTTCTGGTTTTTATTTTTTTGTTTGTTTCTGTGTGTTTTGTTTTTTTAAACAACTTGAAACACTGTTGAAAATTGTAAAAATGTATTCCTCTTTCCTTGTGGACTTTTTCTAAGTGTGGTTCTTTATTGCTTGCAAAGTTCATCCCGTGTATCAGCTTTATCCGAATTCGGTCGTAAAACATCAGGCCTTGGTTTTTTCCAGTAAATTGCTGGGTCATGATGTTTTACTGTAATTTGACATCTAATCTTTGGTAAAGTCTGTAAGCAAACTCTGCTTTAGAGCAAGTAGAGAGGCAGAGTGTGGTGGCACTGGCTTCTTGTGGACAAGGTCTCAGGGAGCTGCACTTCCCACCTTGTCTTAGGTGGATGGGTTGAAGTCCTCAAGAGGCTCAAAGGAGGTCATGGCCTCACAGGCTCTGCAGTGTAGTTCACACAACCCACTAAATGCAGGATTCTTCATCAAATAGTGATGCAGTGATATATTAACCAAGAGCTTATTAAAACCTTTGGCATTTCAGTTACAAGAGAACCAACTTTTTGGGGAAAGATGGGTGTGGTCATTTTATTATCAGGTAAACAGAGTCTTTGAACACCAGACTCTGGTGCATTTAGGATCAAGTTGATTTCTACTCAGTAAAATACTGGAACCTATGGTAGGTTTTTGTTGCAAGCAGTAGCTTAAGCGACTTGTTTGGGGTGGATTTTCTTTTTTGTTTTTGTTTTTTTCTGTTTGTAATTGTTCTGTTATGAGAAAGTGGAGATTTAAGGAAAAACAGAGGTGTTTTATGTATTAAAGCATTAAACTGCTGTACCACCTGGTGGTTCCCCTGTCTGCCTCCTGCAGTTTCAAGCTTCAGAGAAGTGCCAGGAATTGGATGCTCAGATCCTCTTATGCAGTAGGAAGGAGTACTTAAGTGTGTGTTTTGTCTTGAAAATTATCCAAGGTAAACCAAGGAATTGTTGTTGTTGTGGGGTTTTTTTTGTTTGTTTTGGTTTGGCTTTTGTTAGGGTTTTTTTAGTAATAATGTAATTCTAGTAGTGTTTCTAATAGTTTTTTTTACATGTTTCCTGAAGCCATAGTTATAGGCAAATATTATTCTTTTTATCTGAGAATGTATGTACGTTGTAAGTGGTACTGGTACAATGAAGTGTTAATTTCAGCTGAATTTTACCAATTCAGATTTCAGCTGTCATGTTGCTTTTTAAAAATTTTTTTGCTTTTTAACTTAATTCTTTTTAAGAAGGGTAACGTTACAGTCTCAGGAAAGAAGCCTTGCAAGTATTAAGTGATTGTGAACATAGTGTCAAAGGATTAAAGCCCCAAAGCTCATTTTCCCTGTGCAGCTATAATGGTTCTTTGTTCTGGTCAATATTATGTCATGGATAGTGATACCACAACCCGCAGTGACTGTGAATCAAGTCAGGCAGATAAAATACATTGAAGAGACTGAGAAGTGCAGGATCTCCATTCATAAGCTGCCCTGAGATGCTGTTGAGGGCCTGACTGCAGAATCAGGCTTCAGGTCTCTTGTTTTGACTCCTTTAAAAACCCTCAGGGAAGAAATTCACCCATGAATACTGCCTAGAAGAGGTAATTTGTTCAAAGTTTTCGAAGTAGGGCAATCTTGTGCCTCTTCCAAGAGCTGCTCTTTTGTTGGTTTACCATTCATGTAAAAATTCTGCTTTTGAGAGGCAAAACAAGTTCTATAGAATTACAAAAGCTCAGGTTTTATAACATGATTTCTGATGAGGTATACCTAGACAGGTGGAATAAGGTAATACCTGTAGTGCTAACTTTGAAAATCCTGGAGTAAACAAGAGCCTTGTGTGAGTGTTTTTATGTTGTATTAAATAGTTTAGAAAGATGTCCTGGCAAAGTTGTCTGGGTAGTAATAAATGGTCAGGCTGTTGTAATATGCATATTAAGCTTTCTAGACTTCCACAATTAAGTCTCCAGTGTCCAGGTGTAATCAGCATCTTGCAACTTTGATGTTAGCTCTCTCAGTGATTAAATGGGACAGGGATATTTATGGAGGTGACACTGAATGCCTGTAGGTGGCCTGACTTGTCATACCCACAGCATCTGTGGGCATGTGAAGCATTCAGAGGCTGCAGGAGTGCAAGGGCCAACAGTTGCATATTATACTATATTGTACTATATTATATTATATTATATTTATTATATTATGAAGGACATGCCAGTTACACGGTGTGTTCCCTGGGTTTCAGTGGGTGCTTTGGTGTGCAGATCATTAAACCAATTATCCTCCTTCCAGAGGCAGAGAAGGCAAAGCACAGGGACATTAAGTTGGCCACTTAAAATCACAAGAGATTTTGCTGGCAAGAACTGACATCTCTCATCCATGTTATGTCTGCAGAACCACAACAAGACATTTACATTGAATTGTTTTCTGAAAAATCCTGAAAGTGGTGCTCTGTTGTTATGGCAGCTGTATTTCAGCATCCCTTCAGATGTTTTAAGCATTATTATTGCCTGTAAGCAAAGAAAAGAGGAAAAACCCAGACCCCTCTTTGCCTTGCACTGAAAAAAGGCATTAACACTTGGATGCAAAATCCCATCCCAAAGCAAAATATACAGGTTAATTATTTACCTGTATATATTAACCTATATGTATATTAACCTGGAAAATGATTCATAATGGAAGTGCTGACAGTTCCTTAATTACAGTGATTCTAGTAGAACCTGTAATAGTAAGGTAGCACCCAGGTTTGTTGAGCTGCTGTGTCCATTGTTGAACCCAGGCTCACAAAAATCCCTTTCATGGTGGAAATGTGGTGTAATGCCATTCAGGAGAGACCTGCATCTGCTGTTCTCAGTGAACAGGTATGAAACCATGTTTCCCTATCATTATGGCTGCCTGACCTGCTGCTGAAACTGTGTCTTAGCACAATTGCAATTATCTTTGCTTCCCTGAAAGCAAAAAAATGTTCATTTCTTAGACTAGACTAAAAAAAAAAAAAAAAAGCCTATGTTCTTCTAGGCAACTGAGGAAGAATTAGCAGTGCTATAAATTAAATAAATGCTAAGTTTAAGTTGTAAAGAAAGATCTTTAAGGCAAGCACTGCTTTGAAGCACTTCTGTTTCAGTAATTCATAGGTTACAGTGGCAAAGTCTTTGCAGCAATACTTGCCCACACAGTGTGGAAGGCTTGATATCCTAGTGACCCAATTTTTAAATGTCTGTTCACTTTCCATTCTGCTGTGTCATAAGCTAAAGATTCTTCCCACTTTTTTCCTAATTGCATTGCATATCCAGTGTTGAAAGGAACAAATCCTGGGGAACAAATCCTTTCCCAGGACAGCTGCCTCCAAAAGTGAGCACTGGGTTGCACTCATTGCTGTAGGTTGACCACAGTTCTGTTCGGTCTGTAGGAAGAACTGATATTTGGGCTTTTTTTTCCTGAGTTGTGACCATGTTGTCAGTACAACACCTGATTATGCCAAACCAGGCATCTTAGCATAGATACTTAAGAGCTAGTACCCTCTGCACTTAAAATGCATACATGAACAACTCTCACTCAAAAGTTTGATTAGATGTTGTGTTTCTTCATTTCTAAAAAGATTTCGTTTTGGGTTCGTGATGAAAGTTCTCATTGTCCATCTAAGAATCTGGAGTAGGAAAAAGATGGAAAAGATTGTGTCTTAAAAGATAAATCATCTGTTTGCCTAGGAGTTTTTAAAACATACTTTCAATATGAGTTGAAGTAATATCTTTAATTATACAAAATTACTCTAAGCCAGAGCATTTGAGATAACAGTTGGGATACTGTTTATTTGTCTTCGAGGAGCTAATATTAGAGAGAACAGCTTTTCTGATGGTTGTTCAGCCAATCACACTGATCACTTCACTGCTCCTGAGAAATAAACTGCTTCAGGCATTGATACATGGGTACTTTGGGTAAATAGTGATGTACAAAACTAGCTTGTTTGTTTGTTTGTTTTTCAGGGGAAAAAAAGACTTCACTGATATTAACAAAGTCTGTTTCATTTGTTATTTATTGTTATATAGTTAATTTGCATAACTTAATTTGTAAAAAAATAACAAAATTGTTTGTTTGGCTTTTTTTCCCTGAGAGAAAGCACTTCAGTACTGATTGAAATGTAGTTCAATTTCTTTGACTTTACAAGAGACAGAAGGAGCAAGTTATTTTTTGCAGGTGAATTCATAAACATGATTGTAACATCTAATAATGCAAAGTAGTTTTTTTGTTTTTTTTTTTTGTGTGTCCTAAATTAAGGCATATGCCACTATTTGACTTTGATGCTATTGGACATCCTCTCTGTCTAACATTCATTTGAGTAGAAAAGTGACTGGAAAACACTTAATAAAGATTTAAAGCTGGAAGCCATGGGCTTACATTCTCATAGGCAGCTGCTCCTTCAGGTCAAATGATTGAGAAACCCTCTGAAGAGCTCCCTCTGAAATATCAGTAAGCTACCTTTGACTTGCAACCATTTTTATGCTGTTATAAAAGCTAGTGGGAATACTGTGTTTACCCCTGGAGTCTAACCCAGGAGAACTGTATGCATTTCATCGCTGCTAACCTAAATAATAGTATTGATTTTTAGGTGCTAGGGAGTGTGTGGGCCTGCACAGCTCAATTGGATAGCAGTCAGCTATTTGTAGTGCTTTGATACTGATATCACCAAAATTACAGTTCAGATAGAGCCGTGAAGTAAAAGCTATACTGTGCCCTACAACCACTCTCTGACAGCTGCTGTGGTTTTCTTACTCTTTCTATGTTCATTGTGTATTGAGGGGTGATGGGTGCTATTTAAATCTTACCAATGAAACCAGCATCATAGAAAGATGTTGCAAAAACCCAGTTACATTGTCACTTAATGAGCAAGCAAGCCATTGTGGTGATGTGGTGTGACAAAATTTGTTGTTCTTTCATGATGGCAAGAGAAATGGCAAGAGAAATACAAGAATAGGTATTTCTCAATTTCTTTCATCACTTCTATCTAAACTATCTTTTATTTTAAAATATTCGTTTTGAGATGTTGATAATTCCCCCAATTTGGAGAGTTTTAAGTCTCAGCTCGACACAGTGCTGAGACACATCTAAACAGTAATAGAAGGCCTGGACCAGATGATACTTGGGGTTCCTTCCAACATGACATTGTATCATTCTATGATTCTGTGAAGATCCATGAGGCTGGGAACGTTCTTAATTTATGAAACAAACTTGGCTGTCTCATCTTACTTTTAAAACTTAATGGTTCAAATTTTAGATTATTTTCCCTTGCATTCTGTTCTGACATTCTCATGTCCCCCTCATCATATTTAGTGTCTCTCTCTCTCTCTCTCTCTCTCTTTTTTTTTTTTTTTTTATTTTATTTTATTTTATTTTAATTTATTTTTTTTATTTTATGCTATCCATGCTTCTAGCTTGGAATGGAGCTTTCTATCTTTTTGGCCTTCATTTTTCTTCCTGTTGCTTTCTGCTGTTTTCATATCCTGGTTTTAAAGAGGTGAGACTCATTTTCAGCACTTGGCGTTTGGCAACAGGAATTTATTTCAGCCAAACTAGAGTCTGCTCTTTGGCTTTTGCACCCGTACAGACTTCCCAGAGGACTTGCTGCTAAATCTGATGCTCATCTCTGGTCTAGACAAAACCTTGGCACCTTTCATTCATTTGCTGTCTGTTTTGCATGTGCTTCCCTGTGCCTTCTTTGGTGGGGTGCTGGCATATCTTGCCCTTTGGAATATGTCCAAACACTAATATTTGCTGTAGTCATGTTAAGATTATTTAGTAGAAGCAATGAGAGAGCTTTTTGGCTATTGTCTTTTCACTTTTAGAATCTGAATGAGGCAGAGTGAGAGAGCTGCATGTTGATAGCTGCACTTGCTTAGAGGTGCTTTAAGTTCAACCTGTGAAAGAACTGAATTTGCATGGCTCACCAGACCAAGCTTAAGCCACAGGATTTGCTGTAAAGAATTTGATGGTTTTAGTCCCTGAGGTCTTTGACTCAATCCTGAGTATGCTGGCAATCATAGCCACTGTTAAGGCTAGCAAATGCTGGGTTTGGGTTGTTGTTGATGTATTGTGTTGTGTTGCATGCTGTTGTATTTTATTATCTTTTCTGTAATAGAAAGATCTAAACTATTAAGCAATCACATTCTGTGTTTCAGAGAGTTCAGTGTGCCTGAACATGGGCACAAAACAAAGCTTTTCCCAGTGTTGAAGTGTAAGTGTTACACCAACACTTGCACCTGAAATGGTGTGGGTATATGGGCAAGCAAGGAATGATTTGGTATAATAATCCTTCCTTGGCTAAGGTGGTGTGAGCTGCATGCTCTGTGGTTCTTCAGGCAGTTCTGATTGTGAGTTATGGAATGTATTTACAGTTGAAATCTCACAGGACCCTTGTTGCTGAATCCTGCCACATGTTGGTCATTTCTGTTGTCCAGTACTATCTTCCTGTGGCACAGCTGTGGCTGTCTTCTCCTGGGACTGTTGTAGCTGTTAACACCTTTGTGCCATCACTACACCTGGCCCCTTCTGATCAGACTTTGGGCAGCATAAATATTTCCTCCTTCCTGTATAATGGGGATGCATATATTTTCAGAAGTAAGGATTGATTTAACCTTTTACTGACCAAAATAATAATTATAGCTTAATGGGTTACATTTTCCAGTTGGCTTTTCCCATGCAATTTAGAGAGAGATGTTTTTAGAATAGGAGCTTGTCTGTGGGATCTTACTTCTCTCAAGTATTTCTACATCCCTCAAGGAAAGAGACAAAATAGTTAGTGAAGCTCAAAACAGAGCATCAGATACTGCCAGATTCTCTTCTAGTTTCTCCTTGGAAATGCTTCCTATTTTAAATTGTGTTTCTGTACATTCTGTTCCTAAATGGGGGAATGACTGGAGGCCAATCCTACAAGCCTTCCTCTCTCTCATTCAGCATTCCCTTTTACTTATGTCTGTCAACAGCAACTCTTGAAGCTATGAAACAGCTTGTTTTTTGGTTTCGGTTTGTTTTGGGTTTTTTTTCCATAAAAAGACAGAATTCATACAGTGTCTTATCTCCAAGTCTTTCACTTGTCTGCCTTACTTATTTCAGTACTCCTGTTCACAGCATTGAGATTGGGTCTTTTCATAATTCCCACAGAAGCAGTATGTGCTGCTGTCACCTGGACACACTCCACATTGCCCTGAAATGTCACTGTCTCAAAGGATTGCTTCTGCATTGCTACAGTGCCTTCTGCGTTTATTACCTTTTCAGAAACTCACTGTACTGCCTCAAATTAATCTCAGCTTCAGAAACTGCAGAGGGAAACCTGGATTTGTGCTATTCGGTTGGTTCTTGTGTCATTTCTGTTTCTGTCTGTCAGAGTTGAGGATTATAGCTGTCGCTTTGGCTGTTCACTCATGAAGATTTTGGTGATCTTTTAGATGTTAGAGGCTGAAGCTGGGGAATCATTTTATAGCAGGTCCCTGGGCATGGTGTGAGAGGGTTCAGTTGGCACAATGGACAGGTGCCAGACCTGGGGCAGCTGCACAGGTGTGGGCCTTGTGCTGCTGTCCCCACCTTGAAAACTTTACACAACATCAGCCAGCCTGAAGACAGAGCAGGAGTTGTGGGAACAAAGAGTAAAAACACAGATTTGTGTCTTCTTTCAAGCAGTTTATTCTTCCCCATCACATTTAGCAATTGCAGTTGACATGGGTGGGTTGACTGATCAGACACAGGATTAGCACTCAATGATTTGCTATTGCAATGTAACTTCAGTTGGTCTTTATTAAAGCAACAGAGTATATGTATTACAAGTACAGATATATTTAGTAGCTTTAAACCAGCTACAGAAAGCCTGGTGTTAAGCTTCTGGATTGTTACCAGTGTCTTTGGTGTGGAAGTTCCCAGCAACACTTTATTTTTGTGGATTGCAAGTTTTGTGTTGGGCCGTAATTCACTGTCTATGATAGTCTGTTATATTACATAACTTATAGTTCTGTTTTCAGTACAATCTGCATTGCATATCCAACTTTATCTCCTACGTATCTTTAAGAAGACTTGGTTAGTTTGGCTTCACCTCCTTTTTTGTTAAATGTGTTCCCAAACCTCCCATTATTGGATTTTCTATTTAAAATTCCTGTGTATTTTGTTCCTTGTATTCTAATAGCCATCTTCCCGAGCAAAGTTTAAAGTCTGAGTAGTTGGCTGCTTTATCTCCTTCATGGGTGTGTCTACCTTTTATTTCTGACCTTCAGATCTTCTGAAGATCTCTGTATGAAAGGAGATACTGAACCTTGTAGGTGTAATGCATAAAGTTGACACCATAGCAGTTAATGTAACCCATTTACCTGATTATTGCAAATACGTTTACCTCAAATCAGATAGGAGCAAGTATGTGAAAGTGCCATGCACACTGCATGCTTATGAAGTATTTGTTTAAGAATGAAGGTAATTTTAAACAGGCACATGAGCATTTGAACTTTGACCTTCTAATGACTTCCTCATTCAATAAATTATGGAACGCTGAATTCCTTGGCAGGTTCAGATGTCTGGTCTGTTAGGGATGAGTTAGAGGAAAACGTATGCTTTGTAATTCATTGCAAGAATGTAAGGAAACCCGAAGCTATAGTAAAAGGAGCATTAAGTTGCTAAATCCCCTTTTTGTCTGTTGAAAGCAGAAGAAACACAGTAGGTCTATTCCATGATGTCCAATATATCCACTCGCTTTTGTGTCAAATTAGATGATTTATCTGCTCAAATAAACACAGGAGTGTCTTGCAAGCTGAAGAATGAGTGGTGGTAGAGGACTGGAGTAATAAGAGGTTCAGGTAAATATGAAATATTTAATAATAATCATACTTATCAATTGGTTAGCACACAGAAATTAGGTTTTTGATCACCATGTATTGTTTCTAGAGTTTGGTACCAATTTTCAGGACATATCAGTCTGATGCTGTCACCTAGAGACCTGTTGTTTGTTTGTTTTTTTTTAAGTTATTCAAACAAGGAGAATTTGGAAAATATTTATCTTCTCTGGAGACTGGACCACTCTTGCCAAATAACCCAGAGAGAGAAGAGACATGCCGTTTGCTCCTGTATTATTTGGTCTCTTAAGTGACTTTGGGTCTTAGCTATATATTCTGAAAAGAAAAAGTACAGATATAGAGTAAACAGTTTAAAACAGGGTCACGCAAACATGTGCCCGAATCCTGGTGTTGAAGGCTAGAGCAACTTCTATGTAGTTAGTGCAAATGATGAACAATATGAGTGCTTCTGAAGTTACATTTTATTTTCCAAATGAAGTGCTGTATTCCCCTAGTCAGCAGTTCCCATTAAAATCGTACCATATGTTCTCAGCAAACAGCAGATGTATGGTCTAACAATTAGCAACAGAACCTTCCCCACTTGAGGGTTTGTGATAACACTAAAATACTTCATAATTAACTTATGTTCCATTTGTAAGGCTGTTTGCTGTGCCTATTTGTGTTTCGGAAGGGTTTGCCACTTCAAGATTTTAGAGCTCTTCTGTAGATATTGCATTACATTTTTTCAGTAACCCATAACAGATTATCCCTTTTAATGCTTGAATGATTAGTTGACTTCCCTGAGATCACACAAGGCAACATAGAGCTGGGGAGGGGGAAGAGGGTGAGCACTGCAGGTGTCTTGAAGACTCCTGTTTCTGCAAAGACAGACACAGCTGCAGGGTTGGTGGGGAGCTGCCCAGGGGCAGAGCATCTGTTAAATGTCAGGGTGCCACCTTGGAGACTGTGCCAAAAGACTGTCTCCCCAGTCTCTTTGGTCCTTTTGAATATTATGTATTTCATTAATAAAGGGGATTCCAGGTACTGGACGTTAATTCCAGTTTTATCTACTGATGGAAGCTGCTTGCTTTCTAATATCATGGAGTACTGAGGAGGTGGAAGGTAGATATGACTTAGAACAAGGATGCAAAAGAATGGAAACAGGAAAAAACAGATTTTGACTGCAAGTTCTGATAGATGAGCTCAGCTTTGGAGTAGCCTGAATAATATAATTTGAGTTACAAATCCACTAGATTCAGCTTTGCTCTGGAAAGTGGAAAGGGATTGACTGTCTCAGTTAAAATGTTACCTGCCCGGCAATCTTCTCAAAGAGGAATCTTTTTTTTTGTTTGTTGTGTAGAGTATGTTTGTATTTATAACCTAAGGAATGTATTAACTTTGGTTTTCCAACTCATCCCTAAGTTTCTATGGAAAAACAACTAATTTGTATATAAAGTGCGTATTTATTATACATATGTGTCTATTTCCTTCAGTGGAAAACTGATGATCTTATGACTTTTACATAGCCCCTGCTGGAGAGAGAGGTGGTCTTGTGGGAATTCGATTATGAAGTTCTTGAAAATAGTACCTAAGCTGTAAGAAAAGGCAAAAGGATTTCCTTTTAGTAATTCATTTTAACTGCAAAAGCTATTTTAGCATCCTTGTCAAGTGTGAAAATTTATCTATTCCCTACAAAGTGTTATTGCCTCTTTCTACAGTTTATTTACAGTGCATTAAAAGTCCACAACTTGTTGGTCTTTTTTCTTTGATTCTGCTTAAGCCAATTAGTAATTTTCAGATCTGTCCTTGTTGTAGTAATTTTGCAGGTGTTTGATTTCTACCCCTTATCTAGTCGAGAACCAGTCAAGGCTGAATATTCTTTTTTTGTTTGTTTGTTATGCACAGAGTTATCAAGAGTGCAATAAATGGGAAGAAATGGCATGGCTTTTATATGTGAACAAGTTTGTAATAGTTTTCTTTTTTGCAGCTTTGGTTATTTTGCCTTATTGGGACACTGTGGCATTCGAAGTATCTTCCCTAAGGACAAAACACAAGTGCAAAGTATTCTCCCTTTGTTCAGTGATATTTCTTGATGAATAAGTGGTGAAACTGTCTAAGTCTGCAGAAACTGCACTACTATTCTGTACTTTGCTGAGATCTATGGGATATTGTTTTGCTGCTGAGGCATAGGTATTATTTTCACTAGGAAGACAGTCAAAAAGTGTTGAGCACACCTTACCTGTTGGGCTTTCACTTGCTGTTGCTAGTGGAACTGAAAGAGTAGCCTTCCAAAGTCATTCACTGTTCAGTCTACATCCTGGAACACTTCCAGGTGTAATTCCAAGTTGTACACCATGCTGTTAGCTTTTTTGCCCATGAATCTGTCCAGTAGCTGCCTCTAGGTATGTGTGTGGGCCTCATTTTGGCATTGGAGTTGTCCAGTTATAAGGCTCACAAAATTTTAAGAGCTGCATTCTTCAGCATCTCTGTTCTTCTGCATTTGTCTACAAGCTGTGTTCTGGGAATGATAACTTTTTACTTCTTAAAAAGCATTTTTTCCTCATCCAACCTCTCTAAAGTGCCTGGAGGAGTTTGAAGTGCAAGTAATATACAATGAAGTGCTGCTCATCCAAACTATCTGGCAAACATGAAATCCTGTCCCTGCAGAGGTTTAAGTCTGACCATCAGTAGATTGAAGTGCAGTTAAATGAAGGTCACTTTTAGTGAAGCTGAGGCTGTTGTGAGGGGCAGAGAGTTCCTTGGTCATTAACTTTCTGGTCTTCTAAAGGCGCCTGTTGACTTCTGGTGTGGTCTTCTTTTTTGCATGAATTCAGGTTAGCTATGGCTCTGAAACACAGCTGGTTTTCTTCTATGCTTTTTCTTCTAACACTGAATCACTTTCTTTGTATGAAAAGGTGAAGTTCCTAGACTTCAGATGGAAAGACAGCCAATTCTCCTAAAAGTATGAAACTACTTAATTCTATATTTATTTAAGAAATTACCTAAGTCTTTTCAGCTAGTGTGACTTGCTTTTGCATATTTCAATACTTTACTCTCCTAGTGGCATGAAAAACTTCCCAAAGCTCAGTACACTTTTACTCTCAGAATCCTTTGGTTGGCCTCAAAAGACCACACACATTTCTGCTACAACTGTATCAGTGGTATTCAGGAGTGATATTTAAAAACTCTGTCTTTTGACTACTGGGTATTGAATAATATTGGAGTGCTTTTGGGTTATGTCCTGCACAGAAGAAAAGGCAACCTGTCTTTAGTGATGGTATCCTCTCTGAAACCAACTGGAATGTATGTATCTCACAATACTCAGCTCTGAAATTAAGATTATGATAAGAAAATAGATATTAAAAAAAATGTTCTAGACTTGATGCTGACTTATTCCTTGCTCTGAACTACTGAAGGTATTGATGAAGGATTCAAACACCTGAATGTGATATAGAACGAGAAATCTTGCTATATAATTATCTTGTACATTAGCAGCAATAACCCAGGGAAACAAGTTGCAGAGGGGTGCTGATATGGTAAAATTACTGCTTAAAACCAAAATGTGTTGCCCATTTTTATTTTTTTTCAAAGCTATTGTTTCATATTGACAGAGTCTGTCCAAGAGTCCTGGGAGATGTTGGTAGCCATTTTGAATAGAGCAAGATTCCTCTTCTGGTGACACTACAAATGAAATACTCACTACGGCATTTTTGCTGATGAATTTTGCATTACAAGATATGTACATCACAGCAGGAAATTACAGTAGTATAAGGAATGGTCTTTGCATCTTGTAGTCCCTCTGAAAGTGTTTTTGCTTTTATATGCGCATAACCGAGCATCTATTAATGGCCATGATTATACATACCTCACTGAGAGGGTGCTGGCTTTATTAAACATATCCAAATTCTTAAAATTATGGAGTTTTGCAGCAGTTTCTGACCATTTCATTCTTGGCCAGTGACCAGGAGGTCTCAAGCCCCAACACTACCTCTGTCAGATTTGCCTTCTGCATTCACTCTTTCTCTGGGATCCTGTGCTCCTGTGTTTGTCAGGCAGTTTTCCCAACTTCACAGTGGAAAGTCACAGCTAGTACAGTGATAGGTTCCCAGATCCCTCCTTTGATTTGTAATAATACTGAAATTGTCTCAACATTGGTCAAAGATACAATTACAATACCTGCGACCTTGGCAGAGAATGAGTTGATGTTCTCTGAATGAAGAGGGATGTGTAACAGTACAGCAGGAACAAAGGAGGTGTTTTGGCAGTGGAACTAATAAGTAAAATTTTGTGTTGGTCTGTGCAGGCACTTGGATATGTTTAGCTCAGACTGTGAGAGCAGCCACACTTAACCCTGTGGGACTAATTATAAGAGTAATGTTATTCACTGGCAGTGTAGGAGGGGTCTGATTTCTGTGATGGTGCTTTAACTGCTGCTGATGCAGTCCTCCCTGTTTACTGCTTTGAAGGCCCCTGAATGTTAGAATGAATGTGATTTCCTTTTGGTTGGGAGGCACTTTGCAGCATCCCTGTGCAGAACAGCTGGCTTCTGGTTCTTCCAACATTCATTTGATGTTACATTTAGCTTGGAGCTCATTTCACATAAAATATTTCTGTTGGAGGTGCCCCAATGCACAGGGACAGCACTGCTTGCTGCATCCCCTGCAAATTCTTGCTGTGCCCAGAGCCTTGCTGGAGCTGTTGATGTATGGTCAAGTGGAGAAATGTGTCATCTTCTCTTCTAAGTCTTCCCATATTTTCTTCTTTTCTTGTCTGGGGAGCATGTCGTGCAGGCAGAAGTACTTCAGGTGCCTCAGGTACCACTTCAGTAAGTCAGGATTTTCCTTCACCTGGAGGATGAACCCATAGTTCTTGCAGGAGCAATCACCCTGGCAGCGTGTTCCTGGAGAAGCCAAGGCTTTCTGTCCCATCTTGTGGAAATGACAAGGAAGGGAGCATGATGAAATGGGTGGGCGCCTCAGAGGGCTGAGACCTCTCTGACTGGGGGTTTAGTCTTCATCCTGCACATTATTGGCTCAAGGCATTGGAAGTTCCTTCTCTCCAGAGGTCTGGCACTATCACCCCTGCTTGACCCTCAGTGTTCTCCTCTCTCTTGTTGCTTTTGACTTTTCTGCAAAGGCAGCATACAAGCAAATCCTTGCTGAGCAGCAGGCCCAGGGCTGACCAACTCACACAGACCACCTCTGGGGAGCCCAGGGTTATACCCAGCTGGGCAGAGGAGTATTGAAGCTGCTTGGCTGGGCAGGGCTGGTAGGAGCACAGACTCCCTGTGCCAATCCCATTTGCTCCAGGTCCCAGGGAAGCCCATCCAATGTGTCTGTGTCCCAGACAGCTTGGCTGGAATGGCTGAGGCTGTCAGGGAAGGGAGAGTGTGCAGAAAGCAAGGACCAGGGGGAGCCCCAGGCTGAAGAACGGCGTGTTCTGTATTTCTGGTGTGTACTTAGCAAAGGGAAAGAACCTCAGTGAGGATCAGGGCTGCTGTTAGTTGACTTTCCTGGAGCTACAAATAGATCTCTCTTCTAAGATAGCTTGTGACAGGATCAAAAGAACAGACTGAATGAAAAGAAGTCATAATATTTTACAGAATGGCCTTTGGCCCACAGCCAAAAAATGTTGTAACCATGGATGTCGTTACTAGAGCAGTAATGAGCTTAAGAGGTAACAGAGTTCAGCCTCTGCCCTGCTTGTCAAGAATTCAGGACTAGAGCAGAGGTGTGAATTTTAGTGATGTTATGGGAAAAGTAATACAGCAGCAGTGTAATTAGCAGTGTGTGATGCTAAAGGATTCCATCCAGTTTGCAGCTGGGCTTCAGACAGAAAGAGAGACAAAGATAATGTGTGTTCAAAAATACGCATTAAAAAGTTAAATTTTATATATGGAAAACAACTACCATGTTGTTATTGATTTGATAATTGGGCATTAACTAAAGAGCAGCTTAGTTAATGAAAGGCTTTAAAATTATGCCTGAAGGGACACTTTTGGAATCCTAGGTCACACTGTCTGGTCCCTGTCAGATGCTTATTACAGAGGATTATTACCTCATTTCTTGGTCATGTGCTGTGCGTGATACGTGTGAGACTTGCTGTTCCCCTCCTGTGTCATCCCTGAGCATAAAGGCATTAAATGTGACACTCTGTGGAACTGTGTCATGGTGTTTATGTTAGCAGCAGTAAAATACAGTAGATTTCTAAAAGTATGGTCCCCCTGCACAAAATTGCAAATTTTTGAAAGATCTTAGTAAGACTGACTAGTTAAGACTACTGTGTCAGATTTTTTTCGATATCTCATCTGAGCTGGCAGATGGCACAGTACTGTCACTAGTTCAATTTCTTGGTAACATGCTTTAAGTTGTAGAAATTCCATACAAAATACACACTGCTCAGCTCTAGGAAGTTGGTCTGCTTACTCTGAAGCTGGTGGTTTGCAGCCAGGCAACAGAGCTCTCTTTCACTACTTCCAAATTTTTCGCATCTGTGGAAAATTCCCCCTTCTCTCCTTATTGTTTTGTTAGAATTGTTTTTACACTGTGCAAAGACAGTTTCCAAGCAGGATACTTGCTTAAATGTGTGATGTAAAAATGCAAAGCAACCACTGACTGTCTAGCACATGCAGTTGACAGGAGTTGTAAGAGCTACTCTGGACTAAGTATGAATATATCCACCATCCTGTTCAGATCTGTAGGCAGTGTGTGCTTGCACCTAATTCATGCTATTCATATCTTGGTTATGACCTCTAAATACATCCCTGTAAGAGTGAGAAGTAGGTGTAGTACAGCAGGGCTCAGAAGGTTCATTCAAAGTTTCAAAATAAGGTTGCTTAGTCTGATTATCACTGTTGGAATTGAGCTGATGTTATTCTTTTGATTTTTGGTTGCAGTTTTCCCGTCTTCTAACAGAACATTCCTTGTTCATGTGTTTAATAAGTGGTAGAGCATTTTGGTTAGGAAATTCCATCTTTTTTTTTTTTTCCCTGAAGAATAATGAAAGAGCACATTGAACTTCTGAAAAATCTACTAATAAAAGTACAAGGAGAGTTGCAAATATTCAGAGAAGTTCACCCTTGTGCCACATGAATTTTGGTATTAATGAGAGTTCTGGTAATAAAAGTAGCCTAAGTCTCCCTGTTCTGGCTTTTACCTTTTAGTTTGTGCAAGTTTGAAAACTTTATTACACAACAAACAAAAAGTTCAAGGAGTACATGAAAATTAGAACACATGGTTATCAGTTGATGTTTTTGTGTTCAGATGTAAATGTGCTGTATTGTGGGACTATAGTCACATATTGTGTTATGGTATAGCAGGGCCTGGTTCAGCAGCTGTTCTAAAGAAGTTGTTCTAAACAGAATGCTTTCCTTTCTAGAGTGCAGAATCCAAATCTTATTTCTAGCTTATTTTCATTTTTATTTTCCTCATTAAGGGATTTTTCCAGAGCTTCATATCTCAAAATCCGTTCTGAGGTATCTTTGTGTGTCACCTAGAATTTAAATTTGAAACTAGCGTACAGGGTCTCTTGCTTTGTGGAGTTACTCAGCTGGCTTTGTGTGGCTGAGAAATTCTAGATGCTTTTCCAGACTTCTGTGGACCTTTGGAAATTGGGCAGATTAATAAATAAAACAATGGTTTTGGTTGAACGATCATCTAGTCCAACCCCCTGCCATGGGCACTGTCCCCTTCCACTAGACTCGGTTGCTCCAAGTCCCATCCGGCCTGGTCTTGAACTCTTCTGATGATGGGGCATCCTCAGCTTCTCTGGGCAACCTGTTTCAGTGTCTCACCATTCCTGTAATAAAAAAATTCATCCGTATGTCCAGTCTAAACCCTGCCCTGTTTCAGTTTGAAATTGTTGCCCTTTGTCCTGTCTCTACAGACATTGGTGAAATTTGTCTTTCTTGTAGGCCTCCTTTGCATATTGAAAGGCTGCAACAAAGTCTTCTTGGAGCCTTCTTTTCTCTAGGATGAACAATACTTTCAGCCTTTCCTCACAGGAGAGGTATTCCAGCCCACTGATCATTTTTGTGTCTCTCTTCAGTGTTCTATCCACCAGCATCCCCAAGTCCATCTCTTCAGAGCTGCCCTTAATACATTTATCCTCCAGTCTCTATTGATCTTGATTGTTGCCCCAATGTTGGACCTTGTGCTTGGCCTTGTCGAACTTTGTGAAGTCTGCATGGGCCTCTCAGGGTCGCTCTGGATGGCATCCCTTCCCTCCAGCATGGCAGCTGCAACACTCACCTTGGTGTCATCTGCAAACTTGCTGAGGGCTGCATTTGATCCCACTGCCCATGTGGTTGAGGAAGATGCTGAACAACATTGGTCCCAGTATAGACCCTTGAGGGATATGTCTTGTTCATTACTGGTATCCATTTGGGCATTAAGCTGTTGACTGGAATGAATCAGTTGCTGGCGTCACTTTCAGGTGCAACAAAGCTGTCTGACTGATGTTTTCAAGCAGATGAACCAAAATTATTAAACATGTAAAAGCAAGGCCTTGTAGTGCAAGGCACAGTAGGAATAATATTTACTGCTAGGAGTGTGAGTGTTGTTATCTGATGACTTGAGGGACATGGAGAGTGGATGAATCTTGAATAATTAATTTCTTTTGCAACAGCAGGGAGACTGCATGGTTGTATTCATAATGCTGTTTCTAATATTTTTATGCCGCATAGAAAGTATGGAAGAAATATTGCTTTTCAATATTGTAGAGCTTGAGTGTCATGTAGTAAGTAATGAATATGTGGTGCTGTAGTTACTCAGTTGTGAATGCTTACATAGCAAATGAGGCAATACAGCTTCATTTTTCTGAATTTTCCCTCCTGTTTTCTAATATCTTCCCCACTTCAGATTTTCTTAAGACTCACCACTGCTACTAAAGCAGCCAAAATATGCATGTGTACTGTGGACAATATGTAAAACTGCCTATCTCCAAAGAGTGTAACTACACCAACAAAACCTCAGATCTGGGTAGAGGTAGAGGTCAGTGACATAAAAATGTTGGTATCTCGTATGTATTTATTAAAAAATTGAGTAATATGTACTTAACCATATTTTTTTTACCCGAAATTGTTAATCTTTAAATAATTAGTGTGCACACTGTTTACTTATTATGTGTGTTTCTCATAATTGGGAAATACCCAGGCTTGTTGTTTGACTCTTTTATGTATTGAAATCTATTTTAAAAAATCAGGAAAGCACAGAGCCCTGCTGGATTTAGCTGTCCTTTAAGTGGAGTTTTGTGTTCACCCACAAGCATGTGAAATCTGCTTTTATGTCTCAGATTTTTGGAACTGAGAACCATATGGTATCTTGGTGTTACATTTTTAATATCTTTCTAATTGTGCCTGCATAACAAATAGGCTTGTGCATAAATTTAAGAAAATAATATATTAATTTCTTCTTACTGTATAAAGTATACTGTGAATTCATTTCAGCATTTGCAATAACCCTAAAAAGCATTCCACGTAGAGCAATTTGGTTTGTAGTTACTATATAGTTAATTTTACCCTTTAAAGATTATTTTACTCTTCTGTCTTCTTTTATGAAATGGCAAGACACAGGATGTCCAACTCATCCAGTCAAGGGGAACTAAATTATGTCCTTTTGCACTGATCCAGCAAAGCACTCAACATTGTGCTTGTGTCCCATTGAAATCAATTGGACCACTCATGTTTTGAAAGTTAAGTATGTGCTTTTAAATGTTTTACTGAATAGGGATGAGATTATTCTCATTCTTCAAGTCAAGCATGTTCTCAAGTGTTTGGCAGAATTGAATTAGTTGGCATCGATGGCTTAGCACAAGAAAAAACAAACTTTGTAGCATGCTTTATTATGACAAACTATTTTGCTTACTTTTATATTTAAAAATAATCCTAAATCATGTTAGTTATAATCCAAAGGTCTTTATTTGGCTGTTTCTAAAATATCAGTTCTAAACATGAAATTAAAATATCTGTAAGACATCATAACTGTCTGATAATGCAGCAATACTTTTCTGCAGGCTTCCAGGTAGTTTGATCAAGTTGCTTTTACAGGACAAAACTGCAGTGCCTGAGTATGATCTATGTGTTAGATGAGAGGCAGAGATTCCCATGGGTTCCTCAGCCACACAGAAGATGAGTGCTAATAAGGAGGAACACGGCTGATGGCTCAGAGAAACTTTTCCACATAACATCTGGATGTTCACTAGTGCTTGGGCTGAATGGAAACTGTGATAGGCCACCTTTGTGTAGGCTTTTTCATGTTGAACTTTTGGTTTGAATCCTAAAGCAGATGAGCCTATTTTGTCACTGCAAGGTGTGACTTGCCAGAGAGTTGGGTTCCTAAATTTAGAGGAAAGCAAATTAAATCAGGTATTTATTTTCTTAGGATTCCTGTGAACTCCCATGCTGGTTTTTTGTTTGTTTCTTTTTTTCCTGGTTAGGCAGCTCTGAGTTTGCAAGCTGGTTTCTCTTTGCCATTCTGTTCTTGCTTTGTGGGCTTCAGTTTTCAAAACAAAATGCGGGTTTTTTACTGTGAGTGTGTAAACTTGGTGTGTGTGGTTCTGGGCATTGTTGCTACAGCACTTGGCTTGCCTTAGAGAGTGCTGTAGTCATTGCAGAAATGTGAGCCACTGTGTTTTAATGTTTAATTAACAGCTCACAATCAGAATTTGAGTATATGCATATATTAGGTTGTCTTGAGTTTTCTTCTCTTTCATTAGTAAGAAGGTAGATTGAAATGAATCTGGTAGATCTAATCTAGAAATAATTATGTTTTCAGTATAGCAAAAAAGGAGTTGCCCAAGCCTTTGCCTAAGATTCATGGAAGTCTTAAGTAGAACGTGATAAGAATTCTGATCTATTTCTACATGTAGTATGATTGATTTCTTAATATGTATTCTTCTTGTAAGTGGTGTCCGGTGGAGTACATTAACATAGAAAGAAATGAAAGCAATTAGTTTTCAATTAAAATAATAAAATTACACAATATTGAAGATGGTAATTATTAATGTATTCCATATTCAGCCCCACAAGGGCTGGATACATCTCATGTTTGGCAAAATCTGCAGGGAACAGGAATAATGTAGTTCCTTTCATTAGAGTTTTGTAAGCTGGGAGTCCCTTGCCTGGACAGTCAGTCTGAGGATTCTTACATCACTTTGAACCACCAGACTTTTTTCAAAATGAGTTGGGAACAGTTGCTCTCTTTTATGGAGCTCAGAGGAATCTAGAAAAGGGCATTCTTGCTCCTGTTGCTGTTAATGATACATTATTTTGTGGCAATGCAGTGAAAAGCTGCTGCAGTAATGTATTAGAATTAATTATTAATTGAAGACCAACCTGTAAAATAGTCAGCCTAATGTTAGGCAAAGCTTTCACAGTTTGCTTTCATGAATACTATTAACCACATTATTTTATTTTTAAAATCCTTTATTTTATCTGGATCCTCTGGAAGAGTCTTTATTGCCCAAACCAGGACACACTGCAAAGATGTAACGTAGAACATTAGTCCCTCTTCCTCAGTACTGTTTTCCAGCAGCAGCTCTCTAAGCAGAGACTTGGAGAGAAGTAGCAGTGGAGCACACAGTGCATAGATCTTGACAACTGCATGATTAATATGTTAGGCTTTTGTCAATTTTCACTATAATCTGTTAAGGGATTCTGTACTTGGTCAGCATTAAAAAAAAATAAAAAAATTGTGCTTCCATCCGTTGAAACTGGGAGCCTGTGTACTAGGAGTGGTTAGAGCATACGTGTTCAAGTGTTGCTTTTGTAAGAGTTAAAGAAGATTTACAGATGGGGTGGCTGAGTCTTGCAGGGATGAAAGGCCAAATGATTTAAATCAACATGATTCACTTCAGTGGAGTCCCATGAATTTACAACAGGTGAGAATTTGGTCTGTTTTAATGCAGTTAATGTCACATGTTCAGCTGATGACAGAGGTAATAAATGACCCCAGCCACTGTTGTCACTGTGGTTGCCATACTGCAGGCAGTACTTCAGACTGAAAAGCAGCCAGACTGGAAAATGTACAGGAAGCTTTAGCATAAAAAGTAAATGGCTGATGACACTGATGTTGTGGTTCTGGGAGATGAGAGGAATAGACATGGGAGAGCACAGAACAAATCCTTGCAGTTCTGCTGGGACCATGGAGGGCTGAGATGTTCTCTTGAGGTGAGCAAGAGTTATACATTTGTAATACATCAAAACAGAAAGTTTAGGAGGAGCACATTAAAACAGAGCTTTAATTCACTGCTGAAAACATCTTGTGAGCCAGCAGAATCTGCTAAGGAATTTTTGTGAGGGAGCTGAATGTTTGAATGCCTATGAGAGGTGCAGCCAATATTGGTGCTTTGCTTCATGCTACTGTCAAATTTTATGCACTCAACAGTGCACTATGGGTACAGAGCTAGAGCTGGTTTATTCTGGGTATTTTCCTCAGGAGAACAGCAGCCAGATAGCACAGTGGTGATTTGGCCCACTTCTATTCCAGAGGAAATGGCTGGCAAGGAGTGTCACCCCTCTTAATGGCCTGGGCTGAGGCAAATGCTAGATCTGCTGTTTTCTGATGTGCAAATGAGTCAGTGGTTTAGCAGGCACATTACACCTGGTTTTTCTCCTGTATGAAGAAAAAAGATGATCCTTGATTCTTTCTAGGTTGTCTTTCCTTTTTGGTTAAAGTCAAATACAGCAGAGAGTCAAATCCCAGTCTGTACATAAACATCCCACGTTTCTGATTAAATCCTAGTATTTGGTGTGAAGTCCAAATGTAATTATTTGACTTGAAGACTTAATTGAACATGATTTTCTACTGTGTCTAAGCATCATCAAAACACTACTATATGTGCATTATCAGTAGGGCTAAGAGGAGAGAAAGATGAGGGAAGAAGGATCCCATTTTATCCTATTGCTTACCCAGTCACCAGACTGCCATCTCTGTGTTCCACCAATGTCATTTTGTCCCATTATGGTATAATTTCCATGTGCATTCAGGGACCTGTGTAAGCCAACTTCACTTATTAAAAATAAATCATTCATGCCATGAAATTTGAATCCTGAAGCAAGTGTCTACTCTTCCATGCTTCTATTTCCAGGTTATTATTTATACTTATAACTGGTTCTAATTAACCTATAAGTGCTGTCTCTACTGGATGTTGTAGTAAATGCATGGAATGCTTCTCCACAATCCAGATAAGTGACAGATGTGAGAGAGTTGTCCTTTTCAAAAACTGACACTTCACAACACACCAAACCCCAGTTACAGGAATGAGACTGCTGCTTCACTCTCGTGTGGTCTTTGCCTTGCTTGTGATTGTTGAACTGGTGAAAGTTGCTTATCTTCTTCACACAGTTCACTTTTCTTCTTGCTGAAGAGTGATTTGCTGCTGTAGGAATGATTCACTCCTGTCCTGATGTTCTTTATATTGTACTGAAGTGCTTTGAGGTGGTAGCCTGTGGTGTGGTGCCGAGTATATATGAAACAGAAGGTGATGTACATGGATGCAGGAGAGAACTGTGGCCTCTAGGTTGCTAGGGATCAGTTTCATTGGTTCTCTTTTACTAAACCTGGACTTCAACTGCTACAAGTGGGATGAATTTACATACCTAAAGAAAATAAATGAAAGAGTGAGTCATATGATCTGTCTGTTGATAACATTTGTCTTCCGGGTAAAGTCAAAAGGGGATATATAGATAATTTATCTCCAGTTTTCTTATTTGAATGGTTTTTATGCTTCTAATTTCATCCCAGGACTGGGAATAGCAGTTACAGACCTTAAAAAATAACTGTCTTCAACTGGCAGAAGACCAGTCAAAATAGGAAAGTGGATTTAAATGTGTGTGTGTGTCTTTTAATTTATTTATTGCTAACTTACCTGCCAGCTTTCTCTTTCCTTTCCTGAAAACATGGAAGCATTTGAAAATAAAGATAGGCTTGGGCTGCGGGACACAGGAAACTGAAAGGAACTTCATGTTGTATCCTTAGGATACCTCAGTGCTTGGATTGTGGTGTGCTTATTTTTTAAAATTTTTGTGTGTTTGCTTTTGGTTGTCTTTTTCCCCAGATATACATATTTAAAAGATATTTGGCCCAATCTGTTTTCCATACAGAGGGGAAAAAAGTGTGTGGAGTTGGATGTGTTCATGTTTAGACACCCATAATTTTTTAAAAGATCTAACTGCTTGTGTTGTGTATTATTCTTTTGTTTATAAAAACTGTTGAGAAAAATGAAGCTCCAAGAAAGTGTAGATGTAATTTGCACTGTGAACATGGCTGTGGCCTCTGCTCCACAAAATGAATTCTTGAGCTCTGTACAAGGATTAAATGTACAAGGAAAGAAATAGTGTAATTCACAGAAGTAATATTAAGTTATTTAATTTGCAAAGACAAATTGCTTCAGTATGAAGTGTCCCACATTTCTTAGCTAGTAGTTTCTATTTTAAAGGCTCTCATCTTTGCTAGTGCATTCAGTAAGGCCCTATTGATCAGGTTACATTATCCTTAATAAAAACTAGAGTCCTAAGTATTTATATGCAGGTGTTTTTGTTTATTTTAAAGGCAAACCAATATTTTAACTGGGTTTTTAGGCTCTTAGGTTTTCCTTGTGTACAGGATTGCTTACACATAGTGACCTCTGGCAGCTATGCAGGTAAAAACAAGTCACAAATGCACTAGAGAGACATAGTATGGGAATAAAATTGGAACAGTATTGGAGGCAGTTATGTGTAAATTCTGAGAACAATATAGTGCTGGAATCCTAATGATGAAAGTTCAATGATTTGGGTGGGAGCCCCAGGCTACTATGCTGCCTGTTGGGCTAAAGGACCACTGCTAACAAATACAACAGCTACAGTAAGGCATCTCTTGACTCATCAACAATTAAAAATATTTATTTTAATGCGTTTTCTGTGAGTATGTGTAATATCCTGGGTAAATATAATTTCTGTGTAAGTCTGGAGCCAGATGCTCTGTAGAGACTGGATCTATCACGTGGTCCTTTCCTCCTGCCATATGGTAGTGCTGATGTGAGGGGTGGGTATATTCTCAGTTTAAGATTCATGCTCCTAATTCAGAGCACTGAAGAAAACACATAATCTTCCTTAAACTATGAGCTCAACTTAAGAAAATCATGCTGCTTTGGAGGAGACAGGTAGGTAGCAGACAAGTATTGACATTCTGCACTTTGATTTAAAGTTGTGGCCTCTCAGGTGTGTCATGTTACCTTCCAATGTAAACTTAGATAGCTAATTCATCTTTGTGGGGGAGATATTGCTTCGTACTTCTAGGAGCTGTATCCCTAAGGAAAATATCTTTAGGAAAGCTTTGAAAAAGTTTTGAGAGGTGATAGCAGGTTGGTTACTTATACAGGGGGCTTTTGTACTGTCCTACGCGTTACTTGTGCTCTTTTGAATAAGCATGTATTATTATTTTGTTGTAACGTAAGTTTGTCATGTAATTAAGATAATGGTAAAATTTTAAAATAATTTCAAGTCCTAAATTTCGCCTTAAAGGCAGTGAGAGAGGTAAAAGGCAGAGAGTTGCTTTTTCACACTTGTAGTCAGTGAAAAAGTAGGTCGATGGCTCCACCTACTGGAGTTCAAAACTCAGTAGAAAGAAGAAACCCCAAGTCTAAAAAAAGTTGGTCTCTGTTTCCTCTAGCAATTAAATACATGACTTTAAGATGTTTAAGATAATTGACATTTTGCAATATCTTGATGCAGACCGATGTGAAAGGGGAAACTATTTCCACTTGATTAACTTTTAAATTGCTAATAAAAGGGTAAATGTCTTATTCTCACTTTTCCTGTTTATCATTTCCATTGGTCTCGGCACAGGACCTCAGGAACTGTGAGCTGTAGTGAAGCTCTTGGAAGAGCAGATCCTGAACTGTTCACAATATGTGACAATGATGCAAAGTAAATTTTGTCCTAAACAAGGAGCCTGATGTAAGTGAAAGCCTTAGACTGTCACTTTTTTTTTCATCCTCCTTGTTTACTTGACTTCTTTCTAGTATTGTAAAACCCCAATAATTTCTTTTAAGATAGAGCTTTGTATGAAGTCCTAGATTGATTGTGTGGGATCAGAACTGTTGTCCAGTTTAAATCTTTAGGAGTTTTCTGATATGGCATAATACCAGTGCAAAGGTGTCTTTCTCTGCTGTTTTCTTTTTCTTCTGTTGCTGCTTCTAAGATTGGTGTTACTTAAGAACTGGATGCGGATTTAGATACAGAAAATGAGTTATTTTGCAAAGAAATATAGCTGGAGTGAACTGAACTATATAAGGGTTACTATTTTAAAGTGGTGAACACAAGTAATTGTGATAAATGTGGAGACTGAAAGGTTGTGCCTCCTGTTGTTGTTCATCATAGGACATACGACAGTTTATAACACTCCTGCAAAAGGTGAACAAGATAATGAAAGAACTTATTTCATGGATATCTGGGGGTACTAATATCTTAAAATGCTTATTATTTTTTCCTGTGTTGCGAGGATAATTGTCACCTTAGCTCAGTGTTAAGCTTTGGCAGTTTTACACTGCTGTCTGCTAAAGATCTTTAAGATCATCAAGTCCACCCTAGTACATTGCCAAGCCCACTAAACCATGTCCCTAAGCATCACATCAGTCCAGCTTTTAAATACCCATCTATATACACACATAGAGATACACACACCTATATTTATAGTTTAATATATAAATGTCTGTGTGTGTGCATATATATTTATGTGTATATGTAAATAAAACAAATGGTATAGACAAGTACTATTCAAAATACTAATAAAATTTCCACAATATTTGAAGTATTCAAACTATATATATGCACATAACCATTTGTATGTGCATACATATATGGATGTGAACATGGATGTGGGCATTTTCAGAAATGTTCTTCAATTGCTATTGTAGACTTAGAATAGTATATTGTAATTCATTTTTTATGTGTGAGGATTTCTGGTGCTTAGTAAGAGAGATGTTGACAGCTTATTTGTATTCTTCCAGAGACAGGGAAGGGTGAGTGGGTAAATGCCATTTTGTTATCTGCAGTTAGAGGCAATGCATTCTATTAAAAACATTGCCACCTGGAAAATTAAAGCTCTGTATATTAATGAGTTATTGGAGTAATCTGTTGTTATTTAGATACAGCCTTTCTATTTCCTTTCTATTTCTATTTACAGTATGTTCTTTTTACTCAGTTGTCTGCTTCATTCTGCTTTCCACACAGAGAATTCCATAATTATAACCAGGATGGTTTGTTCTCCAGGGAGCTGACAATTAAGGTGTGTGGCAAGAGAGTGAATGGATGGGAGCAAATATGTTCTCTGAGCATAAATTGCCTATAGCAATTTAATGTATTTTAAAAATACTTCGCTCATCTATTGCAGTTATAAAATTGAAATGTTTTTTTAGCAGTTATGTCATCTTAAAATGTAAGGCAGAACCCTCATAGTCTCTAAATGATATTGTGTAGTATGTGCATGCATATCCATGCATAGCAGCATGCCTGCAAGTGCATATTCACAAAAGCAAAAAAAACCCCAACGTGGCAGGTCTGGAACTGGTCAAAGACCCAAGAGAGGTTTGTGCAGGGAGGGTGGAGAGGCTTCCATGCAGCTTTCCAAAGCCCATTTTCAGTAGGCTGAATTATGGACAAACAAGCTGGTATGACATAAGCCCTGGTGTGAATTCACAGGGCCTCAGCTTCTCTGTGCTGTTGCCTCTTCTTTTGCTCTTAACAGAGGTCTAAATGCAAACTACCTCATGTGTCAGTGAAATGGAACAATTGGCTGTGCATTGTTTTTTTTGGTGGATGTAAAGTGATTCTGGTGACGTGTGTGTGCTTGTACCGTCAGTTCTGTCCCAATCAGACCAAATTGAAATTTGGATTTCAGTTGCAGGACCTGGGTATTGTCTAGGTCTTGGGTTTAGGGACTGTTCCCAAACTGTTTCTCTCACCTTAAGCCACAAAATGACTTGAAAAAAAATTAAAGTCAATGAAAGTTAAAGAACTGTTCAGTGTCTAGTCAGAAATAGTCTCTGAACTTACCCTTTCTTTCACGGTAATATAGCATACATGTAGCTTTATTACTCCTTAAATATTCTTTTCCTTTTTTATGTACATGTGTGTGTTAATGTACACTGTATAAATGTATTGCTCATAGGTATTTGTTGCAGCCACATAACTCATATTAAATTGCTCATTAGATGAATGAATTTGGTTTTGCGCTTGACATACAAACATTGTTTAGATAAATTACCTGATTTTTATTCATATGTACTGAGCACCTGCAGCTCACAAAGTTGCACTTGGGCATTATGCCTTCAGTTTCTCTTGTCACTATATATCACGTTTTTATTGCTCCTTCTGAGGTCCTGTCTCTCACAGAGGTAGTTGATTATAATGAGAATAAAAAAAGAACTGATGTATATTTCATAAAGTTTATTTTTCTTCTACTATGTCTGCTGTGCTGATTAAAATAAGTTTTTATTGCTTGAATATTTATAAAAAATGCCAAGTGTCTGTGTATGAAACACTTATTTCAAAAATCAGCAAAAATAGCTAATTATAAGCAAGTAGGCTGCAAGAGGATTTCAGAGAAGTGTTCATGGAAACTTTAAAGTTCTAATCTAGAAACACAATCCCATGCCTTTACAGTAAATTTTTAGAACTTGACAATTCCTTAGGAAGAATTTTTGGTTTTTAGCTTGACTGCAGTGCCAGCATTTTCTCTGCTGTGAGGTGACTGATAGATACAACCTTTAGCTGGAACACATAAAGGAAGTAAAAACTGAAAGTTCCATGAAGATTGGAAAATTTAAATCCTCTTCCTCATTGCAAAAATATATTTAGGAGCAAAAACTAATATTTTGTTCCAGTCAAATAATGAAAAATCAAGTCTCTTAGAAGAAAGCTTACGGTTTACGAGAAGCCTTGTCCTCAGAACTTAGTTAAACAAGGACATTGGGATGATATATTTATTCATATTTTGAGCTGTAGATTTTGTACTGTGTACCCAGTGTGATCTGAATTGTATAGTATATCATATATAATACTACATCTCTTGTCTAAGGAATATTTGGAGCCACATCTTGGCTCAGCTCCTAGGTTTTCAGTGTTGCCTATTGAATATGACTTTGAAATTCCAAAAAATCTTCTGTAAAGGAGGTGCAACACCTGTTTAGCTGTTCCTAAAATTGATCACAGAACCACAGAGTAGTTGTTGGGATCTCTTGCATTTAGGATGACTTAAAGCCTATTCAAGTAGATTTTGAGGCTGAATAATTTGTTTATTTATTTATTTTTCTTTCTTTTTCTCATCCTAGATTAGATTGTTGGCTGTGAAGAGCCACGGACACTTTGTGCCCTGATGGGGGACTCAGGATCCAGACGATCAACTCTAGTATCTCGGTTGCCAATATTCAGGAGAAGTATAAGCAGAAGACACGACTCTCTTCCTTCCTCACCTTCTTCTGCTAATGCCATTGGTGTCCACACCTCCTCCCCGTCCAGCACCAACTCCAGCTCAGGGAGCACAGGCAAGCGCAGGAGTATTTTCCGCACTCCTTCCATCAGCTTCCACAACAAGAAAGGGACTGAGCAGAAGCCTGACTCAGCGACTCAAAATGTTGCTATTTCAAATGGTACCCAGTCCTCCCTTGACACTTTCCAAAAATTGAGCCTAGAGGAACACATCAAAAGCAGAGGGAGGCATTCGGTTGGCTTTGGCAGCTCACGTAGCAAGAAGATAACGAGGTCTTTGACGGACGATTTTGAAAAGGGAAAGGAGCCCTCAGCTAATAAGAATGTTTTTATAAACTGCATAAGCTCTGGGAATAATGAGGGTGATGATTCAGGCTTTGCAGAGGAGCAGAGCCGACACTCTGTCAAACAATCCACGCGAAAGCTTCTGACGAAATCTTTCTCATCACACTACAAATTTTCTAAACCAGCTCCAGAGAGTCAGTCTGTTTCCTCTGCGCAGCAGTCCAGGTGCTTGCTGGAGGTTAAATCCTACGTGGAAAGCGAACCTGTGATTGCCAAGTCCTCTCCTCCGTGTTCAGCTGAGACAACGGAGTGCATGGGAAGCTCCTTGCAGTCCCCACTGCTCTCAGCTGACCTGACAGCTGCCCAGACCCCCTCTGACTTTGTAGCCCTGACGGAGGATTCTGTTTCGGAGGTTGATGCTCTGCCTAGCAGTGGGACTGGAGCACCACTTGCAGAGGATTTTGGCAGCAATGTCTCTACCTCTCAGATCTTCTTCAATCCTGCTGCTGCTCCTGCGAGGGAAACCGATATTGTGGAAAGTACTGGGAATTCTGTGGGGGTATCTCCTGTCAGTCGCGCAAGCTCGTGTAGTGTTGAATCTAATACCTTATTCAAAACCTCAGCTACTAGTCAAACAAAAGTATTGTTGCAAGCCAATGAACTACATGTTAATGATGCCAGACACATAGGAGAAGTTAACTTGGCAAATGCACGTTTAGAAGCCTTTGCATCACAGCGTGGAGAAGAACCAGCAATGGTCTCTCCAAAGGCACAGGGGCTGAGTAGGGACAGAGAAGAAAACACACTGTCCAAGCACAGGAGAGAGACAATTCCTCTAATGGAATCTAAGATTGTTCCATGTCCTGAACCTCAGTCCTTTAAAACACAACAGGGTTATGAAACCAACCATTCTAAAGGTATGTCTCATGGTCTTTTCATTACTGGGTTTGGTGGGGATTTTTTGGCCTCGGTTCTTCTGTAAAAATTATTTGGTCATAAAGTGATTTGTGGAATTGCCAGAGCGAGCTAGGAAGTTCAGGAGTTATGAATTGTGCCCTCATGCCAAAATTGTAAGAATTTACAAAAAAGTCTATCATTTTTTGATTTGGTATTGTAGTTTGCCAGCACCCCTTTGTGCTGTGCATGGCTATGCTTTCCTGTGCTAGAAAGTGATTTCATAAAGAGAGGATTGATTATTGCCTCTTGTTCCAGGCTAAAGCTGAGATTTTTGAGGCATGCCTGTTTTCAACTTGAGCCAAAGAGTTGTTTGTTTGAGATGGAAACATTGCCAGAGAAATAAATCTTCTTTTAGTTTGGTTATGAAAAAATGACAGTTTATCTTTTATTGATCTTGGTTTCAAAATTTGTGACTCTTGATTTCTCTATACAACTGATGTTATAAAGCAGCTTGGAGTGCTGTTTCTGTGGCAGAGTATGAAAAATCCTATTTCTGATTCCATTAGAAATAACATTGTTCAAGTTCTCATTATGTAATCTATGAAACTGAGAGAGTTAAATACCATCTAAATTTCACAGTGGATAAAGATCAGCTTATGAAAAGGAATTTGGAATTAGTAACAAGATTAAGTAGAAAGGCTGTGCCTAGAAATCCCAGTGTATAAAAATGCAGATGAATAAAGGCACAAGGCCCTTGAATGAAGGACATCTGTCAAAAGACATTTATCTCTCACAGTTTATTTTCTCAAACCAACTTAAAGACTGGTGCTTTCTTGCATAATCTGCAAGCAATCTGCAATCTGGTGGGCCAGAATTTGTGTCAACAAGGCTACATTCATCATGTTTGTACTAGGAGATAAATGAGTGTAAATTCATATGAATTCATATCCATCTTTTTGTTTGGACATTTATCTAAGCAAGCAAATCAAGATAAGCAATCAAAAGCAATCTTGCGTTTTGAATTATTTGTCACTGTGAGGCTTGGTTGGATACCTTGCACATAAATGGCAATATAAAGTAAAATTAATCCACTAAAATAGTTTTCACCAGAAGGAGCCTCTTTCCCTCAGAACTGGGTTCAATTGGGAGAAAAGTTATTTCCATTTATGTGTTACTAATTCTGAGCACTGAGTTGATCTTCCTTGCAACACTGGCTCATCTGTGAATGAGCACATACTACTGTATGTACTGACCAGAGGGTTCTGCAGAACAGCAAGTGGGCAGCTCTGAGTGGTGTTTAGAAATACACTGTGTTTGAAACTCAGGTGCCAGCAGTTGTATATTTAATCTGTATTTTTGAAGACAGCTAACTAGAGTTGAAATTGTGGTAGAAGGATTTTTGTAAATAGGATCCATGTTCACAGAAAGACTAAAGCTAATGCTGCACTGTATGAAAGTCTATGATTAATTGTTAGGGTTTTGTAGTTCTGTTCAAAATGCATTTTTTTTCCTGTGTGTTGTGAAGAGTGTATTTAAAATTAGAAACTGGTGAAGCATACAAAGGGACCATTGACAAAATTTTTAAAAATCCTGCCATGTGAAATGAAACCAAATAGAAAAAAGCTTACTTGGCATACATTAAGTAAGGTTATAAGTAGTTACATGGGTTAAAACCAGAGTGTTTTAAAATGTTGGTTTTGCTAAGACAGTATTTAAAGCCAGATGTCAAGGCAAAATATTTGTGTGTTTTCCTTGAGAATAGATATTTTCTTTTCCATAGCTGGTCTCATGGCTGATATAATTATAGGGAATGTTGTGAATGTCATGTTAATGTATGCACAGGCTTGATGTGCCATTTATTTCTTAGTATACTTCTATATATTTTCATGAGATATGGATTTTTTTTAAAAGCCTTATCGAAGATGACCATTCTCTCACAAAAGAAGATATGATTTTCCTGTCTTAGATCTGTTTTTCTCTTTCCTGGTGTCTAAATTTACCCTAGCACCTCAAAATGTAATTTTTCTGACGTGTTATTTTTTAATTGGATCTGGGGACTGGGATTCAGCCTTCTGGCTTCAGGCAGGGTTTGGAGGGGGTGGCTGAAGAAATGAACTAGGAGGGCTAAACAGAAAACAAAACCATTGTGCATCCCTGTCCTATGCAGTGGTAACAAAGCTGTGACCTGGCCCTATAAAACCTGGACTCTCCTCAACACTCAGGGTAAGGTAGCTTGGGTTTTGGCACCAGTGGACCAGTGATAGACTCTCTGGTGGGTTTTACTGGACAGTGGCTTGGAAATGTTGTACCATGAGGGGAGAAAGGGAAGGATGGAACAGAGGTCCTTCAGGACTCTGTGAGGAGCCATGGACTGGGCTCGTAGTATGCTGAGGGTGCTAGTCACTGGAGGTTGAACAGTGAACTGGTGGTCCAGGTGGCATTTTTATCTAAGTATGCAGGATCTGCATTCTGCAGAATTCTTCTGTGTGATTGCCTTTCAATGTGAGCATTTCAATAAAGCAGTTCTCTCATTAAGAAAGTACTTGTAGAGGGTAATTCTCAGTAATGACTGCTGATTACTTCTGTTTGTAGTTGATCTTGCCAATAGCTTCAGTCCATACAGAGAAGGCAGATTGGTGGAGAAACGACTGAGATCATCTTCAGAAGGTACTGCTGGAGGCAGTCGGCTGATCATAAAACCAAAGGATGGAAATACAGAAGAGCTTAACAGCCTGTGGAAGCAGAGAGCAAACTCATCCTCTTCAAAAATGAACAGCATGGTGAGTTTTATTCCCATATGCGTAAGCTTTTCTTTTTCTATGACTGAGGTAACTATAAGGAGAAGCAACAACTTTCCAAGCAATGGACGGTAAGAAAAGGGAGGTGGAAATATGATTCAGGCTTTGCTACAGATACGTAAAGTATTTGTGACAAGGCTTGCATACTTTCTGTGAAGAGATTCTTGTTACCATCCTTTTCTGATTTGCCTGAGAGAGGGAACTGCAGCAAAATTCAGTAGGACTATTTCTGAGGATAAATACAGTGGGCTGTTCTGTGGCAACTATTTATTGTTACTGTGGTAGTTATTTCATGGATCATGTCTGGTATGAATGAGATGAGATTCAGAGCAGAAATTGAATAGAGAGGAATTTGTCTGTAAGAAAGTTTTGAGCAGTCCCTTTCAAATCTGGTGTCAAGTTTAAATACTTAAATGCAAGGTAAGAAGAAGAGGGCAGGATCTCTTCTGAGAACCCTTGAGGATCCCCAAGACTGGAAAAGCTAAGACAGGTCAGATAACTCAGGAGAGAACTTTTGAGACCTTTTCTACTGAAACTATAGTCAAAGGAATAGACAGACTGACAGTCTGTGCTTTCCTATAGCCAGTGAGAATGAACATCGTAAGATGAGTGTAATTTATATTTAGGCCTGGGCTCCCCAGTGAGAGGCATAAAGAAGATGCTAGGATTGAACATTTACAGCAATGCCATTGAATCTTTAGCTTATGGGAATCACTAAAACAAATTTTATTGTCATTATTAGTTTGAAATATTTTATGCAATGTGAGGAAGAATAATTTTGTACCAAGACCTGACAAGAACTTTCCATAGCAAACAAAAAGCTCCAAGTTTCTTACCCCTGCCTCGAGTTCTAAATAGATGTATAAATAGACTTTTTTCAGGTTTACATAATAGCCATTATGTTACAATGATGCAGGACCAAACACATCCCTGAGAGACTCAGATGTCAACACATCTGCCTTTGTAAGAGAATTTTGGCAGTTTTTACATGTGCAGCCATGTGCTGCTTTGTCTGCCAAAACATGTGGCACAACTTTCTCACCTGAGATGCCAAGTAAGGCTAAAATTTTCTTACTCTGTGATATTTGCCTGTACTAATTCCTGGCTGGTCATTTAAGAAATAGGTCCCCAGAGAAGGATCTAATTTAGTGTGAAAATTCCCTTATGGAAACTAAGGTAGGAAACTGGGCTTTGGGGGTTTCTCAAGAGGATGCAAAATCTGTCTTTTGTCTGAGTAAAGGTTGCCCATCTGTCTGAATGTTTGATCCAACTGTTCATTTGTAGCCAGGCTCACAAATGCCCTTGTGGGTAGCAGGAGAAAATTACATCAGTACCAAGCACATTCTTACTGTTTACAACTGATGCACAACAGAATTTCAAGTGTAACAGTGTCCTGAAGCAGTGGTCACTAGAAACACTCAACTAATTGAGTTACTTGATGCAATGTGCAGAAATGCTTGCCTGTACACTCACTTTGTGTAACCTGGGTAGATTGGATTACCTACACTTCAGTGACAGAATTAATCTCTTCTTAGTGTAGCAGATTGTGCAGTTTTGTCAGTAAGCACTGATTAATTTTATACTACGTGAAAGGGCAGAAGGCAAATTATTTTTAGGAAGGAGAAAATTTTATGCATCTACCTTTAATGTTTCTAGATTTTTGTCAATTTTTCAGATTAAATAATACAATAATCCAAAATTTATTTCAGTGAATCCTTGGTTTTTTTAAATGTGTTTTTTGTATCTACTGAATTATTATACCCAGAGGTACAGCACAGAAAGAAAGAGGTAGAATTGGTAAGTAGAAGAAATCGTTGTGCTATTAAAGTATATACTTAGAGTATTTATCTGTTTTTGCTGGAAATTCACATTCAAATATTGGTGAATAGCATCTTGTTTTTTAAAGCCAGAGAAAACACAATGTCATTTAAGGATACTCTTTCATGTAGGTGCACAGAGCATTGTGCAGATGTAGTTCCTGCCCTAGAATGCCAGGTAACTCTGTCTCAAGCCTGTTAGCCTCATTGGGATTGTTAGACCCAAGATACTAGGCAGATAACTGTGTTAATTTAAATATAAGGCTATGATGTGATGCCATAGCACTTCATTCTATTTAGTCCTTTATTAATAAGGGAATGAGAAGGTGACAACAGAGAAACAGTATGTAAGCAAAGTGTGCCTGGGGAGTAGGTGGTAATTTGAGTCTCTTCTTCATTTTGTATACAGAACCACATTTCTTTTACACTTTCAAGCAGTGAGGTTGTCCACAAATTATTATATATTGAAGTCACAGTTCAAGAACTTTGATGTCAAGATCACTGTGCATGATCATGAGTGAAAGTGAAATTTTTCCTGCCTTTACCCAATGCATGTAGATACCATCATACGTTAAGAAAAATGCTAGATGTAAGCTTTTTTAGGAAAAAATGAGGTTTAAGAAGTAAACCCAACAAAACTAACAACACGTTTCCCCTCCCCTCAAACAACCAGAGTGCAAAAGAATAAGCAGAGTTTCCTGGAAGTAAAAAAAAAAGATTTAAAAACTGCAGAAATTTAACATTTGTAATAATTGTTTGAGTAGATAAAAGGCACCCTCAAAATGCTTGTCAAAAGCAATTAAAGCCTCACACCACAGCAGCAGGTTGTTACCAGTGAATGATCCTAGAGAAGAACTGTAGTTGCTAAACAAATTATTGTTGAGCACCGTAACCTAACTTGTGTGCCTAGAAAAACATGAGTCACTCTTCTGTGTTAATTTTGTTCGATTTTGCAAGAAAATGAACCAGAGGCATTTAAGGGGTGGCAAGTTCATGTGGATTGCCAAGGCCTTTCTGAGGAGCACAGCACTGCTGCTCAGTTCTGCTGTGCTACACCCAGCAAGTGGTATTAACTGGGGGTGCCAGTTTCCTGGCATCATCCAGACGTGTGAAGCAGTCGCTGAAGAACTGTCTGAAGCAGTTTTGCAGTGTGAAATGTACCTTTCCCAAGACCACGTTTGCTCCCTTTTTCTTGTTGGCAGGCAGTGTGGGCTTCTGCTCAGGGGCTGGCAGGGCTGAGGAGCCAGGAGAGCTGAGGAGATGGGAGATTTTCCCAGAGGAAGGGAGGGAGTGAGGAAGGAAGGGTGAAGTTATCTGAGAAATTGTTCTTCCTCTGAAACAACTTGCTTAGCAGAATATTCTTGTATGACTGGCAGTACTCTTTTTTGAAGGCGATAGGTAAAAGCTTGGGTAGGTGGATCTAAATACTGAGAATATCTATCAAACCCACAAAGATAGTCACCACCTCCCCCGAGAGTGCAGTTGACTCACTTGTGAGATGATGAAAGCAATTTATAATACAGATAAAAGCAATGCTGCTCATAATTGAGATGTAAGGAAAGAAAAGTCTTTGAAAATAACTCGGCAAACCTGCCAATTTCGTAGTCATGTAAGTAATGAGATGAAACAGATGCTTGAGATTAATGTCTTAGGTTCCTAATTACATGTGTTTTTCACCAGTTTTTTAAGCCATCATTCTTGCAGTGACCGGTTCCTGCCACATGATGCCGGCATTTCACCAAAAGTGGTTTTAAGCTTCACTATTGCATAATTACACAGAAGGAGAGAACTGCAATTCAGGGCTCATTTTTGGCACAGTTTAATACTGATTAACCTGCGTAGCATAAGAGACCCTTTTCAAATAAACATGATTAACACTGATGCAATCTGAAGAGATTCATACTGCTATCAAAACTCTGATCATTCAAATGTTCCAAGTATAAAGTAATCAGTTAAAACTTCAAATTTTTAGACATACCATCCAAACTAGTTAACAGTGTCTCAGAAGACTGATAGAGGCTATGGCTGACCTTGCAGTTCTTCAGCTATGTGGTGGTAAGAAAGGCAAAAAAAGAGAAAAAGTGTACTGCAGCATGATAAAAAACCTGAATGACCTGAAATATGCAGCCCTGTGAGACCAGTGAAAAGAATGTAAACCTGAGTGTTTTTAAAAATATAGGAGGGAATTAGAATAGCCACATTGAAAAAAAAAAAAAAAGAGGCTTAGACCCCCCAATCACTGCAAGCAATTTCTTTAAGAGGATTAGGAGACAGAACAGCAGGAAAGAAAGTGTTGATGTGCTGGCATACTTAACAGTAGAAACTGAGGTGTATGTGTAAACAACAAAATTATCCATCACTTCTCACAGTAGTGGCTAATGGGGAAAGATGATTATTCTAAATATCACCTTTTAAATACCACTCATTATCAACTTTTTCCTGTCTTGGTGGTTGAATGTTACCACTGTCCTTTCTGTTCTGCAGGACTGTGTTTCTCTGGGTACTCTCGTGAGCACATCTTTTTGATTCAGTTTCACATATTGAGTCTTGTCCAAATGTTGCCAGTTTTTAATTTCTTAAATTACTCTACAAGTTTTCATCCTTGCAGGTAAAAATTTTTTATGTTTGCCTTCAGTGCTGTGTTATCCTCTCTTTTTGCCTAGAGCAAGGCAGCTTTGCCTACTTGTGTCAGTTTAATCAGAGCTGCACAACTTTTTTTTTCCTGGATCATTACTTGGACTGCACCATTTCTTCATTTGTATCTTCCCCATGGTTCTAACATATTAGGTAAAGCTGTGTATTGCCATTTAGAGACCTTTCATGGCACTTATCCCGTGTTCCATTATCCCAGTTTTTTCCCCTCAGCTTTAGCAGTGTTAGAAGCCTTCACTGCCTGCTTGCCAAACTGCTGAATAGTTGCTTTCCTGTTTTCTCCCACACTTCCTATCATGCATGAGAGTAACTGCAGGTACCACCAAACTTCCTTCATATACTGTCTCAATTTATATATTTTTTCCTTATTTACAAGTAACAGCACAATACTGAGCTAATATGATTTTTAAAGATTCCTGCCAGTACTGTATTACTGAGTTTTTTCACATATCCAGACAATGCTAACACTTAGGCATCATGTCCTTTTTCTTATGGTTGTAATATGGGGGGATGTGCTGAGTATGTAACATGTTAGTAACTATACTTATAACTGTAAATTTAGAACAAGTATGTGTAAAAGCCAGTGTTGGAATACAGTGTAGTATTTCATGGTTTATGGTAGAGTTCAGTTTGATAGTGGGAGGGGCTGAATACATCAGTTAAAGATTAAGTTTGCAAAATTAATAATTGGCTTGACCCAGTGTGGGGAGGGTCATCTGAAACTTTGGGGAGACAGAACAAAAGTAGATGATTGACACAGAAATAATGAGGTGCTAAAAAAAAAATAAATCTTTTAAGTATTTGAGATTCCCAGGTTATCTCAGGACAGCAGAAAGGCAAAACACAGGTCACTTTAATGGAAACATGTTTTGGCCTCTGCTTGGAATGTCTGTGATAATTATCTGATGAGTAGCTGATGTTTAAATTTTAGTTACATATCCTGGATATCCTGTGTAACAGTGCCTAGGTTTTGTTACCTGGGTGACTTAGCAATTAATAGTTTTCTAGTGTACTTCAGAAATGGTACTTACAGTGATGAAGCAATTAGCCAAGACACTGTATTCAAATCTATCCTTTTGCTTGATATTGTACATTACGAAGCACGATCCAAATCTGTAACTCATGAAAAGATGATGATTCCTTCTCACAGATGAGATGATTTCTAATGTTTCCTGAGTAGTCTTATTATCAAGCACCAGCTCTAACTAAGGTGCTGCATCATGAGAGAAACAACAGGACCCTGTGCCCCCTGTGGACTTGACTGAATATACCTGAATAAGGACTAAAATGTTTCTTATGTTTCTCTTCTCTGTGCTGATTAGTGTGTTGTTTTACTGGTGTCTGATGAGGCATTGAGCATGGGTAAATCTAAGTTGGCTGCTAGCCTAAACAGGATTGATGTGATTTTCCTATAGTTCCTTGAGCATTATTTTCTCCTGATCTTTTCTCCTTGAGCATGGACTTGACCATCTGCTCTCTACCTTCACACAGCCTATGCTAAAACTCTTTGAAAACTGAGACTTAAATGCAATCTCTGATGGTCAACACATGATGGGGAGGATGCTATTGAAAATACACAAGTTGAAAGGTTTATAAATTAAAGGAGGTGACCACTAGTCTTAGAAGTGGAATTGAAGGTTGTTGGTTTTGTGACCTGTAAATGGGACCTGTGGAATCTTGAAGAACCTGTGAGATACACACTTCATCTACAGACTGAACACATTCATGATTAATGTGTTCATTAATCATGACACATTCATGATTAATATCTAACAGCAGATAAGCTGCTGTCTTGACAGTCTAAACTGGGAAGGCAGTGAATGAGAAGTTGTGGAGAGGATTTTGGTGCTCAGGGTTACAGTTTGGGTTGAAAAGAAGCCTCAAACAAAATGGCCTTTTTCAGGTATACCAAAACTGTTGTAAAATTATGAATTACTTAACCACAACGCATGTATCCCTTTAATGTCCTCTGCTCAACATTCTGTAGAGCTAACAAGGATATGTTTTCTCGTTTTAACTTGCTATACAAACATTATCTCTGGTATCTACAATGTTCAGGCCAGGTTTTTCATAGTTAAAATTGATGTTACATTTTGCTCTGCCACTGAATTATAGTATTTCTGCTTAAATCAAATTTATCTCTGCTATGTTGGGCTTCTCAAGGGAGAATATTTAGAAACATCAATTCTTGTTGAGCTGTTCAAGCAAACCCTGTAAGGCAGTGGTTCACTCTTCATGTGAAGTGGACTTGACAGCATTCATTTATAACTAGCTTTGTAATAACATAACAGAATTTCCCCTTTTGCAATGAATTTGGCATTTTCCTCCTTTGTGGAAAGAAACTGTGGAAGCCAATTAAAGCAAGAACTGTCAGGACTGCTTCTGAACCTTGCTGTCTAAATAGGAATAAGCTGCTGATTGTAAGTAGTAATTTGGGCCTTATATTCTTAATTTGGCATGTAGAAAGTTCCTTTCATATATTATTAGCATAAAAAATGAATATGGCAAATAGGGACTTAAGCATTTAGCCTATGATTTTTAGTTCAGGTCAACTAGAAGCTTTTCAGCTAAATATCCTGTGGGAAATTCATGTCTGTAGTGTAATATACATTTCTTAACATATTAAGAGCTTGTAAAAATCAGATTGCTTTTGTTAAACACTTTGAATTAATTATTGAGATGAAGTAACTAGCAGCAGTTAGTTTAGATGGGACTTAATTCTTATGGTGTAATGTCCTATGCACTTCTCTAAGGACAGAATCATTATAACCTTGCAAACAAGGGCAGACTGTTACTCTAGCACTGCTACAATTGTTCTGATTAAACAGAGTTATGTTAATACAGACAGGTCAAGTGAGTTATAGCAATTTTATATCCCAAAGCAATCATGGTAGTGGATGGATGTGGTGTTACAAGGTGAAATAAGGAAAGAATGACTTCTTTGAATGTGTTGTATTCTAACTGCAGTGGGCAGCTCGGAGCCATGCAGCTGCGCGCTTACTCCCTCCAGTGGGGTCGGGAGGGGGACTGAAAGGGTAAAAGTGCAAAAACTTGTGCCTTGAGATATAGCTTAACAGGTAAAGCAAAAGTCACACACCTAAGAAAACACTCTAAAGAATTAATTCACTGCTTCCTATCAGCAGGCAGGTGTTCAGCCATTTCCAGGAAAGCAGGGAGACATCACAATGTACTTGGGAAGACCGATGCCACAGCTGTGAATTTTTCCCTTCTTTGCCCTGGCTTTACATGCTGAGAATAATGAAGTATAGTGGGTATTTATACCTTTAGTCGAAGTTTGAGTCAGCTGTCCCAGCTGTGTCCCCTCCCAGTCTCTTGTGGTCTGCAACCCCAGTCAGAGTGGTCTGAGGAGTGGTAAAAGACCTTGACTTACCTAAGGGAGACAATAAGTGGAGAGCTGATTCATTGAAGTTGGAATTTACAACTCGTGAATACAAATTAAACAGTGTCTTGGGTTCTTCATTATGTAAGTCAGATGATTCACAAGTGATTTGCACTCAGTTGGTTTTTATGAAAATCGAAACTTATTTTCTAAACTCTCTTCTTAATAGTGATTAGCTCCTGCCCCTTCACATATAAATTGTTTTACACTGTAGGTCTCTCAAACAGCATGATCAAAACCAGTCTTGGGGGCAGAGTTCTGCACTGCTTTCCCTTAAGCTGCCTATTTTGTGTGCTTTTGCTTATGTAAGAATAAACTCAGAATAAATACAGTATTTTCCCTGCAGCAATTCAATGGCTTTAGCAATTCAAGGTAGGGTGCTTCTTGGAGGCCTTTGATCCCTTTCATTGATAAAAGGAAAGTAATGGGGTGAGAAATAGAAATGCTGCTGGGTCACTTTTCTGCCTTTTTGCCTTGCCAGTGTGCTGCTGGAGGCAACGCTCTGTGAACCCTTGGTTAGGGATGTGGCAGTGGCTGGAAAACTAGTTGCAGATCAGAAAGCTTGACTTGTTTAAAATGAGTATTTTCTGATTCAGAGTCAATTACATGCTATCCCATTAAAGACTCAGGGTCTGATTTTGCATGCTATATTACTGATTGATATATGGAAATTAGGTTTGGGAATGCTCATCTAGGTTAATTAACCTTTTAACGGATGAATGGGCAAAAATACATCATTCATGGAAGGAATGAAATGTTGAAACACACTGTGTTGCCTCAGAGAACATGTTTTGTAGCATTTATTCAGTAAAACAAATAAAATTCATTGAAATAGTATAGTCCTGTTGAATAGCTTAATATCTTTCTTTTTAGATTTTCATAACCCACTGAATAGATGTTTTCATTAAAGAAAAACAAAAACCGCCCCAAACAATACAAATTTTTCTGAAATTTATACACTTCAAGTTCAGGACAGGCATGTGGAATTTTGTAATTAAACTATTAAGAAAAACATTTTGCATTTTTGTACTTTGAGAAGCATTGTTGATTTTGAAGAATATTAGTGTCAGATAATTATTAAGGATTTATAGTTACATAAAGAGTCAGGATAGTTTTTACAATTCTGAGCTGGTAGGCAGTCAGAGGAATACTAGTTCTTGAGAAGAAGTAGTTAGCAATAGCTAGAGGAATTCATTGCATGGCACTTAAAATGCAGAGTTTAATTATAGAATCTTAGCATGTCAAGTTGGAAGGGACCTCAAGAGTCATTGGTCCAGCCCTTCTAGATAATGCTACAGTTTCTATGAGATGTCTCAGCACCCTGCTGAGCTCAGACTTAAATCTGCCCAAAGTGGGGGAATCTTCCACTTCCCCTGGGAGACCATTCCAATGTTCGACTGTTCTTGTGGTGAAAAATGACTTCGGGTCCAATTCCCGAAGCACTGTGCTTCCCAGGAGCACTGTGGCAATTGCCCCTTTCTTATCCACGTGACTACTTGTAAATAACAGTCTCCATCCTCTTTGCCACCTTTTAACTACTGCAACATCATAATAAGGTCTAACCTAACCCAGTTTTCTCAGCCTCTCTTGATATGGATGATGCTCCAGTCCTCTGATCATCCTTGTGGCCCTTCTCTGGACCCTCTCCAGCCTGTTTGCATCTTTTTATACAGCAGGTAAGAAAAATGGACACAATAGTCCAGGTGTAGTCTGACACATGCTGAGTAGAGCAGGATGATGGCTGACTTCTCTCTTCTGGTGGTGCCCTTGTTGATGCAGCCCAGCATCCTGCTGGCTTTCTTTGCAGCTGCAGCACACTGTTCACTCATGTTGAGCCTCTTATCCACCAAGACCCCCAGGTCCCTTTCCACAAGGCTGCTCTCCAGCCAAGTGGATCCCAGTCTGAACTGGTTATGTGTTCCCAGGTGCAAGACCTTAAGCTTTTCCACATTGAACTTCATCGGGTTCCTGCTAGCCCGCTCCTCCAGTCTGTCTGGGTCATCTTGGAGAGTGGCTCTCCCTTCTGGGGTGTCAACCTCTCCACTTATCTTGGTGTTATCAGCAAAATTCATCAGGGTGCTCTTGATCCCAACACCCAGGTCACTTATGAAAATGTTACACAGCATTGGGCCCAATGTTGATCCCTGGGGGACTTCACTTGTGACCAGTTGCCAGTTTGAGGAGGAACTATTTATTTATTTATGAGCACCCTCTGAGTATGGTCTGTCAGCCAGTTCCTCACCCACTACACAGCCCACTTGTCAAGACCTTAATGAGTCAGTTTCTCCTGGAGGAGGTTGTGGGAGACCGTATCAAAAGCCTTGGAAAAGGCCAGGGGGAAAATATCCATCACCCTGCATCAACAAAGTGGGTTCTGATATTGATACTCCATGGTAATAAGGAGTTAAAATGTTTAGTAACAGCATGCTTCAGGATCTTGAATAACTGCAATGGGGAGTTTGATCAATCCAAGCCTAGTAGAAGATCATTCACTGAACTCTATTTCTGTTGCTCAGAGGGATACCTTGGATGAAAAGAAAGGCTTCAGTTTTTCTTAATTGTTTTCCATCCATGTGCATGTTTACAGTTACTCTGATGTACTCACTCTGTTAGATCCAATCTTGTAAAACAGGCAGCACTGTAGCAGAGCTCACATTATCTCCTAAAAACTACTTCTATGGGATTCTTCACTGGATAACTTTTTGGAATATATCAAATGAAATGGTTAGTTTTGACTGTTCCAAAAATCATAGTTTTGCATGAAAAGTCTTGCATCATCTTTTTTTTGGCATGTGGTAGTTGATAAAAGTAAAACTCATCAGTTTTCAACTAGTTACTCTAATCTGAAGTGATCAGATTTTAAGTGTTTGGAATTCATTTTGAAGAAATCATCCCAATATAAGCATTGTGTGAAGTACTGTGTTGTGCAAAATAAAAGACTAAATGGTGGGAGGGAACATTTAGTTAAATGCAGCAGTCTTTATAAATCTGCAAACTTGGCAGACTGGTTCCCTGGCAGGCTCTTTATAAATGTGCCAGGTTCTGGAATCTGAATCCTTACTAGAGCAGAGAAAGTGAGGGTGATGAAGTAAGGACCTGATCCAGAGACTTACTGGAGGATGGGCTATGATTCCATTAAAAAATGGAAAGCAGTATGAAGTGGTGAACGTAAGAGAGGGAAAGTTGAAGGTAAGAAGTCTGGGATTAAGTACGGGGTGGAATTTGTTGCAGGTCATGTGGAAAAAGAAGCAATGAAGCACTGGGAAGGAAAGAAGTTTAGAGGAAGTTTGGGGATAGCAGAGCTCTAAGAGGATGGGAAAAATAGGTCAGTAGAAGAAACTGGAGATCAGGGAGAAGCTTTATATATTTTTGTAAATTTAGTCAAGAATTGGGGGAGAAGCTGGAATTAGACAGGTCAAGAGCTGACAGAACTGGTTGCTAAGAAAAATTTGTAACTTTTCTGTTACCTGAAATATTGAAGTCCAGGGGTTAATCTTATGAATATTGCCTCTAAAGGATGTTGTTCAGAGGAAAACAAGGTTGCCTGTAAAATATGCACTGTTGACAACCGCCTGTCAAGCACTTTAGGTGATAGAGACAAGTAATGTAGTTTTCTGGCTGTAAGTCTGTCTGTGTCTATGGTAGTGTAAGTCTTTTTGTATTTTCATTTAGTTACATTTTAACAGAAATTTTTGTCCAGATGAGAATAAGAAGTCATGATTTTTCTCTTTGCTCTATGAGGACAGGTTTGACATGGAACGCATTTTGATCTTGTTATCAAAGCTGTACGTTTTCCTTTGAAATACTTTACCTTCTCTGAGCCTGTAAAAGGGAAAAGAAAAAAGAAAAAAATATTTTTGCAGTTTGATTCATAGAGATTTATGCCTTTAGTTCCATTCACATTAACTCTGATCAAAGTTGAATCACAAAATATCCCCAGCACTGAAATCTTCCTTTATTTGTTAATTCAAGTCGTTATACAAAACACATTTTCTTCTTTGTGATGTGACAATTATGTGCTTTTTTTGCAATAGACAACAATATTGCTTTTTCTGTACCGTTTTCTTCTCTTACCTGGTATTCTCCAGGTCCAACAGTGTTCACAGCTCTTATTTAGACTTCACCTTTGTGTTACTTAGTTGGCAGGTACAAACCATGGGAAATATTTTTTTCCTTTGTGCTTAAGCGCTTCTGTGATGAATTGTTTACTTTATTGATTTGACATCCTTAAGGACAATATCTAAAAATACAAGTGCAACACATAAGAATGAATTTATGTACAGTTTCAGAACGAAACTGAGGCTGTAGTAAGTGGATTTAGGCAGAGAGGGGAAAAAAAAGTCACTACTGTCCACAAACTGTTTTATGGACAGAATTGTATTCAGGAGAGGGTATACCTGCAGATGAAAAGTAAGTTTCTGAAAATAATTCCAAGTGTCTAATACACTAATATTTCTAAGGATATTGTCAAAAGATATGGTATCACCTGTTTATTCATACTGTACTTTTACTGTTTAACTCCACTTTGGGGTTTCAGCTGTCATAAAGTACTGAGATCAGAAATAACCAAGCACCAGCTGGATGGGTTTGACTGGCTTGTTTGACTGTAGTCATGGCACTATGCTGTAGGGCACAGGGGCATTGCTAGCTGAAAGTGGCAAGTAGAGAAAACATCTCTTTTTGGTGTGGCTGTTAACCAAAATTGTATTTCAAACTACAGCCTTAAGCTGGAAATTAGAGAATAGTGTCTGCTGGTGATGTGATAATAGGTGGTGCTCATATAGGCCTAATTAGTATGGCTTGTTCACACTTACACCATTAAACTGATGACCTTAGATGTGGAGTGAGGACAATTTCCACCCCCTCTTCCTGTTCCCCACCCCCTAGTTGGGCACAAGGTAACTTCTGGGAAATTTTACTTTCCTCATAGCTTGGCATATTTTTCTTAGTGTTCTTCATTTTTATGCCAGAGGAAGTGTGCACAATCTTAAAAGATAATGTGGGAAGTAAAAATAATAAAGGAAATTAAGAGAGGATCATCACTTGACTTCAGATGCTGCTTGTTCTCAGGCACGTGTTAAGGATGTGTGTTTGATCTACCACAATGTCTGCTTAATGTAAATTAATTCTCAGACAACTACAAAGTAGTGCACAGGTTAACTTGTTTTTACACTGAGATCACTTCTAAAGTTTACTATTGGAGGGAAAGGGTGAAAAAAGAGGATCGTTTCCTATGATTTGATCACAGTGGGAAATTTCTGTCTTTCAAACAGGCAAGAATCATAATTAATGACCAAGAACTACATCTATGTCAGAGACAAGCTGTCAAGCTCTTCATACTGCTTTTGAGGTTTCTATGAGCAGAAGGGAAGATGTAAATTTTATTTCTGAAACTGGTACAGTTTTGTAAAAACATATGATCAGAACTAGTTCATTTACATAAAATAGCGTTCCTAAATTCTGTGTGTATATTCAGAAATATGAATCTATGTTTATTTATCTTTGTATTTCTAAAGTAAGAAAATAATGGGAAGGTATAATGGTTTTCTTACTTTTCTGTGCCCAGATGCAAAATCAGAAGAGAACAAGCAGCATCTGAAGTCAAGTGATGATCCTCTCTTAATTTCCTTTATTATTTTTACTTCCCACATTATCTTTTAAGATTGTGCACACTTCCTCTGGCATAAAA
>JAAWXA010000025.1:7631996-7686483 GCA_038090715.1 Florisuga fusca | reverse complement strand
CTTAAGCACTGATGAGAAATTGAATCTCAGCATGCTGTTGTCTTTGTGAGGTTTTTATTTCAAAGAGATACAGATGAATAAAAATCTTGAACTTTTAATGAAAGGAATAGTCAGCCATTCAGCCATGGTTCATGAATCACAGCAGTTCTTGTTTTAATAACTTGAGTTTGGAAACTGGATGCCAAACTAGTCTGAACTTGATGCTTTAAGTGAACTCCACTGTCTACTGGAAGGACCTACAGGTGGAAGAGAATAGAACCAAAGCATGGATGCTATGCTTACTAACACAAGAAAGGAAGGCACTATTAATGCATAGTTTTGCTGTTGGATAGCATTCACTCTTCTATACAGTCTGCATAACAAAGGCAATTGTGGCTTTATTAAATGGTATGAAGTGATACACTGATTTCTTGAGGCATATTTATTGCCACACTGTAGGAGGTCTGTAAGGTCTATTAACTAGAGAACTTCAAAGATACTTGTTGTTCAGTATTTATTTTTTAAAAATTCCATGCAGCGGGGTGTCTGATAAAAGGTTCAGGATCCTCTGTTCTCCTTGCAGTGCACATTTCATTTTGTTTAATGGAGCTCTCCTTTTTGGAGCTAACATATAAAGCTGCAAAAACTAAATTGTTCATGAGCTTGGTTGTTGGAAGGAAAGAAAAGCCCATGATCCTATGGATATGTAAAAACTCATTATCAGGTACTTCAGCCAGTATTGTAAGTTTTAATAGTTTGTGAACAAACTCATTTGCCAAACATTGCTCCTTATTCTGGCTCTGTGTTGTGATGGCAAATAATATTTGTTTACAAAAAATACCACAAACACTACAGATTCTGTTGAAGGCTTTGTTCAAGCTTAGAATTGTTTGTCCAAGAACAATGGAAATTTCTGGTTTTGTCCATTCTGCATATTTCAAAAACAGAAAGGTGCAGTTTTGGGCAACATTTTTGTATAGATACAGCCTAGTTTCATATTCAAGATGAGCAGAAACTACTAGCAGATCCTAATGTGAATTAGGATTTCATTTGAGACCTGATTGCCATTTCTATGTGCTGTTGCTGCATACAAAGTTTGAACACCAGGATTGTGAAATCCATATGCCAATAGGTATTTGTTTGGAATGGTCATACTTTGAACTTCAAAGCTCAAACAATATATAAAGAAAGAGTGAAATCATTAATGTATTAACTGTTATGTGTGGCTTCACAATAATTATGAACTTGAATAGAACTCTATGTGTAACAATGTTTAGGAGGGGAATTGTCATAGGACATCATTTTTTGAGGGGAAAAAAGGGCCCAATATGCTGGCCTGACCTGAAATGCTGTCTCTGCAGCCCAGGTTAAAGGTGTAACCAGGAAGCCCTTGGGTCTGGTATGGCCACTACTGGTCACATAGGTGGGCTGTGGTGAGATGGCCAAGAGAAGTCCTCAGGCAATGAAAAGGGACTAAAGTGCACTGGGCCAAATGGTGGAGGGATGGGGAGCGCACAGGTGGTGGTTACCTCAGTTCCTTCCATGGTAGACACCCTGAAAAGGAGAGGAAAGCAGATCTGATCAATGTGTGGCTCAGAGGCTGATGCCATCGGTTGAATTCTGGTTTCTTTAATCATAGGAATGTTTGCACAGTGCACCAGGGCTGCTGGAAAGGGATGGAGTAGATTCTTGGCCAGGAGTTGGTGGGGCTCATCAAGAGGGCTTCAAACTAGATTGGAAAGGGGAAGAGGATAAAGCCAGGCTGACTAGAGACGAACCTAGGTGTGGCATGGCAGTCTTGGGAGTGAAATGATTCTGTGATTCTATGACTTCTGGAGGGCAGACTGGCCATTTGAGGACGTTAGTTGAGAGAGTGCCTTGGGAGACCATCCTGAAGGACAAAGGGGTCCACAAAGGCTAAATGCTCTTCAAGGAAATCTTAAAAGGCATAGGAGCAGGCTGTCCTTCTGCACCATAAGGCAAAATTGCAGGGAAGATGTCTGGCTGGGCTGAACAGGGAGCTTTTGGTGGGAGTCAGAGGAGGAAAAAAAGTTTACCACCTTTGGAGGAAGGGGCAGGCATTTCAGGACGAGTATGGAGATCTAGTTAGGTCGTGCAGAAAGAAAATCAGGAAGGCAAAAGCCCAGATGGAGCTCAATCTGGCCACTGTCATAAGGGCTGGCAAAAAAAGTTTTTACAAATATATTCATAACAGAAAGAGAGAGAGGGAGAATTTTCATCCTTAATTTAATGTGAATGAGAACATTGCAATCAAGGATGAGGAAAAGGCTGAAATACTTAGTGCCTTCATTGCCTCTCTCTTTAATAGTCAGCCCAGCCACCCCCAGGGAATTCAGCCCCCTCAGCTGGGAGATGAGGATGGAGAGCAGCACAACCCCCCCCTAATCAGGAGGAAGGAGTTAATGAACTTCTAGAGCACCTGGACACTCACAAGGCTGTGGGACCAGATTGAATACACCTGAGAGTATTGAGGAAGCTGGGAAAAAAGCTCACCAAGATGTTTTCCATCATTAATCAACCATCTTGGTTAACAGGGGAGGTCCCAGATGACTGGAAGCTTGCCAGCGTGACACCCGTCCACAGTAAGGCTCAGGAGGAGGATCCAGGGAACTTACAGGCCTGTCATCCTGAGCTTGTTAACCTTAAAAATTATGGAGAAATTGATTTCGAGTGTTCTCACATGGGAAATGGAGGACAGTCAGGGGATCAGGCCCAGCCAGCATGGGTTCAGGAAAGACAGGTCCAGCTTGACCAACCTGGTGTCATTCCATGACCAGGTGACCTGCCAAGTGGATAAGGGAAATGCTGTGGGTGTTGTCTACATGGACTTTAGTAAAGCCTTTGACACAGTCTCCAGCAGTATACTCCTGGAGAAGTTGATGGCTCCTGGCATAGGCACGTGTACTCTGCACTGAGTTAAAAACTGGCGGGATGGCAGGGCCCAGAGAGCTGTTCTGAACTGAGCCAAATCCCGGCAGCAGTCACTCACCAGTGCGGTTCCCCAGGGCTCAGTTTTGGGGCCTGTCTGGTTCAATACCTTTATCAACAATCGAGATGAAGGAATTGAGTGCTTCCTCAGCAAGTTTGCAGAGGACACCGAGTTGGGTGGAATGTTGATCTGCTTGAAGAGAGGAAGGCTCTGCAGAGGGACCTGGACTGGCTGGATCGATGAACTGAGGCCCGTTCTTTGAAGCTTAACAAGGCCAAGTTTTGGATCCTGCATTTTGGTCACAACAACCCCATGCAACACTACAGGCTTGGGGAAGAGTGGCTGGAAAGCTGCCTGGCAGAAAAGGACACTGGGGGTGCTGGTCAACCACCAGCTGAATATTAGCCATCAGTGTGCTCAGGTGGCCAACAGCATCCTGGCTTGTATCAGGAATAGTGTGGCCACCAGGAGAGGGGAAGTGATTGTGCCCCTGTACTTGGCACCAGTGAGGCCACTCCTCAAGTTCTGTGTTCAGCTTCTACAAGAAAAACATGGAGCTGCTGGAGCGAGTTCAGAGAAGGGCAAACAACCTGGTGAAGGGCCTGGAGAGCAAGTCCTGTGAGGAGAGACTGAGAAAATTGGGATTGTTTAGTTTGGAGAAAAGGAGGCTGAGCGGAGACATTATAGCTCTCTGCAGCTACTTGAAAGGAGACTGTAATGAGGTGGGTGTTGGCCTTTTCACTTAAGAAAATATTGATAGGACTAGAGGGAACAGCCTGAAGTTACACCAGGGGAGGTTTAGAGTAGATATTGGGAAGCATTTCTTTTACTGTAAGAGTAGTCAGGCACTGGAACAGGCTGCCCAGGGAGGTGGTGGCGTCACCATCCCTGGAGGTGCTCAAAAAGCATGTTCAAGGTGGCACTTCAGGACATGCTTAGTGGGCATGGGTTTTTTTTCTGGCTTGATGGTCAGCCTTGGTGATCTTAGATGTATTTTCCAACCATGACAATCCTGTGATTCTCTGATATTCCTGAGTATGAAAGGATATATATCTATGAACTGAAGTCATTGTGTTGTTGCCTCAGATGTCTTCTGTTTTAGCATATTTTTCTTAGATTAACTGTAAAAATCATTTTTAATAGTAGTATTTCTAGATCAAAACCAGACTATTTTCTTTTCCTACAATTGTGTTTACTATGGTAAGAGGCAGAAGACAAGTATCAAACTTCAGAGATTGTCCAGAGGAAAACATAGCACTTGCTCCTGTGTATACAAGAGGTGATACCATACAACTTCCTGGTACATAGCCACAGGTTTCAACAGAAAAAAAAAAAAAAAGATTTTTAGAGCTGGAAAGGACCATCGGATCCTCTGCCTGGACCTTTTTCTATAGGGAATGTCTTAAAACCCTATGAGGTACCTCTGGGTCGATGACATTGTGTTGTATGGGAGTTAAGGTATTGAAAGTATAAATAGGTGGAATAGCTGTGCTTTTGCTTCCTAGGTTATTCCATAGGTGTGTTGTCTTTTTACTTTTCTTTAAAAAAACAAAACAAAAACAAAACAAAACAAACCCCCTACCAAAATATTTGAATAAAAAGAAGTATAATTGCTAAATTAGTGGTAATTCCAGCCCTTAGGCCTCAGTTTGTTTTCTGTACCTAGAATTAAGGACATCTTTTGATAGCTGACATTTTTAATGTCTATTATAGCTTCTTGTACATTTTAATCCAAGTTACCTTCTTCATCTTTTCTCCTTTTCAGTTGAACAGATTCAAGTCTTAACATATCGTACTTTACAGAATATCTTGAGACTTTTTATTGGGTTTATGGCTTTTTACTTGGCTGTAGGACATTTTTTGAGGGAAGGTGGGTTAAGCAAAAGTAAAAAAAGAAACTGATTCTAACACATCAATGATGATGAGTAACACTGTTAAGTAACTAGTACAGAAAGTTAAAAAATCACCACCTCATTCCTATCTTACTGTTCTATATGTAGTTGATAGCTAAAATATCAGTGAATACTTGAATTCTTCAGAGTAATAAATACTGTACCTTCCAAGAAGGTGAGTTCTTTACTGCAGAGTATATTGATGATTTCACCTAGACAGCCCTCATGCAAATTATACAAACATCTAATCCCTCATAAAGCATTTTGCTCAGGGGAGAAGGTAGCTTTTTCTGAATTTGTGCATATTTGGCATTTTCACCATGTGCTGTTTCCTGGAAAGCCAACACAACTATTTATCCATTAAAGAAAATAAAGTGCTGGCAGCAACACGTTTTAGGCTACCAGTTGTCTTCACTGAGTTGGGAGTCCTGTTGTAGCTCAGAGGGATGATAGATGAAGTTATTCCAGTCTGTTATGGGAAATAATGGACTTCATAATTTCCTTGTTGCAGCTGTTCTGCTGTTCTTTATGGTTTTATTTGTCTGATGGCTACACGTATATCATTTGGAAAGGCTGCTGACTCTAAGTGCTTGTCTGTTAACCTTTAAATGAATATTCTTCATCTGTTAATTTGTTTATTGTCCACTTGCACTGAATTCCACAGATGACGTGAGGAGTTATTTATCCTGGTGATAATTGTGTGCTGCATCACAGTGCAGAAAGATGTGAACAATACAACTAATATATTTTATTACTCTAATTGAAATAGAGGAAAAAATGAACAATCTTTTGGCACATAAATCCTTTCCAGGTTCTGTTCCTTAGGTAAGAAGTAATTATCCTGGACAAAGTGTTTCTGTTCAGGCAATATGATTGGTTTTTTTCAGATACAAAATTGGTCCAGTAAAGTTTATTACTTCTTCTAATAAACCTTGCCTCTCATAGATCTTTATTCAATCAGGGCTGCAACAATTCTACTAGTGTAGTTTTTCAGCAGCTCATGGTTTCTCATCTCTGTACTTTTATGTGCCTTCAGCCAACATATGCAAAATGTAAGGTATCTATTTTTCATGCATGTAAAAGTTAGGGAAAGGAGCAGTACACCAGAAAAATTAAAAATATACCTAGATAATAAACTTTGAAATACATCTACTTTTTACAAAGGTTATGCTATTGCTTACCTCCCACTGTAGCTATTCACTGCAAACTCCTATTCGTATTTATTTTGTTGATTATAAAACAAACAAAAAAAAAGGTGCATTTCTTACTTTGGCAATTTTCATAATTTATACTTTTAGGTGAAAGCTGCCAAGCTTTATTAGGGGGCTAAGCTCACGAGGGGGATACTTGTGTCATTTCCACACACTTGCCATGTTATTTTCTCCACACTTGTTAACTCAAAGTGTCAACCTATAAAGTGCTCTTACAACATTTGCATAGGAAGTGCTGCATGAGGTGACATAAGCTATTAGGCAGTGTTCATGGTAACAGAACAGTTCATTTGTGGAAGTGACGAGCTCAGGGACTTGTGCTTTGATTGTGTTATAATTAATGATGCTTTGTGTACCTTTGTGATAGCTGCAGAGACTGCTGCCATCTCACAGTTCCTGTCTGACAGGATCCTTTCTTCAAAGAAACGTGGACAGCAGAGAACAATTGAGCAAGTATGTGACCTGACTGGCCTGATTGCAAATTTCTCTGCTAATCACAGGTGCATCACTCATGATCAAGAACTGAAACTAGGTCTTCTGCCTTATATCCTGGTTGTGGATGTGAGGGCTGCAGGACTTTTTTTTAAAAGCATTATTTTTGTTTTATAACAGTAGAAAAATTAGACATGCACAGGAATAAATGCTAAGAAGAGACCACAAAGACAGAAAGCTTATAATATTGCTATATAAGAGAATGGCAAGATAAACCTTTTATGGCTCCTGGAGATGAAGCGTTTTGCACCAGATGTTATTGAGAACCCGTGGGCTGTTTGGTTTTATTGTGCCATTTCTGATTACTTCTTCAGTGAGCAAAGACATTATCTACTGAATTTTTTATTGTGCTTGACTGTCGTTCCTTCCCCTTCCTTCCCTTCCCTTAAAAATAGAATACTTGTGAAGAGGATGCTTTCTGAAGAGCAGATGTTCCTGTCTGGTAGCTGCAGTAATCTGGCACTTGCTTTGGTTTGCCCTGGTGGCAAATTGGCTTAGTTCTCTCTCTGTGAACCTGAAGGCTTTTAAGACAACAAAAGCCATTACGTGAATGCATAAGTCCATTTAAGAGAACTTATTTGCTGACTCTTCAAGGTCTGGGTCACCCCCAGACATCTTCCTTCTCTGAAATACAAGATCACTAACCCTGGTGATTCTTCCATGCTAAAGACTCCTCATACTTTTAACTTCTTGTAGGGCTCTGGACAGTGAGGTATTGTGCTGGTTGCTTTTTACTTGTCCTTTCTAATGTCTTGGTGAATTTGGTCTTGAACCAAGTGCTTCAAGGGAATGGCATGAATTCATGGCATGAAGGAATTCATTCCTTCAAAGCTGTCTTGCAAGTGGTAAGCAGAACTGACTGTATTTTGCATAACTTGCCAACATTTCTCATTTATATTCTGAAGATTACATCTCTGATTTTTTTTTTTGTTTACGGAGCAAGTTTTTCATCCTAGAGCTAAAGGAAGAGAAACTCTAGCTAATTCCAAAGAATGTTTTGTATTTACTCCAGTGTAATAAATAAATTCCTTATATATTGTCTTACTTCTACTGCATATGGATTCAAGCCTTCTCAGAGATACCTTAACAATGGCTAATTTCAACTACCTTTCACAAAACCATGTAAGTCTGTTTTCCCTTGCTGACTGCTGAGAGGACCTTGACAAATAGCTTCTTTGGGCTGGTTTGTTTTTGAGAGTCTGGCTCACTATGAAAGTGTTCAGCCCAGTTCTGTTAATTTGTTCTCTGTGATGGAAAACTACGTGCTATGAATTTACCACATGGTTTCTTTCACCTGATAGTCCTTGTCCTCTTGTCTCTTTGTACTGTTGGATTAGCTGGATTCTTGGATATCTGCAGAGTATTTTGATACTCGTTATGTAAAAGAGACAGATTTTAAATTTCGTCTGATTTGAGCTGATTGATGCAGTTTGACATTCAACTTGAGATGGTGTACACAATAATTCACATTTTATTAAGTGAGGACTTCTTTAACATAGCTAAATCAATACTCTACTACTTCTTTCAGTCTTTTTTTTATGCATGGTGACTGGTTGCCACGTATAATAGATGTGAGTGAGCTGTCCTACTTTGAATTCATGTTTATTTGGAAATATTATTGTTTCATTTGATAAAGGGATAGACTCAGGGAAAGGAGAGGGATGACAACTTCATTGAAAGTAGATGTCAACCAGAAATTACAGTGTCCAGCCCTGGAGTGTTATTCATCATTATCATCCATGGTAATAAAAGTATTTTGGTTAACTACCAGCACAAATGCTATAAACTGTGAAACATACCACCAAATTAGAGCATTTTGTTTTCCCAGGACACTTTTCTTCTCTTTATTCTATGATCCTTGAAGCTGGGAGGTCACATCCATGGCTGAAAATGCATTTGAATTATCTGAGAAGTGCTCACTTACAATACTGTTCATCCCAGCCTCACCCATCTCAGTCCATCTCAAGCAGCTGAAGTTTGCTACATATCAGACAGATAAATAATTCATTGCAGGCTTGCAAGAAGAAACTAGGACTGACTTCTACAACTGTTGCTCGGAAATTCATTGATGGTTTAGCATTTTTTAATAATACTTCAGATTGCATGTCAGGAAGGTTTAGTTGTTGATGTTATTTGAAATAAGGTTCTGTAACCTTGGAAAAAATAAATCTTCCATTTTTGTATACTATGATGCTCTAGGAAACAGAGAACAGGCAATTTGGTCTTAAGATTGAATTTCTTATTAGCTCTGAAGTAACGTATTGGATAACTCCTAATAAAATCAATTGTAATATGGCAGGAGGAAAGACAAGGTGTAAAGGGTTGGGTATAGGTAAGGAGCATACTATCGTTCTTTGTGACATTCAAATATAAGTTGCACTGTCAAATGCTTGAAAACATCTGCAATTTAGGTTATTTATTTTATGCTCCACTTAATCCTTTTCCTCAGTATAGGGTTTGGGGGTTTTTGCTTTTTTTAAAATTGTTTTTGTTTTTTTTCCAGCTCCAGAAAATAATTAGTGTAAATTTAGCAAGTGGCCTCTTTTTAATGAGGTGATATTTTTCTAAATTCTTTCATAAATTGAACTGATACCGTGCCCTCCTATTGTATATTTCTGGAATTGAAAACCTGAGAAACATTTGAAAAAGCACAAGAAATATTTCTGATGTGTAAATAAATGCTTTATGGCATTAACTTAGAAATGTCAGTCACTGAGGATTTAGATTCCTTTTTGCCCGAGAAAGTAAAATAATATGTTACATACAGTATTTCAAGCCTTTTTTCTTTTTTCCCTAACATACTCTCTAGGAAGAACAGGTCAGGAAAAGCAAAGTAACATTTGTCTCCAAAGTGCCTGTGGTGATACAGTAGCTTTTTTTCTTATTTTTTGCAAAAAGACTGACAGGAACTTGTTACTGCAAATGGTCCTATTGCTTGAAAAAGAATCTAATATGAAAAATGATTGCTGTACCATTGGTCACTCATAGAGGCTTGAAAAAGGGTGAACTAGGAGTAGGAAGGAGATTAGTGGCACTGTAAACATGTATTATAATATCTTCCTAAGGCTGAGCAAATTTTATCTCAATTTAGCTAATAAGCTGAAAATACAGGTAGAAGTAAAAAGAACATGGAAATTACAGGCAAAGATTTAACAGCTTAATATTTAGAGAGCAGATACTGCTCTTTCATTTCCTGTTTCCCTTTGTTGGTTGATATATTAGGGTAACTTGGTTTGCTGCTGCCTTTGAGATTTATTTCTAAATATTTACGCATTATATAGCACTATATTGTGAATTTTGGTGTTCCTGCTTGCTAATTCCAGGGTGAAATCTGTTTTAGGCTTCATAGACAGACTGCACTTCACCCATTACGTGTTCAAGAAATACAGATGATTGGAAGTCTTTGCAAGTGAACACCTCATAAAAAAGACCTCTAGGACTTAGAGGCTCCTTCCTTCTGTCCTTCCTTGCAAAAGTATAAGCACTGTGAGAAAAGAAGGGAAGAAGGATCAACAGTGCATTGTAATTAGACAGAAAGGTATAAAAATATAAATAATTACATTTATTGTCATTCTGCATAGTTTGCTACCCCAGTAATGCTCATAGCATTACATATGGTTACAGTTCACTGAGAACATAATGCAGACTTCTGTTTCCTTAATACAAATACATCCATTTAAATGGGAAGCTCAGTGTTGTAAGAAGAAAGTTATACCTTCTTTTCCTGTGTCTCCCCTCCCTTATACTGATGTACAAACTTGAAAGTTTGTGATAATTTTGTCTGTATCTTTGCATAATACAAGATTTTTTTTACCATAATCGAGAGAAAGAAGTTCATGGTAATGCTAATTGTGCTCTGTTTAGTATAGAATGAAAGTCTTGTTTTTCTGAGATAAGACAGTGAAGGGATAGTCAAAAAACTGGGTGGATTGTTGGAACTGACATTTCTTGGAGAAGGATTTTGTTTTGCTATGCCTGTCGCTGTAGTTTGTGAAAAGATGAGGAACTGTAAGGCTCTCCCTTATCCTCTCTTACAGGCTTGCTGCTAGCTTGAGCTACATTGTTAAAATACTTTTTTTTTTTTTTTTCCCCATCTGAAAAAAAGTAATACAGCCATTGTGCTGACTGTGAAGATGCTTGAATTATCTCCCTAGTAGCATAAGGTGCTAGAAGTTATTTTCCTGGAACATTTTGCTATCTCTTAGTCTATCCTTTCCAGTTTAGTATCTGAATGTATGTGAGAGCTGAAGGCCTGAATGAATTCTGGATTTTGCTGTAATAAGTAGAATCAGAAGCAGCTGTGTATGCATGCCTGACAAAGAAAAGACAAGGATTTATGCTTGTAATTCTGAGGTAGCTAATTCGTGTTCTATTCTTCAGATTATTATTGATACAATTCTATAGATTTCTGGTGGTTTTGAGACTGGAAATATACTTCAAAACATTGAATCAACATGTAAAGTTACTGTTACATTGTTCAGAATTTATTTTCCATTCATTAGAAATGTCACAGCTAATTTATAGGTATCAGTTTGTTTTATGAGGCTACTGACATTTCAGCCCAGTAGCATTTATCAAGAGAAAAGGAAATTTTTTTCCTCTTAGCCTTACAAGCAATAAATAGAACCACCACTTTTTTTTTTAATGTTTCTGTAAAACATTTATTTCAAGTATTTATATTCTCATGGGTGAAGGAGATATTTACAAGCTTTTTCTAAGGAAAATGTTTGTTTTCCTTAGTGTGGGAAGAAAAATGTCTTCATAAGTCTTTCCTGTTGCATTTAAAACGCTACCAGCTATCTGCCCAGCTAACCCTGTTCCAAAGTGAAAAGCTCCATTACCTTGACTGGCTTTATTGTGTTTATATTACTAGAGAGAAAAAAAATGAGGTTTGTGGTGCACTGACTGGCCATGCACATCCAATCTTAAGTTGAAATTGAAAACTCTGACTCCAGTTAGCCTGCAGGCATCGCTGAACTGAACCTAAGCTATTTATCTGGAACAGAAAATTATGTGTATGCAGAATAAATTTGATAAAGCAGACTTGTAAGAAACATCTAGCAAAATACCTGGAAGATTAACTATTAATCTGTTTCTTTGGCAATTAGAGGCTTTTAGGATAGTGTCAGTGGTACAGTTTGTGTGTGCACCAGGTTTGGGCATTTTAGAAGTATCTGCTGTGAGGTTTTGCATTTCTTGTTCCCTGTGTAAATGTGTCAAAATTTACCATTAAACCTTCAGTTGCTATATTGAAGCACCTAATAGTCACCTTACAATATACAACAGTTTGGATGTAAAAAACATCAGTGTGAGGATGAATATTCTGTTTGGTAAGAAAAGCAAGGCCTTGCCTGAATGGTGCCTCCAGAGGTACTACTTGAAGGAGGCATCTGAAGCCAGTTGCATCTTATACTTCAGATGTGATTTGACAGTGCAGCTCCCTGGGACATCAGAGACCATGAAGTAGAGTGGAATCACAGTTAACACTCAGTCAAAATTGGTTAAAGTGTTATAATAAGAAATCTTGGTTTTTTCAAATGAGTTTTGCTTTTCTGGAAAAACAAATTGATTTCTGGAAATACCAAATAAAAGTAGGCAAGCAGCTAATTATGGCAGGGTCCCAGAAGTCTATGGATATATTAATATAACTAAAACCCAAACATGCCATCACCCCATTTTTGGTCTCTTTAGTATCCTGTGTAAAAAAATGCTAGTTTTATGTTTAATCTATTTTGTGTTCTCAAAGTGGAAGAGTGATTTTTCCCCAGATCACTTGATCAAACTTTTTTTCCACACTGTTAACTTTTATTGAGATCAGTTGTGAAATTGTTGCAAACAGGACTTCAGTGCAACTAAGTGTGGTGAATTTTATCTTTAGATTATTTTACCCATGAACATGAAATAATGGTATCTGAGTCATACTAAAAGGAAAGATGGACAGAATGAAGCTTTTGAATTTCTCTCTGCAGTGTACAGATCTGCAGGGGTTAGTTTTCATGCCTTTTATGTATTTATTTTTTTAAAGAAAGAGGACAATTTAAAAAAAAAAAAGAAGAAGAAATCCTCCTTGAATTCCTCCATGGAGGATGAAGAGTAACCTACTGTTAATTCTGTGCATTCACTGAGGTGCAGGATTCATAGCTTGCACTTTTCTATGGATTTACTTGCGTTTGTGTTCATATGTTGTTTTTGTCAATATGGTTGCCCAAAATAATGAATTTTATGTTTGAGTGTCTGTGCAAGAGCTGCATCAGGCAGTTAAGGTTTTACTTAATTCTTTAATACAACCCTCAGTCAAGTTAAGGAAATTCTATCCCCAGGGGAGCAGTCTTCTCTTTCTGGGCTCTGCTCTAATCCTTCCATCAGTGCAGGCCGCAAAACTGTGGATGAGAAACCTGAGTTTGGGTTTGCAGCACTGAAAGGATGTTATACTGTGAGCCAGCTAGTTTTTCACTCACCAGTGTAATAATAAACCACGCTTTTATAGGTTAATAGAGAGAAATGCTGAGCTCTAGGTAGCCTGTCACAGGTAAGCAGTGCTACAAAAATTTTGATGCTTCAGGCGCAAATCAGGAAACGGTGTTTTCTAGAACATGGTTTTCTAGTTATATTAAACTTGGTCTAGCAGAACTAATCACGTTGCTGGTTGGCAGTGTGAGCCCTTGGTGGTTGTATGTCCTGGGTTTATATCCAGGAGAAGAGCCTGTCTAAATATGAAAAGACAGGCTCAGTCCTGTGCTTATCACAGCAGTGGAAGAGAGTGGTGGATGTATGCTCCTCTGCTAGGAAGGACAGCCTTCCACACCCCATCTATAGCCTCCTTTTGTATTAAAATATATACTTTTTAAATTTTTTTTTTTAGCTACTAAGTTACTTTCATTAGTTCTAGCACTCTTCCAGAACAAGTTAGCTTGTTATAGTATTACATTAAAATCTAAAATGAAGGCTAGCTCCCAAAAACTAGCTATGAAAGACATGGACAAGTTAATAGTGACAGAAAAAAACGCTGACACTAGGGTGACTGGTGGTACAGATGTGATACAGATTGATAAATGGCAGCCCAGAAATACCCAGCAGAAGCCACATACCTGAAAACCTTTACTTACCTTTTCCCCTTTGCACCCAGAACTTGTCTTTATCATCCGTCATGTCTTAATGCCTCCATGCTGTAGCTTGTTTGTGCTCCAGCACATCCAGTTTGTTGGTGCCTTTGTGTTTCTTGATGGTTTTCCTGTTAATGCTTTTTATTATGCTGAAGTTTTTTGGTGTGGTTTCTTTTTTTTGTTTTGTTTTGTTTCATTTTTTAAAAATATATTGTTCCTGTTTACTCAAGAATTTAAGGAGATGATCATTCAGTTTGCAGTGCTACAGGACACCAGTTCAGCATAGGACTTAGTATCTGTAAGTCCTGAATTATTTTGCATGTATCTTAGTCTTAATATTTGTATTCTGATTTATGGAGTACACTGTACAGTGGTACTTTAATATAGTCTCAAAATTTGCATAACTGAACAGCTATTACTGTAAGCTCTTTTTATTTAGGAGAGATACTCTCTAATTTTGGAACGCAGAAGTGCAGATTGTGTTTGAAATGTAGAGAACTGTGTTCTGTTTGGGCACCCATATCTCAAACATTGCTGAAGCTTGGGGGAGGGAGAAGCAATTTGAATGGTCAGAGAAAACTCTGGGCAATATTTGAACGATTCAAGGTCAGAGAACCTTGAGAAAAAGTAATACTTAGGTTAACATACTTATGAGAAAGTAATACTTAGGTTAAAATACATGAAAATCTGTCGGAAAGATGGAGGAAATAATCTATTCTCTGTATTCAGAATGATTAAGACTAAGTATTTATCTTAATTAGCATTAAGGAGGGTTTAGAATATGGATTAAGAAATGCTTTCTGATAGGGGGTGTGAAAAAAGAGATGTGGTTTGACTGGGAGTACTGTGGAATCGCCATCTCTAGGAGCTGGTTGGATAAGCAGTGGATGGAAATTATAAACATATTTCTTACGGCCTTGGAGTAGCAGACTTGACTCATTAAGTTCTTTGAATGTGCTTTAGTTTTTTTATAACTTTATATCATTCTGGGTTACTTGCCGTGCACTCTATGGGCAGCTATGAAGCTTCAGCATGACTTTTCAGTAGGTAAGGTTGATATAAGATGCAAAGTGACAGCAGGAAGGTTTTTCAAAAGCCAATTCATTTATTGTCTGCATGAGTCACAGGAGTGGAGGAGGAAGAAAACTTGTTCTTAGAGGAGCCCAAACCAGAGAATCTGGTATTTTACAGAACCTGAAATACTAATTTAAAGCCCTATTAGATCACCATTAACTGAAAGTACCTTTCCCATTTGATAGCAATCATTGCTGTTAAGTCATTGGGCCCATATGTTCTGTCTGAGAGAGATTCTGGGATGCTTATTTGTGTGTGAAATTAAGAGATTAGATTATGTGTGCATGGATGTGTATTCAATGATATGAATTTGTCAGGAGTTCAAATGTCCAGAAATAACAGTTGTCATAGTGCATGTCTTTGCATTGCAGTCATTCAGGAAAACTGTATTAGAAATGTCTTGGAGATTTTCCTTTAACTTTAGCAACCAGTGTGTTTTTAGAAATTTCCTACTGTGACATTTTCCAAACTTCCTCAGTTTTCATATAGGAAGGTATCCAAGCACACCAGCAAACTGGTGGAAAGCTAAGTGTCAGTTTTGTCCACCAAATTGATTTATTCCCACTCTCTTTTTCCAGGAGCAAAATTTTCTGATTTGAGGCTTCAATTGTTTCAGGATCCATCATATTTAATTCCACTAGATTCCTCTGCCTTCAAGTGCATCCTGTTGGCCACTGTGGAGCACTGAGCCACCCAGCAAAAGTAAAAACTGGGTAGAATGGTTTAATGGAAGTGAAGCAATCTGAAACTGAATCTGAGTATGAAACAATGCTTTTTATAGATTTCTTAATGAGGGGAAAAGGTGATAACTGACCTGGTGTTCAGAAATTGAATTTGCATTATTTCTCTTTCCCAAAAACACTGGGGAAGTCTTTCAAGGAAAAAGCCCTCCCACAAAATATGATTATGTGAGGTTATTCAGAATTGTCTGAAAGTCTGTCAGTAATAAATTTATCAAGCAGCTTGAATTTTAGATGGTTGAAAGAATGTATTAGTGTTCACTGAATGTCTTATCTGCAGTTTAAAGGAAAAATATCCAGTATTTTAAGACTGGAGATAACTCTGCTAATGGTGTCCAGTTATACTCCCCTGTCACACCCCCATTTACCACTTCATTTTCTATTCCCTTTCTTTTTCTACCCTTGATTAAATACTCTGCTGTGGTGCTCAAGAGAATAATTGGAATGAACAGAAGCATTACTAAAAGGAAAAAATTGCAGCCTCCAGCCAATACTTTTTCTTATTAGTCAATGTGCCACCTTATGAGAATGTGATTAATTTCGGATCAGAACTTCATTTTAATGATGTGCTGATGTAACACTCTATGTGGGTCATTTGTTCCCTCAGCCCTAAAACATCTGCCTGTCACCAAGGTAATACTTGTTTTATTTTTATGTCTGTGATGACCACTGATCTAAGTGCAGCTTTTTAAACTAATGCTGTATCTTCAGTGGGGAATATATCTTGGTCTGAAGCCGAGTACTACTAAAGTAGTCATAACACTACTTGGAGACCTTTCTTTACTCAAACTGAAACTCGGTGAGAAGCCCATTTGATGAAACTGTGTTCATGGGCAGAACTGGCTGTATCACAGGAATGGAGGCCTTGGATTTCTTTTTTACTGTGCTGTGTCAGGGAAAGCCCTCGAGGTTTTTTGGAAAACGTCGTATCTGCCTCCTTGTTATTGTAGTGCATATCTTGAATTATGTGGATCCTGAGTTGAAAAATTAGACTAGTGTAAAACTTAGATGCTTGCTGAGCTTTGCTTTGTGAGAGTGTTGACATTGGTACTGGGATTGGATGGTTATCAAACCATCTGAGTCAAAACTGGAATTTCTGGTGATTCCATATGGTCAAATTATGCTTGTTCAAATTATAAGGCAAATTGTAAGTGTCCTCTTTAACATCACTGGACAATTTTTAAAATGGCAGAAGATTTGGCCCTTAATGATGTGAAACTGCTTTGTGTTCATGCAGAATTTGTGTGATTTCAATTCTGAAAAATCAGAAACATGTTTGTTCTGTCTACAAAGAACATCTAAAATGAAAAACCAAAAAAAACAATGAAACCACACCACCCCCACCACCCCCCCAAACAAACAAACAAACACATTATGTGAAATGTCACAGTGATAGTAAGGAAAGAAAAACACGTGCTTATGTCTGTGTTAGACAGTCAGGAATTTTGGGGAAACAAGGGCTGAATATCTTGCTTGAAGTGAAATGGAATAGGAAGAATCTGAATTTTGTTTGCCTTAAAAGGTAGTATATTTCACTGGATTTGTATCAGAACTTTAGCTTCTAGGAGTTTAATGAAAGACATTAATCAATGTCTCTTTCACCAGAAAAGTCCTTTTTACTGAGCTCTTTTTTCAGTTCTGAAGGGTGAGGAGAGCACTTTGGCTTGCAGAGTACAATTGTCAATCGCAGCTCCTGGCTGCTGTGGGCCCATCTGGAGCCAGGCAACAGACTTGCCTAAAAGAGCAATTAAAGGGCCCTTCTAAAACATCTCCGAGGGGCAATGATGTTAAAATGCTCAGTTCCAGACTTGCTTCAGAGTAAGAGCTTTGCAGTAATCACACTTGTGCTGAGCTGTTGCTCACACATTTCTGCTGCCCGCTTACCCCTTGATGGTAGAAGTATTTTTTTATTGGAGACTGCACTGCTGGGGAAGTAATTAATAGTGAGTAATTTCATAAGTTCTGTTTCTTGGTTTTGTTTCTGGCTCCTGTTGGTCAATTCATAGTGCCAGTCCAAAAACCCTTGCTGAAATTTGATTAGCCTTGCATTTTAAGCTGGTAAAGTGTGACATCTGTGTTCTGAAAGCCAACTTATGTTTAAAGGAGTTTCATGATATGGGTAAGAAATAGCTGAAAATTTTGTTCTTGGGGTGTTATTTTATTAATTTACAAGTCTCTGAGATGGCAGGACAGTCTGAGGGACACTGCATGGAATTTTTTGTCTTTACCAAGCAGCTGAATCAATGAACAAGCCACCTCCTGACACTGCAGAGCACTCACTACATTGTGGACTTCTTGTAATATACCTTTGTACAAAGCACAAGTTCACGTAGAGATTTTTGCTGTTCATTAAAATTTGCTGCCCAGATACTGTAATCAAGCCTCAAAAGTAATTCCAAAGACCTATGATCTTTATTTTTTTTGCTAACTTTTATTCTTAAAATTTAGTAGTGTTAATAACTCCCTTGTCTGTCAAAGTAAAACATAATCCCATGTTATATCAACGGATGCAAATGGGTTTGAAATTTTTCTTCAGCAGTAGTATAATAAGAAACTGTGTTGTCATAAAGTAACTTCATAACTCATATTTAAAATTCACATTTGGAAGTCCAGCTCTGGAAAGGAGAATGGTTTTTTCACATTGCCAGGAAAGAATTCTGCTTATGGAAAAACCACAGAATGGAGAGGATGCTTGGTACTTATTTGAATGTTGCATGAATGAACCTCTACTCTGCACAGTTTCTTCTGTTACTTCTGATTTGTATTTATAATTGCTCTGTGTTGGTCCTCAGCCATGAGCTAGGAACTGAGAAGGTTCAGTGGCCCCCTGACTAGAAGTCAAGCTTTCACAGCCTTTACATACAAGTGTAGATGAGGAAGGACTTGTCTTAATTCTAAACACACCATCTAAACTGATGTTTAAAAAAAAATAGAAAAGAAGTGTAACATAAAGAGTCTGGTGATAATAAGAGAAATAACGATGAATATTTTATATCCGGAAGATTGCAAATTCTTTCTTGGATATCACTGTGAGGGTAACTTTATTTGGCAAGAAATCCCATTTAACTTGCCCTAATAAATTCTGAGGAAATCTCTGGGCTTTTATAGATGGGAACTTCCACTTGTATTTAATACAACAGTGTCTGTGAAGAGGAACTCAAATTTTATTGCCTTATCAGCACTGGAAAATTATCTCATGTGATAAACAGCAATATACTTATTTTGCTATTATCAGTCAAGCTTATTTTCCAAATGTTCCTTTTGGAAACACCTTATCTTCTCTTGCCTGTGATGGTTTGTACTTCTGTTTTTTCCTGTCTTGCTCTCTCTTATGAGTTTAATTAAAAAATACTGATCAGGAAGATAGATCTCTTGTCTCTGTGGGCCTTCTGCATGTAGCTTCTTGTAGAATCACAGGATCATTCAGGTTGAAAGGGACTGTATGAGGTTACTGGTCTGACCTCATGCTCACAGCTGGGCCAGGTCTGAGATCAGAGTTGCTCGGGACTTGATCCATCCAGGTCTTGAAAGCCTCCAAGTGAGGGGAATGCACAGCTCCAAGGTCCTGTGTCAGTACCTGGCTGGCATCACGGGAAATGAGTTTCCATCCATCAGTCACCAACGTGAACTCTTTTGTTCTAATACATGTAATGTATGTCTGTGTTACCTCCTGTCACTGAGCCATGCACTGCTGGGTAAAGCCTGATTCTGCCTTCTTGCCTGCCTCCCAAAACCTAAGGGAAGGACACTTTTAGCTCCTCCTGGAACCTTTTTCTTTTACTTCCATTGGTATCACATTGTGTTAAGGGCTGTATTATCAGTTAAAAAGCAGCAATGATTATTTAGTTAGACAGTAGAGATTAAATTAGGAGTTCTTTTCCAAGTGTAGAGATAATCTATGAATAGTTATCTTGACATAGAATTTTAACTACCTCCCAGTATTAAAAAAAAACCAACAAATGCACTGTTTAGCAACTTACTTGCTTATGTCAGAGGCTGATATTTTCTCTGTGCTGAGTAGAACGAGTTTTTAGTATGCAGAAATAAATCTGAAGGCATAATTTTTCTTTGCATTGTGCTTGAGTTGAAACCATCAGCTGGTAGTAGAAACAATCAATGTTTTGAGTATCATCTATAAAGCAGAAGACTGTTCACCAGCCTGAATAATTATTTTTGTTGGTAATGGTATAGAGCAATCTACAATATTGACATGGTACAGTTGCATAGCCACGTGACACAATGTATATGGACACTGAAAGCTGTCACGTTTGTTATCCTGGTTTGGGTTTGGTTTTTTTTTTTTTTCATATTGGTAAGAGAAAATGACAAGTCATGTCTAAAGAACTTAAACTTTGCCTTCTTTCACAGTACCTTCAAATCACCCTTAGTTGGGTCATAGTCCCATAACAACATTGTGCCCAATTTGAGTTCTTATGATGAAATAAACAGTGAAAAAAGTGATTGTGAATCACAAGTTAAGTGGTTTTTTTTCTTTTTAAGTGAGACTTTGTTTTGAGGATTTAAAAAATCTTTTTGGTATAACTTTAATTCATTATTTAAAAAGATTTTGAAAGTGAAATTTTGGAGTACAAATTTTATATATAATGGACAGAAGCAGTACTATATAATCATGGTATTTGTACTTTGAAAGAAAGCTTCTGTGTGTGTGTGTTTTGAAATTCAGCAGAGAAAGCGGGTTGGAACTCCTGCCCAGGGGGTTAAATTAAAAGTATGTCAGAAAGCTATCAGGTTTGCCACTGATAACAACAGAAATGATGTGCTTCTTAAATTCTTAGTAGCATTAGCGTTTAAATTCATTTACCTTTCCATTATAGTTTAAATTTATGACACAAAACCCTGAGGCAAAACCGGAAGGTGATGATGCTGTCATATCAATTTCCCTCTTGTCTCTGCCAGAGATGAAGGAAGATTCTTTTGATTGTTGTGCCTAGAAGTTAATTTTTGATTACCCTCTTTTCTTAACACAAACAGACTGACAACTGCAACTCAAAAGCTTTCTTTTGGGAAATGCCTGAGAACTAGGATCCACAGGTTTTCTGCTTTTCTCTTAGCCACTGGGTGGCAGCAGGCTTCTTCGCAAAGATGAAGGCTGATGGAAACTGTGCCCGTGCTTCGCGGTAGAAAGCAGCTGTTATTTTCTTCCCAAGCGTGATACTGAAGCCTTTTGATTAAAACAAAAATTATATTTTCCTTATTTTATGAAAATAACGGTGTGATAATGTTTTGGAAGCATTCAACAGAAGCATGCCACTCTGCAGTGCAGAACAATGTGCTGAGGTGTGGGGAGGAAAGCCACCCGAGTTCTCTGGTTTCCCAACAGGGGAGGCTTGTGACTAGGACACCTCTTGGACCTTTATTTTCTGATGATGCCACTGTCATAGCCAGGGAGCAGCAACCCTGAAATGCTATCAAACTGGCAGCACGTGGGCTTTAGGTTGGAAGATAGCTTAGCAGTAAAGCTTGTCAGATAACCATGGCAAGTCATAGAATTGTAGTTTCAGCTGGAAGTGACATTAAAGGTCGTCGAGTTCAACCCCCCCTGCATGGGCAGGGACACTTTCCACTTGAGCAGCTTTCTCAAAGCCCCATCCAGCCTCTCCTTGAACACTTCCAGGGATGGGACATCCACAACTTCCCTGGGCAGGCAACCTGTGCCAGTGTCTCACCACTGTCATGCTAAAGAACTTCTTCCTAATGTCTAATCTAAATCTACCCTTTTCCAGCTTAAAACCATTACCCCTTGTCCTATCACTACATGCTCTTGTGAGAAGTCCCTCCCTTTCTGCCCCTTCAGGTACTGGCAGGCTGCTGTCAAATCCTTTCATTGAATCTCTTCAGGCTCAGCCACCAAGCTTCAGCTTCAGAGTACTGTGGATTGGGCTACAGGCTTTGAACAACTGGATAGTCTAACTCCTCAAAAAGCTGCAAGTTTCTTTTCCAGCCTCTTTCTGCTTACAGAGAAATTTGCAGCTTTTTGGGTAGTGAAGTTAGACTGTCCAGTTATTTAAAGTTGTTGCTTAGTAGCAATGCAAGTACTATATGGAAGGCAAAATGAAATCTACTGTATTGCTGTGTAACAGAGGTTAGACTTGGTTTTCTTTTAGTATAAAATGGCTCAAGACATTTCAGAAAAGCATGATTTAATAGCACACAGACTTTGTACACAATTTCATGTGATATGAAACTGTGCAAAAAAAAATCTTGTGAATTTTCTTTGTTTAGTATTTCACTAAATTGTAATTATTTCTGGTTTTTTTTAATGACCTAAAGACATTGATTGAAAGACACACTGGGATTTCTACATAGGCATATGATGTTGCAAATGAAAGAAGCTATTATGGCTGAGGCAGTTACAGCTCTTCATTTTCCACCTGGCTGCTTTTCAGGCTGGGAAAGTAGAGCATGATGTGTGACTGCTTCTGGGTCACAAAAATTTCCATCACAGACTGTTAAGATAAATTACCTTAAAGAAATTTATTTTAACACTTCTAGTGGTAACTTAGGGAAGTTCATAATGGGATATTTGTTCCACGCGACCTCGTAAAGTGACAATAGAGGAGGGATGGAGAAGAGACATTGCCTCAGCTGTCCCTGCTCAATGTGAGTGACAGAAATCACTTGCAGAGTCATTTGTTCTGAGACTTACTATTTGAATAAGCTAGATAGACGTGGAGTAGGAGTGGAGAAGGTACCTTCAGGCTGAAGAGATTTCCTGATGCGATGAAGCAGAAAGTGCAGAAAGTGGATCAAAGCTCACAGTTTCTCAGTTGACTGATGTTCCTTTAGGTTGTACTGCCTTTCAGGTGTGATGTTTGACTCCTAGTTTATAGGACAAACTACAGTGAGGTGTCAAGTTTTTCTTGTTTTATATCTAAACAAGATAAAGATAAAAGTTTAATGTTGGTTATAGTAGATCAGAGGGCTTTTGCAACCTGTCTAATAAAGGACATCATATACTGACTCCCATTCCCCTGCAAATGTTTTTTTTTTTTAAAGCTGTGTGTGTTGTTGTGTAAAAGCAGATTATCACCTACTTTGGTTTTGGTTTTTTTTCCAAAAGGCATGAAATGTACTTTTTCCTAGACACTTATTCCAGTCTATGCAGTAAGTGGAGCATATGAAGGATGCAACTTTTGCAAGCATCTCTTCCACTGGGAAATACTCAAAGGAATCAGTCTGAATACTGGATTTTTATGGCCAACAAACCTTGGGTCTATTAGTGTAACCTTATAAAGCAGTAAGAACAGATAATTTTTTAGACATATTTTATATATGGCAAATATATGTGTATTGGTAACTTTTCTCTGCTTTATATTTCATAAATGACACAATAATCTTTAGTGTCATATTTTACTTCTCTAGATAGTGAATGGAAAATCCTACAGGTGACAGTTACTGCTCTCTGTTCATGGGTGGCACCTGAAGAACACTGTGTGCCATGCAGTTTTGCACACAAAGATTTTGGGTTTTTTTTAACACTTGATGTATATGTTCTTATAGATTAAACTGGACTTTTCCCCTTGGATCAGAGTGCCAAACTTTCATTGATGCACTGTCAGATTTTGCAGTTCTAACCTCCTGTGTGTCCTGTGGGAAAGAGCAACAACATACCTTGTACATCTTTGCAGTTCACACTTCTGTGGGTAGTATTAATCTTCAAGTACACACTATCCAACTAGTTGGAGTGTAGAAGGACACTAAATTTGGGGATGAAGTGCAGGCCTGGAACTGATAACACTGCAAGCTCATCACACTTGTGAAGAAGTACTGCCCAGGTAGTAACTAGAACAAGGAAAATTGCATTAATTTTTCTTTCCAACCCCCTGAAAGAACAGGAGGAAACTGAAATTACTTCAGTGTGCTTATAGTTGTAAGAGGGTATGGTTGGTTTGGTTTGGTTGGTTGGTAGGTAGGTTTCTTAGCTCAGTACTATCAGATATCTGCCTCTTGGACCCTAACCTCTGCCAGTTAGGCACCAGAGCTGTTTTGGAGACTAAAGTCATAAGTCCCAGGTCATCTTTCAGGTAGGACCATTCCTTACACCTTTTATTACCTGATTATTGGTCTTTAAATCGACTCTGTTAAGTGGTGAGTCGGAGGAGGGAGGAAGATCCTGAAATGGTGTGTTTGTGGTGACAGGTGCTGCTGAAGCAGATAAACTGATGTTCTGTCTTTGTATGTGTTTTACTGTATTAAAGAAACATGTCTGTTCCTCAGTCAGTTTCAATTATCTCGTGTTATAAATAATACAACTGTAGCATTTACACCTAACCTTTAACTCAGCAAATCTCTGCCTACAATAATTTGTATATAGTTTTCTAACATCATAAGATGCTCACCTAGCTGATGTGAATACAGATTTAGAGAAGAAAAACCTCTCCCTTCTGTGCCCATGATTATGCTTCTACATGCTCATCATTTCAGGAGCTGCAAGGATGGATACAGGGGATTTAGCAGCTAGTCTGGCAGCACAGACAAGCCTGTTTAAGAACCTCTGGCAAATTAAGAACTCCATCTCTCTCTTTTCAGTCAGTTCCACTACATGTATGTTTGCTGAAATTATGATACAATCAAATTAAGCAATTGCCTGGTGTGGCTGAATAAGAGAGGAGCAGAAGCCAAAGACTGTCTTCTTGTCCCAGCAGTGCAGCCTTCCCTTTCTGTGGAGTAATTTCACCTAACTCTGATTTCTCTCCTAAAAAGAATAGGATGTTGACTTGGTCTGTACTAATTTCTGCATGCAAAGTAACCATAGAATATTCACTGTTGGATGATGGAATAAGCACATGAGTTTTATAAGGACTGGAACTAGGGAAGCCTGACTTGTTTTGGAACAGTTGGATCAGTGTTTAGTATCAAAGAAGAATGTAGGGTTCATCTGAAGCTTTCTGCAGTCAAGAAAAAAGGGTATTTCCTACTCACCATTGTAAGGTATGAGCTTATATAGCACTTTCTCTCACAGAATATGCATTGCTTTAATCTCATACTTTCAACCAAGTATCTGCTGTTGCTTAGCTTCCACATTTTGCCTTTAAGGCTGCTGCCTTCCTGTCCAGTTCAGTTTGTGTTTAAACAGTGGGGTGGCATCAACCTTATTCTTTAGGAAAGTAAGTTAGTAATTCAGGATTTGAAAAAGTACATGCACACTTCCACTGCAAAGCAGAAGAATAGTGCTGCAGAGTACCGAGTACCAGAAGAGCATTTCTGTGTGCTGGCTTTATCATAATGACTGTATTTGCCTTATGACTCCAATAAATAGGAAGAAAACCAAACCTAATTTTTGGCATAGTGCAGGCTATGCATACTGAATTGTTGTAAAATGTATGGGCTTTGACATCTGATCAGATTTTTTCTGCTCAGTGCATCCAGTAGTATCTAATCTTTATGTAGATTCTGCCATGTCTCTAAAACCTCTTTAACTCTGAACTTTCCTCTTACTTCACCCTAAAAGCAACAGCAGCTGTGGAAGGTGCTTAAAGAAAAATAGGGATATTGACTGAGAAAGAACCTGTCTCTCTATTTTGGATGTGTGAAGGTGTCTTCTTATAGAAACCATTAGAACCTTTTGACTGAAATGAGATTTGAATCTGTGTGAAAATCAAGGCAACAACAGAAAATCAAGTAGTTTTAACATCACTTATATTGGTTTACTGCAAGTATTACAGAAGTACCATATAGAAAAGTGTAGTTGTCCAGGTTTGGGCAGTCTGCCATTGCTATGACAGGAAATATTTACTGCATAATACTTAAGTGTCTTCTGTAAGGTCCTGACTATACAGACAGGACAGATCTCTTAATTTAAGAATCCAAGTTCTTCTTAGCATAAATTTGAGAATTAAGGTTATGCATTGTTGCACGATGAATAACATTTTGTAGGAAATATTCCCCAGTTGAGTTTATTGTGACAGCCCTACTGAAGTGTCATCTGTGAGGATCTGGTATATTCATGTTAGGCGATAAAATCCTGTCCTTAGTGCAGAGCAAGTGTGGATTTTTGTGGTGTTACCTGTTCCCAGTAGGAATGAAACAGCTAAATTTTGTTAACAGAACCCACGGTTGTTATCCTATTCAAGACAGAACAAAAGACTGCATTCTACCTCTTTCTGAAAGAAAATCATAACTGTATTAAAGAAATCTGCTCTCTTATGTATTTATTGCTGATTCTTTTTAAACCAAGACATTTAAGCAAGAGGCTATCTTATTTTAGGCCTCTAAACAGTATGCCCCTGAGCTCCTTGCAGTTAACAAATAATGAGAGCATTGATTTGCTGAGAGGAAAAAAACCTCAAACTGGAGCGCATTAGACTATTAAATTAAAAACTTATCCCAATTAGTACTGGGGGGACTGCTTTCAACCCTACTAAATTAGGCAACTGGGAATTAATGGCAAGTGAAAATCATAATGACAGTATTTTTCAGTAAGGCTTCGAGAAAGTGTCTGACAGTGTCACCACGACCTCAGAGAGTTCAGTTGCTCTCTGTGCTGAAGATACATGAACACTGATTAGTCTAAAAGGTCTATGGAGAACTTTCTAGTAGAGCTAAGTCTTCTCTGGCTGTCTCAGATCTGACATCTAACTTGTCAGATTAATCAGCTGCCCATCCTCCCTTATTCAAATAGAAGATTCTTCATGTGCTCAGGATGAAGAATTCTGTGACTGGATATATTAGATTTAACCAGGGAGCCTTTAACAATGAAGTTGCTGATAAAGTGAGAGTGTATTTTCACTCATTGGCCTTTTAAACAAAAAATGTTCTACATCTTTGCTATTCTTTATTATATGTACATTATTTCTGTTAAACTTATAGGAAGAATGGCAACTGGCAAAGAAGTACTGCAGATGCTATTTCAACTGCAAAGCCACCCAGTGAATAAAAATAAATTAAAACAGACTTATGGCTAAAAGACCCATGAGGAGAGTAAAGAACAGGTTTTGTTCTTCACTTTGTGGCAGAGCCACTATATAGGTTTTTTTAGATACTGTTTTCTTCTGAAGAACTAAATGCTGATCCAGTCTCTATAATACATGTGTAAAATACTTGGGGCTCCATATCTAAGTATACATAATATGTCATTTGCAACACTGATTATTATTATTATTTGAGCTTTGACTGGTTAGAATGCATCAGTAATTATATTTTCTTGATCTGATAAAACTGACATCAGTGTCATTTGTAAACAGCTGTATTGACTTCTGCAAAATTATTGATCACTGTCCTGCCAGCAAGTAACAATTTAGGATGCAATTAATATTATTAAAGGTTATATTGTACTGAAAATAGGCTGTGAGTTACTTGCCTTACAAAGGACATCATCTTTAGCTTCTCTTGGCTCTGAAGCAGTAATAAACTAGTGTTATTGCTGAGGTAGTCTGGACAGACAAGGGTGCCCAAAAGCTTAAGGAGTAGCCTAAATGTGTGTCCTGGCCTTTGTTCAAGCAGTGTTATACCTTTTGAAAAATGTCATGTTTTCAGGTATTTTCCACTTTGCTCCTGCAAGGAAGTTGTCATCTTAATGAAGTACTGACTTCATCAGTAGATCTTTTTTGTGGGGGAGCAGGATGCAAGTGATGTTGTACAAACAGATTCTGTCTGTTATCCCCAGCTGTGACTGAATGTACAAGATTGGTCATCTCTAAATGCAGACATAAAAGTCAGGTGAGCACTGATATCAGTATTGTGGTCTCTATAACTTGGGCATGTCTGGCATACCAAATTTTTCTGTTCAGTTTGAGCACCCATGTAATTCACAGGAAAGAAGTGGACACTTCCCTGGGTATTCATGCTGTTCTTCCATTCTGATGTGTAGGAGCTAAATATTTGGTACAAGAAAATGCACGTGTGGGTATAGAAATAGTAACTTTAAGCATCAGAGTGTTGACAATATAGAGGAGAAGCAGTAAAGCCTCTGAAATTTGTGCATTACAGAATTTCCAGTAAGGGACTCTTTTCTCTCAGTCTCCGAGATTTAGATCCCTCTCCAGGACAGAATACTGTTTTGTACTGCTGATGTTAGTCAAAACTTGTTACAGGTTGCCTTGCTTCCTCAAGTACTACAATAACAAAAAAAATAATTTGTCTTCTAGACCAATAATTGCCATCACAGTTTTTCTTTAAAAAAAATAAAATCACAAAAAAAAACCCCACAAAAAACCAAAAAACCCACCCACCAACCAAAAACAAAGAAAGTGGGAAAAGTATGCTCTAGTGGAAAAATGACATTTGAGCAGAAGCCTTTCTCAAAGAATGATTTAAAAGCCTGTTTACTAGAGCAGCCGTAGGCCAAGGTTACCATGGAAACAGAAAGAATTCAAATAATATTAGCAATAGCATATCTATTATGATATTGCATTAACAGTGCTATAGGAAGGGGTCGCTGGTGGTTTCATTATACAGGGCTCACTTTCCTGTGATTTATCACCACTATTTCAGGCTACAAATTAGAATTAGAAACAGAAGGTTCTGCCTTGAATTGGATTATCGTAATATTGGGAAGGAAAAAGTATTAAAGTTTCCTGTTACTAGACAAAAATATTTAACCATATGTTTAGGAGAGTTCTGAGCTTTTATATATATAGCAAACATATAGCATGCATAGCAAATTCTTAGTCTTCTTTATTTTCAAATAAAATATTGCTCAAGCCATAAAGCAGATTGTCTGCCTTTGGCATCCAAAAGTGCTGATTCCAACAGTGGAGATGGTACAGCTACAACTGTGACATTTTGGGGAGTGTTTATTTGCAAGAAGAATTGATTGGTTCTTCAACTTGCTACCACACCCATACTTTTTCCTGCATTGCTTTTCAGAAATATGGAGAACACATCTTAAACAATATTAGTCTTGTCTGGGGAAGTGGGGCTTGAATTCAACTATTTGTGCCAGATGAATGTGGCTGGTTCTGGATGGAGGCAGAAGGAGTGTTGCTGTCATGTAGCTTGTGAGGAAAATAATATTCTTTAAAGGTATTGGCACAGTTTGCCCCTTAAGAGTGGTGAGGATTTATTGAGACTATAAATGCTAATATTCCCATGTATCCCCTGAATTTAAATGCTTCTTTTTTTGGCAGCCAGGTTATATGCTCCCACCCCCCTTGTGTAATACTGGCCAAGAAAGGGCAAAAATGGAATTGAAGAATGAGTAGGGGTCATAAAGCAATTTTTGATCCTTTAAACGTTGGCTGAAGCATTGACTTGGTTGCCATCAGGAGGTAGCCAGAATTTTCTGGTTACCAAAGTTTCAATTGTCAAATAGTTTAGCAGTAAGTTAAGACTTCAATTTGAGTGAATTCAGACCAATCTATGTGTTGAATAACCTGTTGTACTGATATCTCTAAGGTATATACCAATAAGCTTCACAGAATGGTCTAAATTATATCCTATATAAATACAAGATAGAGATACTCAAGGAGCTTTTCCTGTGTTTGGCAGAAAAATCTGGCACCCGAGATGTAGAAAACTTTCCCCAAGCTATATGATGATAATGACTGCACTAGAATGATTGCACAGTGCTTTCCCTATTACAAAAGCTGTAAAAGCATTAAATGATCCACAAAGCAAATTATATGTTGCAGATCTATCCCTCTTCGGGGAGGAAAGCAAATGCATGTATGAGTGAGGGGAAAGTACCACAACTTAATAAAGAAGGCTTCATTTGGTCATTTCAAGCATTATCACACTTCTTTGACTGTGTTTTTGTACTTGGTGGAAGTTTCATAAACAGAAGTTCATTTCATTAACAGAATCCTGCTAATGTTAATGAATAAATGGATGTATGAAAACCACATGAAATGTATGAAAACTTTTTTCTTTCTGAACATGGAAAATCCAGTTCCCTTGATTCTGTTTACAACCAAAGTGTGCTGCTTTCTGCTTCTTTGCTTGCTTATCCTGGGTGGTTTTATGCTTCCCAGCCTCGTCCTCAGCAGGAAACCCGAGTGACCTCATCTTCCTCTGCTGTAGGTCACCTTATTTTATGGACCAGGATTAGTTCTGGTTCTATAACAAATTTTCCTGCCTTTTACCACCACCTTTGTCATCAACTTGATTGTGTGTTTTCCTGTACATTGTCTGTGTGAATATGCCACTATTTTCTGCTTGAGTATTCAGAGCTGCGTGTTATTTATATACCTGTGCTTAGTGGAGTTATAAAACACTTGTATTTTGTTACCAGTTAAAACACTGGCATGTTACTGAAACACTGGCTATTGCCCCTCCATCTTAGTGTGAATATCTCTGAGTTCAGACAAACAAATAGTAACTGGGGCTTTGGCTACTCCTGCAAATGTGAACCATCTTGGCATTCACGGGTGCTTCTTAGAGGCAGGTTACACTATTGTGCTATGATGAATGCTGCCAAACTGCCTTCCAATTGCATGTTATCCTCACCGGTGCTGTGGTGTACCAATGACTCAAGAAGAGCAAATATATTGAAGACCGGATGGCAGCATCTTCAGCTGCTGTGTAGGAAGAGAAGCCCTTGTAGGTTTGCTGTGGGGGGTGGGCTAGAGACCTCTGCGTGTCAAAATACCCTAGTATATGAACGCTATTCATGCTGACTTAATGACAGGAAAGTTGATTAACATGGGGACAGTGAATTCTTGTGCTGTACATCAACATAGTATTTGCTTGAATGTTTTCTCCCATGGATGTCTGAAGGTAGGTGGCACTTTCCCCTTTCATCTGATCATAACTGGCACCATGGCCAGGCAGAGGCATGGTCAGCTCCTGTTTCTGCCACCAGTAGTGCTGGGCTTTGCTGTGTTACACTTCTGTGGCTTCATTCTCAAAGAGAATGAGCAGAATGGCAGAGTGAACCCCAAATTGGTGACTGCAAACTGAGACCTGTGAGTCCATTAGTTATAATCACTCAGGCAAAATGAGCATCATCACAGACATTGATTTAATGCACAGAGAGAATCAAAAGGGTAGAAACAAGGATAAGGATGGAAAATACTGTGGTTCCCTTAGCTGAATTTACATACAAAAAATATTTTGAACCATCGTATGATGGATCTGCTTTATAGTTAGGCAGTTCCCTCCACTGATAATTTTCTGTCTTTTAAGGGTACATTAATTTATAATATAAATGGATTTTCACACATTAGCTACAGAAAATATTCTTACCAAATGTTACAAGATTTCTTTTTTCCTTTCTAAACTCTCTAGTTATTCAAGTACGAAATAATATGCTTTTAGGATGGTGTTGTTCAGGGGAAAAAAAGAACACTTTCAAGCTACTCCTGGTGTATGAAAGGCATACATGAGCTTTACATTTGATACAGAGATTTTTAGGCTGTTGGCAGGGATTCTGTGTTTTTTAAAGGTTTTTCTGTTTCCTGGGTTTCATGTACTTTCATTTTCTTTTTGAAGTGTGTGGGAGAGTCCAGAAGGGGAAATACTTCATTATGTCCATGAATTATTCAGGTATGGTTCCAGGGGTTAACATTACTTTAAATAGCTCAAGGTCTTTCTTTTTTTTTCTGAGTGTATTTCAGTTCTTCAGTGTATTTTCATTCCTATGCTGATTGTGTGCCATGTTCCTTTCCTGAATACATTTCTGATGAAGTGCTATCTTTTGGCAATCTCTGAAAATAATTTTGGACTTGAAATAAGTATTTAATTCTGATCTTTTCCAGCATCAGGTATGCAGTGACCCTGAGTCATTACAGGTGAATTGCTGTATGTGTGACTTAACAAAAGAATTTAATTGTTCTCCAATAGCCTCCCATACCTATTTCTACTCTGAAGCAAAAAAGGAATGTGTAATATCAATTACTAACATACTATTATACATGCAATACTAGACAGGTCTTCTCTGAGAGGAATTTTATTAACCACATTTAGTGGCCTTCATTTCATTTAGTCATTTCAATTAGGAGGCATGAGCACATTTGAAAAAACACCCAAAGAGATGTGAAAATCTGTATTTGGAAAATAGTTAAGAACAACAACACAGAGGAAGATGATTAGAAAGTAATCTGGAGGCCAATGCGAGGGGAAAGGAAAAGAGAACAGACCCAAAGCATTTTTGAAAAACCAAACCAAGGCAGTTTTAAACATTTTTTCTTGTAGTTCTAAAAATATCTTAAAAAATCCAGTGATTCCTGCACAATCACTTATGCAAATGAGACATATGCTATTATGTCAGGAGGAAAAAAAGCTTAAAAAAATCATTTCCTGATGTAGTCTAAAGTGGCAGTGAAGTAGGCTTTGTAGATTCTTGAGAAGAAATGCATCTGTATACAACATAGATGATGGTGAGGAATGGCATTTCAAGGAGGAATGCCCATGACCAAAACTCCTCTGCTCTCTTTGAATAGCAGCAGCAGCACAGGCATGTGTCAGACAGAGGAAGCACAGTGGCAAAATGCTTTCCCACAAAAACAGTGTGTTTGGTGCAAGGCTTGACTCATTTTAAGTGTTGTAGATTCTGAGCTGGAACAGGTCTGGTAATAATGAAATACTTGACTTTTTTGAAAAAGGATTGAAAATTCTTGTGTTACCCGTTTGATTTCCTTTGATTGAAGGACGGGAAGCTGGGGAGAGAGAGAGAGGGAGGGAACTAATGTAGGAGGGAAGCCCCTTCAGCAATCCTGAGTACCCAGACACAGTGTTGGTGGGTGGAACTGTGTGTATGGTACATGTCTATCCCTTCAGTGTTTCAGCTGCTTCTGACCTTTATCCATGTGAATCACTGTGTATCTTTTGATAATAAAATTCATAGGTCATATTAAAAATATCTGAGCCCAGTCACTGTTCCATTGAGTTCAGTGTCCTTTCATTAATGTACCTAGCTGCTGGATGAACACCAACAGTTTGCACTTCTTGTTGATGCTGAAAGAAGAATTTGAAATAGGAAAATTGTAACTGAGAAATTATAGATGCCTTGAAATATTGTTGGATTAGCATCCTGCTCTGCTACAGCCATTATCAGTTATGAAAAGGAGCCTAAAATGTTGTACAATTTACTGCTTTTTATTCTGAATTAGTAACATGTAAATTATCACTGTTAAACTCTTGTATAAACAGAGACTTGTTTGAATAACAGTGGTAAGTCACTAAGTTAAAGGTGGAAAGAATGGTAGGTAAAGTAAGGCTGCAGCTTGTCTTGACCAGCAAAAACTGGGATATGGGGTAGTTGATTGACTAAGTCAGTCTGTTCACATGCTCTTCTCACCAATTGTGATTAGCTTCCAGATAACTGGAAGAAAGAAAGCACTGTCCTGTTATTGTCAGGTCCATTATAAAGGCAAAATGTTGGTAGAAATCAAGCATGCACCACAAGTAGGAAATATGTCTTAAAGCTTCTAAGGGGCTATTACAGAGTCAATGAATTGTTTTTTGTTGCAGTTTCTGCCTTAACTAAATGGTTTGCCTCCTGGAATAAATAAAGCGTATGCCACCATAAACAGACAACAAATGTTTCCAAGGGACATTGAGGGAAGCATTAATTTCTTTTTCTTTATGTAGCAAAGCCTTGAAACTATTCACTTTGAATGCTCTTTAGGGCTCGATCTCTCTCTCTCTCTCTCTCTCTCTCATTTTTATGTACTTTTAAAAGAAGTTAATTGCGTTATTCTTCAAAGAATGCAGCAGCGGTGGTGAGAGGGAGAATGAGAAAAGGGTCAAGAGATATTAAAAAGAAATTACAATTGTTACTAATTGTCATAGCAACGAAGGAGTAATAGATCCTGGTGAGGAGGTAGGAGGATGGGGAACATTGGTGTGCACTCACAGCAGTACTGCCGAGCTGTTCTGTGGCTTTGGGCAGGTCATTCTAGGAGCCCTTTTTCTGTACTTTGTAATTGTGTTCTTTCAGAAAACATTACTCTGTTAGGACAGCCCTGGGAAGCTAACTAATATTCTTTGCTTGGGTATGCTTGTATGCATTTAGGAATTCTTCTCTGTTTGTATCTGTGGAAGGACCCCACCCACAGGGGTGGATAAAGAGAGCAGGGAGGCAGCTGGACTGACACCACTGGCACCCCTGGCAGGTGGAGCAGACAGTTCTAGTTTGGGTTAGTTATGCATAAACACAAATACAGACTAGAAAAGTTTGTGTCTACATAAGTATCAGGTACAGTAACCTGGTGTTGTGCATCTGCATATTGCATTTTCATGTTTTATTTTTATACTTTTTAACTGTGCAGTAATAATTTGATTATTTGACTGCATTTTGTCAGCATGAGGAAAAGGATTTCACTGGCGAAGGCTTCTCAGCAGCTCTTTGAGTTAAGTTAGAGGGAGTAAGATGTGTGTTTGATGTCACTAATGTTGGTGTAATGTGTATTTTCCTTCGCTGCTTCTGTGAAGGTCTCTGCACTTGACAATTGTCACTTTCTGTGCTTTGCAACTGTAAATACAGTAACAGTGTTAGCAGTGGGCTTGGTATTTCAGGAGAGGTTTTCTTGTGCTGATGGTAAGTCAGGGGAAGAATGCAAGAAGAAGTTCTTGTGTTGCCTATGTGGTGCTTGTGAAAGCACAGAAAAGAGAATTTTAACAAGTAATTATTCAGAAGGGTTCAGTAGATCTAAGTGAACGAGAAGTGGCATCTGTTATGGGAGGAAAATACTTCAGAGATTTAGAAGGAACATGGTATGGTTGGAACTTAAGTCAGGGGGTGCTTTTGCTAGTTTAATATATTCTACCCTTATATTTCTGTGTTTTCTGTACAGCACATTGCTATACAGAGATCTCACAGACAACTCAACAGCTCAATACTTTGGGATGATCACCTGGCCTCTTTTGCACTGAATTCCAGTCTTGGTTTCATTTGCATTGGGAACATGTGAGATGCATGGGGTGCCAGCATGTCATCCAGGATCTGACTTTATTTGCCTGTGAATGGACTAAAGAATTAAGCCTGTTGCAATATCACTTCTAAATTAGCAAAAAAAATTTCTCTAGTTGGAGAATGCATGAATTAATTTTGGTTAGATGCTGGTGACTGTGGAGAAAAATAATTATATTTTCACGTCAAAAAATAAATGACCATAGAATAAAATACAAATGTTAAGAAAAAGGATAATGAATATATTTTTTTAATACATAGAGTATAGCAGCTTTAGGTTGGTAGGGGTGTCATGGTTTAATGCTGGGCTGACTATTAACTGAATGACAGATGCTCTCTCCCCTTCCTGATAAAGAAAGAGAGAATAAGGGAGAGAGACTTACAGGTTGGAAACTAAACTATGCAGCTTTAATGAAACAATAATAATAAAAAGAAAACAAAAAGATTAAATATATACAAATATACACAACACCCCATTTTTATCAGAGCGTCATCCAACATGGAAGCAGGTACTGACCGAGAAACTTGCTGTTAATTTCAGCAAGTGTAGCTGTTTAGAAGAGACTTAGATGAAAGCAGAATTACAAGCCAGTAAATTAGTTCCGTCCTGATCCAAACCAGGACAAAGGGGCTAGAGATAACAGTTGCCTCATCAGCTGATTTTCTGAAGTTGCCCATGGTGAGCGTAGCAATGGGGAAGAAGAAAAGTGAACCATCCTGGTGTGGGTTACACTCTCCTTGCTGCCATTTCTCTTGGGATGGCAGAGAGGCTTCCTCCAGCCACAGCTCCTGCATGTGGCTCTGTCCCCAGTCTGAGGTGTGTCTCTTGTGAGGCTGACTGTCATTCCTGTCCCTGTCAGCAGGAGCAGGCACTGACTGTCCAACCAGGCTATCACAAAGTCTGTGCTGAACACTGTTTCATCACCACAAATGAAGCCTAAATAGTTATATTGCTGTAGTCAGAGTTTACAGAGTAAAGATTTCTACCTGAGAAATAAATACTCATTTTATTTTCTGAGAAGCTAATCCTGTAGGGAAAAAAACAGAGTGTAAAAAGCTGCTATTTGCTTTCTTATGTTTGTAGCCCCCCCACACCCCTTTTTGACTTTTCGAAGGATGCGTTGTATAAACCTGTGGTTAAAACTTGACAAACCAAATGAATCATTAAAGGGAACAGGGACCTCAGCAGCTACACGTCACAGTCATGCTTTCTTCTCTGTCTATGTAAGCCTTTACTGACCTCCTTAATACTTAAAAAAACCATGAATTGGTTGTTCATGCCTAAATTTCTTGTTTATCCTAAATTTGTGTCTGATTACCTCTTGGTAATCGGTTTACTCTTCAGAGTGAAGTGGTGAGGGCAGGCAGTGCTTAAAATTCCAAAATGTAATGAAAAACAAGTACTGATACTTTTCTGTTCTTCTAAAAAAAATATTCTTCATAAAAAGTTATCATTAAACTTGGAAAGACACAAACCCATTATTGAACAGTATGAAAAAAATGTTTGTATAGAAGTTTTTACCTGTGCCTTTTTGTTGTTGTCGTTAAATATTTAAGATCCTGTAAAAAAAAAAAAGAAAAAAAAAGAGAATTATGACAAATACAATTTCCCACTGGTCCAATATTAGTAAAAGAATTTTCTGCTGCTCCTGCTTGGACGTATTTTCCAGAACTGATTGCTCATTGTTTGGTGTAGAACAGCTTGGTTAAGACAGCTCTCCAAATGCTCCATTTATTTTAATTTTTTTTTTTTTTTCAAATATATTAGGATGTTTTGAATAACTTGGGTTCCTGTGAGTTGGATGAAGATGACCTAATGCTTGACTTGGAGTTCCTAGAAGAACAACATCACCATCGTTCTGGTAAGTTAGATAAATACTGAGTATCTTCAGCATGGTATTAGTATTCTAGAAATATTAAGTAAATGTATTCAATACAATTATTTTGGCAGCATTCATTTTGGCCGTTTAACAGGAAGTTCCTCTTAACACTGCATTTGGACTTTGTGCAGTCAGTTATGAAATGAAAATTATTTTTACAGCTACCAAATTCCAGCACCAAGGTCTGGAAACAAAGATACTTAAAATAACTGCTGTTTGCTCCAGGTAGTTACCAAAAAGACCATTGCTGATACAATTGTGATCCCATTTTGTGTGTGCCAGAATAATATGCCTCAAAGATTTGACTTGAGGTGTGTAACATGACCCTTTCTGTCATGGTTGGTGGCTGAGGCACTATTGCACTTCTTTGATTAATGGCAATTCTCAAGGTCAACTCGCAGACTTCAGAACAATTTTATAATAGGATTACACAAGGTCTTGGTAAATCATGACACCTGCAGTGGGGAATCATGCATCTCCCTTGGTTGTGACATTGGGACAGGGCAGGGCCTTGTCTGTGAACAGAAGTCCTGTTGTGAACAGAAGAACCCTCCACAGGGTTTGGAGAGATTTAAAACAGACATGAGATTTATACTCAGTCAGAGGTAGCCCTCTGAGTTTGTACTCTGTTGTGCCACTCTGTTATGGCAGTGAGGTGCTTTTAAGCAGGAGTAATTCTCACCCTCTTTAATCTGGTTTCTGATCGCTCTTTCTCCATCCACTCCTGTGTAGGTGCCTCTGGTGCCCATTCATGCAGACTTTGATGCAAATTTAGTAATGGTGACAGATAAACTGTTTGAATTATGCTCCTTTTTCAACTGTTCAGTGTATGATAATACTGTGAATATATCTGAATTATCTCTGTGATAACAGTGAGCAGGTAACTGGGAAGCAATCTATGTTTTGTAAAATCTCTTCAGACTTGCCCCTTTTATAGAAATGAAGACAACAGATTACACACTGAGGATGAGCCAGTAGTGTTATAGTTGAATCTGTATTCTAACTGATATTGAATAAAACCAAGGGGCTATTTAATTCTTTCAGTATGTTACCAGCCTGAAACCAAGAGTGGATGATTTTCTGTAGTGTTTGTAGTGCTAGTAGCCAGTCTGTGGAACTCTTTGTAAAGGCTTCTTAAACATGATCGGCTTGATAGTTAACCTATGGCTTGCTTAACCAAATATCATTGAAGAGAATCCCAGATGTACAGATCTGTGAGATTCCTCTTCCCTGTAGGGGCATGCTGTCTGGTGTATACAGGATTCAGCCCTGTGTTACATCAGCCTTGTATATTTAAGCAGTTTTGTAGCAGTATTTGTTTACATTCTCAACAAGCTCGCTTTGGGCTTGGGAAGAAGGGAGGGGTGGGGAAAGTTACTTAAGCACTGGTTTGTGTTTTCTCTTTGCCCTGTTTTGATTTGATTAATGGTAAACTGAATTGATTTTTTTCCCAAGTTGAGTCTGTTTTGACTGTGAGTGTGGTTGGTGAGTGAAAATCTCTTAGCCCTTGTCTTGACCCACTGTGTTCTGGGTGGATTTCCCCCTTGCCATCCCGAAATGGGGGAAGGGGAGTGAGTGGCTGTATGGTCCTTTGTCAACAGCCAGGCCCAAACCATGACAATTTGTGCCCCACTTTCACTCTTTATAGGAATTCTGTGGAAAATTACAATGGGGAAAATGTTCCAAGAGAAGCTCCATTCAGTATTTTAACAAATATGTTGAAATATGATGATGTGTAATTGGAACAGAATTCAATTCTTTCTTTGGTTGCTACAGAGGGAACTAATGAATCAGGAAAGTCTCTGCTCTTCAGGAGCCTATGAAAAATCTCTACAATTACACAAATATAAGGGCTAACATCACATCTAAGAATTGAATATCACAAAGTGTTCCTTGGTCAGGAGGCTGTATGCAGCAAGCTCTATCTTTGAACCGTAGCAATTCTGAAGTGTGGAGGTACAGTTAATAAATAGAGTTGATGGCTTGGTTAATGGCAAATTGAGAAAGTCTCTTAACTGCCATTTGGAGCTCCAGACTTTTAGGGACTTGTTAGCTTAGGCTGATTTACAGCTGATTCTGCTTTTAGCTGTGTGGTTGAAAAGAGTAGTATTTACTAGGCTGAGGGTATTCTTGTTGACTTTCTGTTGGAGTTGACAATATGCTAATAATTTAGCAAAATAATAATATTTATCTGCCATAATTTTAGGGACCATTTATGAATAGAAAATAAGATAGTATGGGAAAGATTTTTGGCAGAAGTGGGTATTAAGGCGTGACTTTTAAAAGAGGAGCTAGGAGTCCATTGGCAGGGGAGGAGATATTGTTCCAGAAAGTGGAACACTCTTAATTAAAATACAGAGGTTGAAAGGAGAAAGAGACAAAGATCTTTTACCTTTCTCATTGCTCGTGATTTTTAAAATTTATTTTTCCAACTCATATTTTGCTAATGTTCTTTTTCCGTACTCTCAGCTTTTCCCTAATGAGCTCTTTGCCCTGCAGCAGCATCCTCATGAGGTGAGGTACCTGCAAAAAAGGCACTATGAACCCCAGTATTAGGAAATTTAAAAATATCCCTAACTTTTTCTCTGTTCATACAATTGAAGATAGTGAGATACCTGTGAACTTCACATAGATGCTTCTGTTTTTAATGTAGATTTCTGTGCCCTGCTAGTCTTAGCATGGCTTTACAAGTCTGGAATTCCCTCATTTCTGTCTCTCTCTTCCCAAGTTTACTGCATTAATTTACTACATTTGCTTCTGTTTTAAAGGCTGTAGTGCCCAGATAAAGCATGTAAGATGGAGGCATTTTATTATCCCACGTAACACAATTGCTTTGAAATTTAATAAAGTAATATTTATGTAGTACTTGGCGAGTGGAGAGAGAGCACTACTGCATACAAATGCAAAATATTCATCAACCTGATTCACTGAGCTTTTTGCATACTGTTCCTATGCTGGAATGTTTAAAATTAAGCATAATATGACATACATGATGAGCCTTGAGGGTGCCTTTTTATTACTCTAAGTAAATTAGACTTTTAAAATATGCTGTGGTGTTGATTTCCGGTTGTAACACACTGAAGTTGCTGGTTTCTGTAGTGGGAAACCATTGCCAGTTTATAGAAAGTGACAGCATTAATTTAACCTCATTCATATTCCTTTTCCCCAGTGAAACTTGACTTATTTGATTCCAAGTATTGGCTACTCAAATATATAAGGAAGACCTTTATATTCAGTGATATAAGCAGTGAGGAATTAATTCCAGTCATGCACACTAATGGGGTGAGTTGTGTGCTTATCTTGTCGTAGCCTATTGAAAAACCAAATACTTACTTTTGGATGGTTAGTGTTGTCATTAAATGATGACTGCAGTAAATAGTAGCCTTTTCTAAAAGTTCACAAAGCCCTACCTATCCAACAGGTTTTGTAATTTCTTAACTATTTGCCCTGGGTGTCATAAAACTGGTGCCCCTGCATCTCCCTACAAAGATTTATGTGTGTAGCAGGGATTTGTAGCGAGCGGTTCGGCTGGAGCTGGGGACCCTGCTCATGGTGCTGAATATTAAGCAGATGCACATGTCAGCTCCACATCAGGCTCCACAGAATGCAGTGACTATTCACAAGTATGATATTGATTAGCTGTGTACCCAGACTGGCCTGTCACATCCATCATCTTGTTGCTTGAATGCTCGCTGAATAGTTTTGAATAATGTAGCTCGCTATAATTTGTAGAAGAGATTTGTCTTCGACAGACCTTTAGCCATTTCAGATTTGATGTCTCAGCCTCATCTGTAAAGCAGTGATCCAACATACATTTAAAGCAGAGTTATTTCACCTAGGAAATGAAATTATTTTTCTTATTTACTTGGAAAAAAAATTTAATAAACAGTGGAGATGTAAAAGCATACTTCAGCTTCCATCCAAATATTGCTCAACTCTTAAAAACCCCCAAACCTTTCAAAGATAGGGCACATTTTGTTCAAACCTAACTTAAGACTATCTCTGTTAGAAATCTTTTAAGTCTCAATTCTCTTCTTAATTCTGTGTATTTGGCAATACACGTTTTGGTACTTCCTCAAGGCTTATGAATGAAAAAGGAGTAGATGTGGCTTGACAAAATTCCTTTTGACAGGTGGCAGTGGCTCTTATGTGCCCTATATGTATTTTCTTCTGTTAGCGTATGTTGAGAAAGAAGGGCCTGTTCTGGATGTAGCTTTGTGTTAACATAGCTGAAAGGAATGAGCATGTGAAATTCTGATGGAGTAGTATCACTCATTAGATGCAACACTTGCTTGTCTATACCCAATAAAAAATGAAAAAAAAATGTTATTAAATAGATTCTCTGAATGTTTAAAATGTAATTCTGTGGTCTGGTGTCTGCTTAGAATCATCAGTAATGAGGGTGGAGAGGCACATCTCAGTGGAAGCAGTTTGAAACTGTGGGCTCAAGTCTTGGTCATGTGTTTGTGTTCAGTAGTTCTTTATGTAGTGAGAATCTAAACATAGTGTGTTGGGCTTGAGTACTCTATCACAAGACAAATATTTGCTTTTTCAAAAAAAACCCCAACTTTGACAAATCACTGCTATGGGTTTTGCAAACTTTTGGGGGCAAGGTAGAAACTGTTAGTTTTTGAGATGGATGCACAAACTGAACATACTTAGATGTCAAATGACAGTCATCATATCAGATTATGATCTTTTAGTAGCATAATTGTGCTAGTTATGAAGAGCCTTAACAAGAAAAATATAGTGCACTTTTTAGGAAGCAAAAGTCTGGAATTTTTATTGTATATCTTTAAAATTCAGAGAGCCTTCAGATCAATTCAGTACTCAGCCAAACCAAAGTGTTGGTTTAATGACCCGTGTTATTAATTAGGTAGCTACTGAGTTATTTTGAATGTGATGAAGAAGCTGTGTGAAAATTCTGTGATTAGTTTGGAGCTCCTCCTGTGTCTATTAATTAAATGTACTAATTATCTTTATTTTTTTTTCATGGATGGTAGGAATGCTGGGCTGTAATGGAACCCCTTTGGTATTTTGGTTTTCTCTTTTCATATGTAGTGGAAGAAATGCAAATGCTTTTGAAAGAAAAAATACATAAGTCACCAGTGCTGATAGTGGGTCATTCACACAAGTAATTACAAACTGTAAACCAGAAATAAACTTGCTTGCTCTTGGAATGTGAACTGTAGACATGGTGCTTAAAGATGTGATTTAGTGGACATCTTGGTAGTGCTGAGTTAACAGTTGGACTTGATGATCTTAAGACTTAATTATTTTTGCAGATGGAAAATAGAGAGATAACCAACATGGCTTATCTAAGGGCAAATCCCACACAGATTTGGTGGCCTTTTGTGATGGGGTCACTGTGTCAGTGGGTAAAAGGAAAGCAACTGAAGTCATCTACCTGGACTTATGCAAAACTTAACATTGTCCCACGTGACATTCTGGTATCTAAACTGGACTGATATGGGTTTGATGGGTGGACCCCTCAGTTGATAAGGAACTGGCTGGATGGGCACTTAAAGAGTAGAGGTCAACAGCCCGTTGTCAAAACAGAGATAAGTGACAAGTGAGAGTCCTCAAGGTTCAATACTTGGACTGATGCTGTTTAACATTTTTATTGTTGACATGGGCAGTGGAACTGAGTGCACCCTCAGCAAGTTGGCTGATGACACCAAACTGTGTGGCAAGGTTAACACATTGGGGGGAAAGAATGACATCCAGAGGGACCTTGGCAGGTTTGAAAGGTGGGCCTGCACTGGATCAGGGCAATCTCCCACCCAACCTGTAGTTGGGTGGAGATTGGATCAAAAACAGCTCTGAGGAAAAGGACTTGGGGGTGATGGTTGGCAAGAAGCTCAACGTGAGCTAGCAATGTGTGCTTGCAGCCCTGAAGGGCAACTGTACCCTCAGCTGCAGCAAGAGAACTGTGGCCAGGAGGTCAAGGAAGGTGATTCTGCTCTTCTGAGACCCCAGATGGAGTACCATGCCCAGTTCTTGAGCCCCCAACATAAAGGGGACATGGAGCTCTTGGAGCAAGTCCTGAGGAGGGAGATGAAGATGATCAGAGAGCTGGAGTGCATGTTCTGTGATGTCAGGCTGAGATCTGTAGATATCCTGATAACAATTAAAGGGGAAATTCATGTTACTTTTTAGTTTCTCAAGAGAAAAAGACTTAAGGAATGCTTGCTGGGTATTCCTCTGTGAAATTTCTTGTCATGAAGGGAAAGCTGCACAAGCCAGGCTTGTAGCCTTCCTGACCACATGTACACCTGACTTCCAGCACGGCTCTGAATTATGGATGGAGACTCACATGCAACTTAGTTTCTTCATAGCTAGAAAAGTTGGAAACCAGTGGGATTTTTGTATTTTCAGAATGACCTATTCTAACAAGCTACACATTTGCTCTGGAGCATTGTTGGAACTTAAGGGAAGTACTCAGTTTCCTGAGCATATTAGGATTTTTAACTTTCAATACAAATATGTGTGAAGAGAGGCGAAGGACTGTTATGTTCAAATACTGAATATAAGTTAGATTCCTTTCTGGATGATACAAATTTCATTAATGTTATGTACTTGTAAATCCTACTCCGTTAAATGGAGCACTTAAAAGATCAACAGTACAGAACATCACAGACACACAGCCATGATTTAGATACCGAGAGGTATTTTTCCCTCATAAATAGACAAGAAGGGCAAAAGAACACAGTCCTGAACTCCTCCAGGGTCATGAAAGAATACTTTGAGTAAGATGCATTTGTATGGTTATCATGGAGCAATTAGAATCAGTCTGAATCTCAATTTCCTGCTCTTTCATAATTATAGTGTGACATTTAGTTAAAAATCCTTATTCATATTGGTATGCTCAGCTGTCATTTACTGAAAGAACCAGGATAGTAATTAAATTAGGCACACTACCTTTTGCAATTCCTTTGATTTTATACATACATTGAGAAGAAACTTCTTCTTTAATAGTATCTGCAGGCAGAAAATAAATGGAGTAGTAAACATTATGACAAATCAAAGTATACTGTCCTATTTAAAGCAATTCCATGTTTTCTGATGGCAAACATAAAATAGGGTGCCAAGGGCTGTGTTTCTGTCCTGCTTTGTGAATTTACAGAGATCTGGACTGGATGTCTTGCCAAAATGGAAATTGGATTGGAACTTGAGAGAAGCATGCTGCTGCTTCTCAGTTTTCAGTGAGAAAAACAACTGAGAGATTTAGGGTCTAAGAAGAACAATTATGAGCTCACAGTTACTCTGCAGAGCAGCCGTAACTCAGTTTATATAAAACAATTGCACCTTCCACACAACTTCAGCAATGATCCTACTTCAGGGTCAGCTGGAAACTGTGTGTGTCTAGAAAGTGTGAGTTAGTGATGGCTTTTGACATTTTGAAATATTTATTCCTGGTATCCTTGTAGCTCTGCTCTTAGGTAAAGAAAGAAAAGGTAGTCTGATAGTAAAACTTAAGATTAGGTCTCCTGGGTTGGGCTGGGTACTTTGATACAGATTTCCAGTGTTGCCATGGGTTAGTCACTTAATCTACTTGAAGTATGTAGAAAGCAGTATACCCAGAGTCACAGGGATTTAACAACGAAGTTGGAGAGATACTCAGCATACCACTGGGATGGAGCTGCATTAATAACTAGAGAAGCAGAGTCATTACAGTCTTTGGAGTCCAATTATGTTCCATTTTGTGCCACTTCATAGGTCATTCCAGGAAGTGGAGCACACATTACTGGGCTTTTTGCACTACTGTTACTGTTTCTATTATTTTTGTCTTCGCTTCTGCTGAAAAAATACCAAAGCAGAACACAAGTTTCTTTATAATAGAATATAATTCTTTATAATACTGTAAAAGCCTGTTATATTTATCAACTAAAGCCTGGGCTCAAAAATAAATTACTTTTTAGATCTTTTCAAAATTGTACCTGCCATCCATCATTACTCAATGATTGTGTCGTATCTGCTGAACTGTTTAAAAACACTTGTTGAGTTTATTGTTGTATGTCTTGTACCTGAATCTCTAGTGATGGGAGAGCCTGTTGTCCCTTCTTTTGCCCCTGTGAGGATTCTGTTTTTACCTTTAACTTCCCCTGGGTGGGGAAGGAAATCCCAATTAAATGCCATGCAGTTAAATAAGTTGTGAGATTAGTTGCTCAGATTAGTTGCAGTCTAGTTTCAGCTGCAGGAGGGAGAAGGGGTCAAAATTTAGCAAATGCTTCAGAGGTAAATAGGGGTAATCAGGTTTCCTGGGATTGTTTTCACCTATTGGAGATCCCCAGAAGAATTCTCTGCTTTGGGTTATATAGCTTTGCTACCTTTTGTTAAACTTTTGCTAACTTTCATATACATGCCCAGGCATCTCCTCCTCCTGCACCTCGCTTCAAAATTCTTCCATGCAACCCATGATGTGGGGAACAGCTTGAAAAAAAAACAATTTTGTCAAAGCATCTGCTTGCCACGACTCTGGTAGTTTCTGCAAAAGATAATGCATTCATTATGCTTACTGAGGATTACATCAGTACAAGTTGCTTTGGTGTTAGTCCCCCATTTCCATAATGTAAAATTCTGGGGAGAGAGAGTCTATTTACAGTTAAGATTTAAAGGAAAGTGTGGCTGCAACTGAAAACATGCAGAATGCACTTTTGAGAACAAGTAACATGTGGTCTACTATAACATATATATATATATATATATATACTGATCAATCCCTGAGTGTCAAATGATGTGTCAATTGATATTACACATATATTGGCATCTGTGTATTTTTCCCTTTTTTCATAGAACTAAGCATTTGTCAGTTTGCTATTTAAAGAATTGCTGAAGTTACACATTACTCTGTGAAAGTTGCTTGCCAATGAAAGTTTCTCAACTTCCAAGAGCACAGTCTGATGAATAGGTAATTTGAGAGCTCCTTCAATCTTGCTCTATGAAAAGTTTCTTTCGCCGCAAACAACTGTGATACTGAAATTCTGCATCTGCACAAAAAAACAAAAACAAAACTCAGCATATTCCTGTAGGAAGTGCATGGGGAAAAAAAGAGGTTGCAGTTAGCTGTGGTGAGTACTGTGGTATTGAGATGCCTTAAACTGCCAGCAATATTGCTAAGGCAGATTATCATGAGATATAAGAGGGTCTGAGATGTGGGCAGGGGTGCTGGTCAGAGAGAGGGGCTGTGCTGGTACTTGAGGGATCTGCAAATATACGTGTGTATTTTGAGAGTGATAGGGCCTGCACTTTCACTGGGGACTTTCAGTCTTCACCAGCTCAGGAGGAGCAGGGGACCTGGCTGGCTGTCTTTGTGTTTTATGCATTTCCTGCAGGTAGGTGCTGTTCCAAGCAGTGCCTTGTCTGCAGCACTCTGTGTGTCTGGCCATGCCAGTGTCCTCTGTGTGTCTCTCTGGCATATGAGCTCATTTTTGCTGCTGATGGAAGCTGCAAAAGTGCAAGTGGCAGCATTGTCATTTGGGCTGGAGCATAGACCTCCTGATGGAACCCCTAGAGCTGGGCAGGAGAGAGATCCCCAGTCTGGAGCCATTGGAGGCTCTGGTTCTGTGCAGCACCTCGCAGCCCATGATGCTGTGTGCATGGATTGAAGGTAGTGTGTACATAAATTTATATATGTGCATAAATCTAAAACATACCTGAAAAATAAAAGGCATTTCTTTGTGCTTCTTCAGGGTTTTAAAAGCTTTTAATTTCTTCCACCCAACTTTGGAGAACTAGTGACAGGTTTTGTTTATAACACAGTAACTTCTGAATCTGCAAAGGAGAGAAGTAAAAACAGAAAATTGATAGTAATTGTGTGTAGTGCATTTTGCTAGCAGGGTGGATAACAGGCTCATTTTCTCTTCTCTAAGTATTTCCAGCCCTGCAAACACAGTTAACATATTTTTTAGGACAAAAAGGATTGCTGTCTTTGTAAAGGTTAAGGAAATCAGAGAGACCATAGGGCCTCAGAAACCCTTATGGGGAATAAAAAATAATGTTGATAGTAAACTTGCCTTTATTATAATAGTTTATGATTTTGCTGTCTGTCAGAAGCCCAGGCAACATGACTAAGCTTTGAAGATCTTCCTGACTTGATAATTTTTTCCCGCAGAAGTTTTTCTTTATAAAAGCACTGATGACTGTAAAAACACACTTATTTGGAAGTTAGAAAATAAAATATAAGTACAGCTATGTTATAATAGTATTTTTGCTTTTTCCCAAAACTGTAAATTTCACAGAAAACAGTTTTGACAAGCCTCTATATTTCTAATACGTGTTCTCCATGAATAAAACATGGAAGAATTTTGTTTCTTAGGTTCCTTGCTTTCTTTCCAACTCAATCTTTAATTTCTTTGTTTGGAGATTTTTTTGCAGGCTCTAGGGATTCAGGAAAAGGTATTTCTGCTTTTTAACATGACATTACCCACATGATATACTTCTTGTTAGTTGTGGACTTTAGGCTAGCCTTACATGGATATGTTACTTAACCATCCTATTGTCAGTGTGTATTAGAGTAAATGCAGTTTCCAGTTTCACAGTGAGGAACTGGTGACTGTAACTGTATTCCTGGAAAGGCTGGTTTTGGCTGTGAAAGGTTCACCATGCCAAAGGCATTGCCTTGTACTGAGGTTTTGTGGAATCTTGTACCGTGATCCTTTGACACTGAGTGATCACAGGCGGTAAATAGTAAGGGTAAATAAAAAGGGGCAAACCTCTTTAAGTTCAACCATACCAAGGCAAGGTCGTGCAACTGGGTTGGAACAATCCCAAACACAGATACAGTTTGGGAAAAGAATGGGTTTAGAGCAGCCCTGAGGAGAAGGACTAGGAGATGGAAGTTCACGAGAAGCTCAACATGAGGCAGCTGTAAGAGCCTGCAGCTCAGAAAGCCAGCTGTACCCTGGGATGCATGAAAAGAAGCATGACCAGCAGGTCAGGGGAGGTGATTCTCCCCCTCCACTCTGCTCTTGTGAGACCCCACCTGGAGTGCTGTGTCCAGTCCTGGGGTCCTCAACACAAGAAGGACATTGAGCTGTTGGAGGAAGTCCAGAGGAGAACCATGAAGAAGATCAGATGGCTTTGCTTTTCCTTTAAAGACAGGCTGAGAAAGTTGGGGTTGTTGAGCCTGGAGAAGAGAAGGCTCCAGGGAGACCTTATAGGGGCCTTCCAGTACCTGAAGGGAGCCTTCAAGAAAGCTGGAGAGGGACTTTTACTAGGGAGTGAAGTGTTAGGACAAGGGTAATGGCTTAAAACTGGAAGAGGGTAGACATAAGGAAGAAATTTTTTAGTGACAGGGTGGTGAGACACTGAAACAGGGAACTTGTGGATACCCTCACTCCTAGAAGTGTTCAAGGCCAGTTGGGATGGAGTTTGAGCAACCTGGTCTAGAGGGAGCTGTCCCTGCCTATGCGGGGGGGTTGGGACTATGTGATCTTTAAGGCCCCTCCCAACCCAAGCCATTCTGTGAATCTACGATTCTATGAACTAAATGGCAGTGAAAAGGAAAAATGGCATGGGAAAAATCTCACCTTTACCTTCTGGGAAAAAGAAGGTAAATTCTTCAGAATAAAATTGCTTTAAATTTGGCTCAGAATGCTATATGGCAAGTGGCTTAAGAATTTTTCAAACTCTCCCAGATTTGAGATACCAGCAGACGTATTATTCTGTTCCTCTGTTCTGAAAGGAAGTCAACAGTTTCCATGAAATCCAGGAGTGAATTCTTCAGTCTGCAGGGGTCATAAGCAGGAGCTCTCTAATACAACGTGATGTCTGTGTGTGCTGCCCCTCTTGTTCCCCACAGCAAACCCAGAGGATGGGTGTGAGGTGATGGAGAGGTGTCTTACCTCTTACTGTATATCCAGTCCCACAATAGCTGCACTCTTCTCTAACCTGCAAGAAAAGCTCCTGAGAATTTCTTCTCTTGGCATAGAGGAATAATGAGCCATCGAATCAGCTCAGTGGGAAGTGCTAGAAGGGTGGTAAAGGGAACACAGTGAGGCCAGAGATGACAGAAAAGGCTCTTCTATCTTCCAGTGTTGGAATTCACATTCCCAGATTTTTTAACTGCAAGTAAAAGATACTTTCAGTTGTGTAACTTTCTTCTTAAATATAAGTAAGGTAATTTTGCTTCTGCCCTCCTCCCAGCCCTGCCCCCCATCATATTTAGCATGTATTTTCTCTATTCATTCCCAACAAGCTTTCTGTAATTTCCTGGAATCTGCAGGAATCTGTGTTATTGGAGGTGACAGTTGGGTTTATTATGATTGCAATGCTAGTCTATAAAATCAGTTACTTCTTTTGCAAATTCAGCTCATTTTAGAGGTGCCATGAAAAAAAAAAAAGTAATTTTTTTTTTTATTTGCTCATCTTTAGTTCTTCTCTTGACCTAGTTCTGTTTGCCTTCCATTAAAGATATGTATTTTGATGGGCTTCATTCTACTTCACCTTCTTGGTCAAGATTAGTGTTGAGTTATGATGCAGACAGCCAGTATCTTTTCAACCTTTAGTTCTTTATTTCAGGTAACACTGTTTTCAGGTTACAGTATATTTTGAAACTCTAGGTCAAAGATGTTAAATCTTGCATACATCCAAGCTTAAAAGTCCACACAACCTAGTAATTAGTTTGCCAGATTTTTACTGATCTAATAATGGGGAATGTTGCCTCCCAATTTTGTTTCTTGTGTTGTAGAATAGAATCACCATGATTATTTAATAACACTAGTTGTATTTATAAATTACAGGTTAGGCATTCTGAAGTTGGCAGAACTGCTTGGAGAGCAGCCTACTTGCTAATTATGTGTGGGGATGAATCCTCCCTATATCTATTGCTGAAAAAATACATTTGAAAATTTGATATCTCATTAGGATTTAGATCATTGCGTTTACTGTTCTAGTAAAATCTCAATCTGTATCAAGAATAATTCACTATGTTTTTCACTTACCACTGGTCCCTTTGATTTACTTTTTTAAAGTTATTCATAGACCCAGATCTCTTCAATGTCCTAGCTTTTTTGTATATTTCCACGTTCACTGGTTTGTGGGAAGTATGTTTCCAGTGTATCAAAGAGTATTTAGAATGAAGACATCTTTCCTTTGGGAAACAGGAATTGTCTGGTGCCTCAGGAATCTTCTGTGAAGGCATCTCTGTGGGGCATTAAGCACATAGTTAGCTGAAGGCACATAACTATCTATCAATACTGCAATTGGTGCAATCATACACTTCTGATATAAGCTCATTCATGAGGGGCTTTGGTCCTACGAGCTTGGACTCGGATCATGTAGTGCTCCCTATGAGACTGAGTTTTTATAGATATTCAGTTCCTACAGTTTGCCTTAAATATAACTGCTGTGGCTAAAAGTATAGCTAAGTACACTATTGCTAACAGGTATGGTAGAAGACTGAAGTGTGTAGCCCAGCTGAGGAAATGTATAGTTAAAGATAGCTAATGGATGGACTAATTTCTTCTGAACTGTGATGCTAATAGCACCATACTTAAGAGGAACAAAAGATCCTATTATTAAAGGAGGTATGATAATTTTTCCAAAAATAAATTTGGGGATGCCATCTAGCTGTTCAATTTCTGCTGCTTTCTGGGCATCTATATGAAAAAAAAAAAAAAAAGATATTACAAAGGCTTTGTTTATAGTGAAGGAACATCAGATGTGGTTGCAAAGCACAATATGCTTATTTCAATTAAAATGTTAATATCTTTTCAAGAATAAATTTATCCAGAAAATACTCTTCTCTAGTGAGACTTAGTCCATACAAACTCTGTTGTTTTCCCAAAACAATGAGGGCATCATTCCTGACTCATTTTTAATCATCCAAGCAGTGTAGAAATAAGTTGTTTGAAGACTTTACTTGTAATAAGTATTTTCTTTAAACATGTTTTTAATTTATAGCTGCCAATTTCCTACATAGAGTACTCTGAGGAGACCTTGAAAATAATTAGGGAAGAGGGGGAGAAAACCCACAGCAAAAATAACTTATTCAAGGTTAATTTAGATGAGGTTCATTTAAAATCTCAGCATGCCTTTTAACTCACTAGACTCCTGTTTAAGAAGTAATGTGAGATTGGTTCTTTAATGAACTAGAGGCAGATTATGTCCTTCTTTATCCTTCTATTTCTCTTGTGTAAATATAGTGTCTGAATGTTCTGCAACTAGCAGGAGAAATTGTTGGGCCCTATGTCAGCTCTTTGTGTACTGATTTCCACTGAAATTGCTTCAAGTCAGCCTAGAAAGTGCTATAGGCTGGGTATCTCCTCAGCAGAAGCTTTGACCTTGGCAGCCTTGGTGGCATGTGTAGGTTCCTGCAATACTCAATTAATATGAATAGGGATTTCTTAATAAAGAAATTTAATTTTTCTTACCTAAATGATAGACCATGTTCTCACAGGTTATTTTCTGAATTTTGTATCTCGAGCATTTATTTTTCAATAAATTTTCCCAGTGGTTGACTTAAAACTGTACTCCTGCTTTCTTTTCTTCCACACATATTTTCAAAAGGTTTCTTTAGCACAGGATTTTTACAGGATTTTCCATCTCTGACATGACCTATAGCAACATCTAGAGTATCTCCACTGGGAAAAATGAGACAAAACCCAGTGGAAGACTTAAATGAGTTTATTTTGGAAGAGCCTGTGTGTTGTAGAACCGAATCATGAGTTCTGGAAAAAGATTTTGTTTCATCAGGCAGAGGCACTATCTACTGAGCTTTAATGACATCTTTACTCCTACCTGAGTCTGTGGTGTGTGCTGTGAAGTGCTTTAACCTCTACTTCTCACCCCTCTGGTTATATAACAAGTAATCAAATCACTTATGAAGGTTTCATGTGCTGATTAAAGTGGTTTTATGGAGCACTCACCAATCAAGTGTCAGTTGTTATGATTTGCTAAAGATGAAAATATACTCTCTCTATTTTCTTTACCTGATGCAACACATACATACAGAAAATAGGATATTCATGGGTGTAAAAATAGAGAGGTTAGGTACAGACTGCTTACAGGAGGAACAGATCTCTGAATAGATTGTTCTTTAGGTTGTTAGCAAGGTGGTGAGCTGTAAGTTCTCATGAGCTGATGCAGCTGTCCATGCTTATCTGGACTTGACCTTGTGCTCTTTAATGATCTCTGTAGTTTTATGGTGGTGTGGGGCTTTTTTGTTGTTGTTGTTGTGGGGTTGTTTGGTTGGTAGGTTGGTTTGCATTTATTTTTTTGTGGTTTTGTTTTGTTCTCCCCTTGTTATTCACATGCATCATTCTGTGTTACTATTGCTATCCAGATTACAGGAATAAGCTAATAACTCTGCACACCTCTTAGTGCACCCAAGTATTATTTCTAAAATAGCCTGTGCAGTGTATGAGCAGAGAATAGAATGTAGTAGCATAAAAAGATCTTATTATATTTTTTATAGCAAGTAGTTTTACATTGCATTTGTTGTACAGCTTCAGATGGTTTTCTATTTTCCTTAACTGTTAATTCATTTTGAAAAATTCTCATTTGCTATCCTGAGAAGATATGAGTCTTTCTGTCTGAGAACAGAGTATAGAAACAAGTCTTCTTGCATTCTGGAAAGATATAAAGTTCCTTGTTTATGTCCTTAATACTTGAGGGGGTGGGAAAGTAGTGCTGCTGAGTCACTCCTGATGGTCATTTCTAGTTTGTTACTTGAAAATGGGAATAAGAGCAATTCACATATTCTGAAGGGGACACAGCAGACATGTAAAAAAGGTAGTGGACAGTGTGAGAGCAATTTAGAGCTTCTAATAAAGAAATAACCTCAAATTAATTCCATTCATCTTCAAGGAGCAAGTTTTCTCCTCTGATTCATGTAGCAAATGGTATTGCCTGGTTGTGATCTTGGGGTCTTTCCATGCCTTGTAGAACTTGCTGAGTATTTGGAAAGTATTTTGGAAGCAAAGAGAATATTCAATACATTATTTACGTTAAGTGATTATTTTTTGGCACCTTTTGGTAGAAGGAAATGTCACATTGGTAAGGTAGTGAGAAACTTTCAAAGCTAATGGATATTAGCTTTAGGAAAAGAAGCACATGTTTTGCACTCTCCATATGTTTTCATAAACATCTGCTTTAAAGAAGTTATTTGTGTTAGGAACTTGGTTTCAATTTGGGAATGAATGCAATAACTGTGCTTTACTTTTGGAAGCATTAGTAAAGATCTGATTCTGCTCCAGGTATAAAATGCAAAATAGCTTACTTTTTTTAGTGTAGCAGATCATCCTCCTTGGTCTTTTGTTTGGTGCTTTATGACATTAGAGTTGATTCAGCTTAATGAAACTGGGAAGGGTCAAGGATAAGCTGAATTTCACAGATTCGGATCTTCTAGAGTGGGCTTGCTGGTGTCCTTAGAGCTGTAGTATGTTGCATACCATATAAAAGATATGACATTTTGGGAAGTGGCAAAGATGATTTAAGTGATAAAAAAGGAATGTGCAAATGAAGCCATTTGCTTAGAAAGAGAATGGAAAATTACTGAAGAACAGTGGAAAACCACCAAGAGAACTCGAACTCAGGGGGGGACGACCCTGGGGAAGGGCTGGACTATAAATAGGACCCTCAGCTTAATAAAATTGTCTCATTTTGGGAGAGTGCTTGAGTCCTGCATTGGTACACCACAAATGGTGCCTGAACAGGGAGCTGAATAACGCGGATCAGATTCTGTGAAAGTGGTGTAGCTTGGCTGAACTTAGAGGATTTGTGAGAGAAAACTTGTGGTGTGCTCCATCAGTTACCTGGCTGCAGGACAGGAGGTAAGCAGCTGAGAATGGAAATGGGAAGTTACATTGCAATGGAACAGGAAAATGTTTTGATTGTGCTTAGACATATACTGGTAATAAACAAGGTTGGGCCTTAGCACAGATTCGAAGCAATTGCTTTTATGGGCCAAGGAACAGGAGCCCTTTTTAGAGTCATAGAATGTCCTGAAATATGGGACAGAATCAGGCTCCAATTGTGGGATCTAGAAATGTGGTATGACAAAACTGCTGCTGCACTCTTTTTGATGCTCTAAAAAGTTATGTGGGCTCTAAGCCTTCTAATAATGACTGCTCTGGGGTACCAGAAGCAGTTTGGAAATGCTCTGGCACCAGTCCCAGGGACCCTGATCAGGTGTGGGACTGGCCTGTTTCCATTGTCGGTGCGGTGGCATCAGCTCCACCAGAGGTCCCCTCGGAGTTTTTGATGATCCTTTTGATCCAGGAGGGACAGATCTGGAGCAGGAACCGAACCTTTCTTTCCTGCTCCAGCGGTTGACAATGGGCAGGAGCGTCGTGGGAGAGGAGCAGTGGGATGGCTCGTGAGATGGTGGTGCCCCTGCTCGTGGAGCTGCCAGCACTCAGCCTGGAGCTGCTGGAGTCACCCACCACACACGTGCCTTACTTGGTCTTCATCCTCGTTCCCATGATGTCCTTCAGTGCCAGGCAACACCAGTGATTTTGTCTGATGCTTCAAGTGCGACGTGGCCCTGCTGGGCCCCGTGAGATCATGGCGGCCATCCTGAGGGGGAATCACAGGATCATACAGAATCACAAGATCATCCAGGCAGAAAAGGAACCTCTGAGATCATTAAGTCCAACCCTTAATCCACTATCACTGTGGTTACCAGACCATGGCACTGAGTTCTATATTCAGTTTCTTATTAAAAACCTTCAGGGATGGAGAAGCCACCACCCCCCTGGGCAGCCCATTCCAATGCCTGATCACCCTCTCTGTAAAGAATTGTTTCCCAATATTTGACCTAGACCTCCCCTGGCAGAGCTTAAGCCCATGCCCTCTTGTCTTGCTGAGAGGTGCCTGGGAAAAGAGACCAACCCCCCCCTGGCTCCAGCCTCCTTTCAGGGAGTTGTAGAGAGTGATGAGGTCTCCCTTGACCCTCCTCTTCTCCAGACTGAACAGCCCCAGCTCCCTCAGCCCTTCCTCACAGGACTTGTGCTGGATCCTTTCACAGCCTCCTTGCTCTGCTCTGGACCTGCTCCAGCACCTCACGGTCCAGGGGAGGCAGAGGCAGCCGCTGCGGGGTTGGGGTTGGGTGGCAGTGATACAGCCAGCGCTGCCCCCAGCACACTCCTGCCCGGGAGAGGAGGAGAGCGGAGCAGTGATGGATCGGTACTCGGGCCGGGGAACCCGGGGCTTCTGCAGCCGGCGCTGCCCGAGGCGCGTTGTGGGCGCGGCTGTTGGGCGGAACCGGCAGAGCTCAGCCCGGCTCAACCCCAGCGCCGCGCAGCAGCGGGCGGTCCGGGTAGCGACAGAGCCGGGTGTGATGGCAACAGCAGCGCCAGGGCGAGTGACAGTGGCAGCAGGATGAGACGGCAGTGGGGAGAGCAGCAGCAGC
>JAAWXA010000025.1:7580342-7630996 GCA_038090715.1 Florisuga fusca | reverse complement strand
GGTTGGAAGGGACCTCAGAGATCATTAAGTCCAACCCTTGACCCACCGGAGCAGTTGCTAGACCATGGCACTGAGTGCCACATCCAGTCTTTTTTTAAATGTCTCCAGGGATGGAGAATCCACCACCTCACCGGGCAGTCCATTCCAATGCCTGATCACCCTCTCTGTAAAGAATTGTTTCCCAATATTTGACCTAGACCTCCCCTGGCAGAGCTTAAGCCCATGCCCTCTTGTCTTGCTGATAGTTGCCTGGGAAAAGAGACCAACCCCCCCCTGGCTCCAGCCTCCTTGCTCTGCTCTGGACCTGCTCCAGCACCTCACGGTCCAGGGGAGGCAGAGGGAGCCGCTGCGGGGTTGGGTGGCAGTGATACAGCCAGCGCTGCCCCCAGCACACTCCTGCCCGGGAGAGGAGGGGAGCGGAGCAGTGATGGATCAGTACCCGGTGCTCGGGCCGGGGAACCCGGGGCTTCTGCAGCCGGCGCTGCCCGAGGCGCGTTGTGGGCGCGGCTGTTGGGCGGAACCGGCAGAGCTCAGCCCGGGCCCCCCAGCGCCGCGCAGCAGCGGGCGGTCCGGGTAGCGACAGAGCCGGGTGTGATGGCAACAGCAGCGCCAGGGCGAGTGACAGTGGCAGCAGGATGAGACGGCAGTGGGGAGAGCAGCAGCAGCCACAAGCTCTCAGCAAAATCTCTGCAGAGGTTTCTGCTCATATTACTGAGGGAACACCTGCTTTCCTCAGTTTTTTCATCATCGTTCCAGCCTTTTGGGTTGTTGGGACAAAGGGTTTCGCAGAATAAACACCCTTAAATTGCTCTGGAATGGGTCTTCTTACTACATCGGTTTGCAAAAACTGTTGTTACCAGACAGTAGCTTATAGCCAGAGTAATACAGAGGTGGCTCTTGTTTATTGTTTTTGACAGGCTTTGACCCTGGCAATACTTTTCTCCCTTTTACACAGCAACGTTTACAGTCAGCCCTTTTGTTCCAAATGGCACTGGCAGATTTTAACTGGTGCTTAAGTGTTCATTTCCCTCATCACCCGTTTTTTGAATCCCTTGATCATTTAGGACCTGCCTTAGATCCTCAGTATCAGCTCTGTTCCATATCACAGACCTTAACTGTATTTACAGAAGCCTCAGGTTGAACCAGAAAGTCAGTCATTGGATGGACAAACCAGGGCACTGGCAAAATGATATTCAGACAGATATGTCCCCCCAGATAGCAGAGCTAAATTAACCATCTCACTGCTCCTTATTTTGTGGTTTGTGTTCATTCTCATACTCACCTTCCTGGCCCTGTGGCAGAAGGCAGTAAGATTGCTGACCTCCTGGCAGCTATGGTTCAGGTAGCTGCTCTTGCAGCCCTTACTCCATGTAGGTGCTAATCCATGAGGTTTGAACTCCTTAGAGATTTTGCAGATGGATGTTATGTGTATTATGGAATTTGGTGGTCTAAAATACGTTCATGTTTCCACTTACCCTTTTCCAGCCTGTATCTTTGAGTCTGCTCATATTGGGGAGAAACCTCATGATGTTAAGAGGCATTTCTAGCTGCATCTGCAGTCCTTGGTGTTCCAGCACAAGTAAAAACATAATGGGCCAGCATATAAGTCAAAACCTGCCCTTAAGTTTTTTCAACAACGGGGTATCTGACATGTCACTGGACTTCCTCACTCCCCAACTGGGCAAGCTGTTATTGAATGAGTGCATGGCACTTTAAAAGCCATATTAACAAAATAAAAAAGGGGAAGCCTGGGATACACCTCCCATGAACGCTTACAAAAAGTGAACTATGTCTTAAATTTATAAAGTGAGCAGAAAATGATGTGACCCCTGTAGAAAAACACTTCAGAAGGATGCAAAGTATACAGCAAGAGAAAGCTTATGTTAAAATTCGGGACCTTAATACTCATTTATGGGAAGGGCCATTCCCTTTAATAACCTGGGAGCAAGGTTATGCTTGTGTCTCCACAGATTCTGGACCTCTCTGGATTCCAGCAAGGTACAGCGATGCCCCTTGTCTTGTCATGATTACTATCACTGTCCTCAAAGCAAAAGGGTATTCCCCTGGCTGGCTGTGCAGCCATTCAGATTTTGCTCCTTGCTTATCCACATGGCTGTGAGGATTTTGATGGCTTGTGTTGTGTGAGCCTCTCCGACCATTCTGGGTTGGTGTATAGAAACATTGCAACCTTGAAGGACCTCGCCTAAAAAACTGAGATGGAAAATGTTTGGAAACCTTTTGCAAGGTTGTTCAGGGGAATTATTGTGTTGGAAGGTTTCTTCCTGTTGATTTTTGTCTTATAGTTTATATCTCAGTTATGCTTAAAACTTCTGCAAACTTATCACCGGAGCCCTTTAAGCACTTGATACTGACAAGTTTGCAAAACAAAGAAGGGGGAGAAGTGGGAAGTGGAAAGGATGATGTGAGTGATAAGAAAGGAATGTGCAAATTAATCCATTTGCTTAACAAAGGGACGGTGGAAAATTTCGGAAAAACAGTGGAAAAACACCGAGAGGGAGGAGAACCCTGGGGAAAGGCTGGAGTATAAATAGGACCCTCAGTTTAATAAACTTTTGTGTCACTTTGGAAGAGTGCCTGAGTCCCTGCATTGATAAGCCACGTAAAATATCATGGGGAGGTTTAATTTAATCGAGTACTGTCATTTCAAATTGGTGGCTATTGAGTCAGATCAAAGAATTGACTTCCAGTGACTTCTAAGAGAGTGACATTTGATTCATATTCCTCTTCACACTTGTATCCAGTGGGGAACTATCTATCTGGTAATGTATCTTTCACGTAATTTAGAGAGGTTCTAACAATGCATCTACCACTCAAGAGAATTGTGCAAATGTGTGGATTCCCTGTAGTACCTCTGGTCCAGAAATCAATAATTATGCTGACATAAAAATGTTGTGGGTTTGGTGGATTTCTGGGTTTAGAAAATGAAGAAAAAAGGGAAGGGTAGGTGAGGAGGGGAGAATGTCTTTTTCCTTTGTTTGTTTGGTTGGTTTTGAAACTGGTTACACATGTAGGTTGTGTAAACCTTAACAAATAATAATGATTTTTAATGAATTTTACTTGATAAATATCCTAAATTAAGCCAGCACTAACTTTCCACTTAATATGTTAGGTCTTTTGTATTCTGAACAGCTTCTTTTCTGGTATGTTTTATGGTCTTCCCAGAAACTGTAATGAAATTACAGCCCTGCTCTGGACATGCAGAAATAAATCAGAGTTTACAGGAAAAGCGTGCAGCCTCGGAAGGAAATTTGAAACCTGCTTCTGTCTGCATAATCCTTTGCAAGATATTCTGTTTTATTTGCTAGTCAGTAGGTGTCTCTCACATAAGAATCCTCTCGGGATGCATTCTTTATTTCCTAGGTGTTTATAGACTGTGATTCCAAGTACTGTAATATATCTTATAGTTTAATGACTTACAGTAAGTATTTTGCAAATAAGACTTTGATACCAACTGGATTGTTTGAGAAATGTTTTTGTTACTTTTTTTTTCTTTTTTTTTCCTGTAATTTTGCAAGTGGTGTTTAGTTTTAACAAAAGAGAAAGTAAATCGCTTTCAAACTGACTATAAAGAAAAATGCTCTACAAGAGCTTGGTGTCTCGATTAGCAGTGAATAGAAGTGAACAGGAGATTTTGATCTGATGCATTAGGAATGAGGATCATCACAAGCTGCATCCTCAGGCTGGGATGATAAGCCTGAGCTGAGGCAGAGGCTGTGCAATAACTCCAGTGGTCTTCGGCTTTCATTCTTCCTTCATCAGATCTGGTGTGCTCTCATCACACATGTTGTGGCAATGTGTAGAAAATATTTATTCCATGTGTGTGTCTGTGTTTTAACTGAGGCTCTTAATACTGAAGAATCTTGAAATGTTTTATAAGATCACGAGCAATATTAGTTGAATCGTATCCCTGTTTGTGTCTTTTGTTTAAAACTTGATTTGGAAAACAAACTACAATGAGGGTGGGGAACCTGCAAACTATGAGGATAACAAAACTGAGATTTGTTTATCATCTGAATGGACCAGTATGCCCTATACCCAATTGGAGATTGGACTGTTTTGTGACTTCCTGAAGCCTGTGATTATAAGACCTCCTCTAGTACTTAGAGTTCAGATGCTTCTGCTGTAGAAATTACTGTTTATGACATTGCTAACATCTGTTTACTTGCAGAAGTGGGAAACTACTTTCAAAACTAGAAGGAAATACAGAAATTTTGAAAGAGCATGTAATTGATCACTCTTACTTATGTGGAAAATATTTTGACATCTTTCATCCAGTCAACAGACAATTTAGTGAGCCAGCATAAATCACTTTAGTCCTTGAAAAAAATCCATAGTGTTGGGTTTAATGTTAATGAACTGAGCATCTGTCTTTCTCCACTGTAACTATAAAAAGGCAAAGTATTGTCTTGAACAATCTTGGGACAAGGAGCCAAGGCTTTTGTCAAAGAAGCAGAATCAATCCCCATGTCACAGCTGTTTCCTGCTCTTCCAGTGGTTCCTCATCTGGTCAGGTCTGACGTGGACTGTATCATGATGGGGAGATCACAGCCTGCCATACCATGCCTGAAAATTGATCACTTAAATGCAGTCTTATCAATTTACAGGCAAATTGTGTGATACTTTTTGTGATCAGTGACAAATATTATCACGCAACAAAAATCAGCAGATTGGTATGGTCTTACTCATATTCAGTATTGGGGACTGATTGTTTTAATGCATTATTCACTTTGAGAAGGTCATAGTTTCCTCAGCCAGTCATGGTCTTTGAACAGGAAAACTGAAGTTCAGTGTGGCTACTAAGTGTTTTCTGAGCCTCAGGTTGAAAAATCAAACCTCTTTGTTTAAAATACAAACCAATTATTCCTGATTTATACCGAAACACCGTAGTCACCTAAATTCGTTGTATTTCATATGAAATTATTTAAAACCACTTAGCTGGAAGAAGGAAGTGTTGTCGATTATTGTTATGTGAATGTAGCCTAATTATCTTAATGTGAAGCATCTTAGTAGAATGAATATTTCTTCATGCCTTGTAGTTTCATGTCATACTCTTAATTAGTGCCAATCATTTAGGTGGGCTGTAATTTTGAGAAGTTCTATTTCAGTGCTTTTTTTGTTCTGTTTTTTTGTTATGTGTAATTACAGTCTTCCTTCTACTAAAGACATGAGTATAGTTTTTCTTAATGTATCTGCACACATAGGGTCTGCCCTGGCTGCTCAGAGGACTGGCAGGAATTTTCCATATTTGAAGACTTAGAAGGATGTGGAAACATGTCTTTCTCTGCATGTTTTAATATTGCTAGCAACTTAAAATCAGATTTTTGCTCTTTGATTAGTTATATTGAGAACTGTCCTGGTGGTAAGCCTATGCCCCTGCCCAGATGTCTGAGCTGTTAATGAATCCATTCCTGAGTCTCTGCAGTTTAGAAATTGGTATGTTACAAGAAATCAAGATCAATGGCAGCTTACGTTAACATGTGGTTCAGGATATGATTTAAGAGCTTCCCAGACACTTTTTGGCTGTAATGGTGATCTTGCAAGCTATCCCAGCTAAGTTGTTGGTGTTATTCACTCAGTCTTTTTTTGGGTTTTTTTGTGTCTAAATATCCATGCAGAAGCTAAGGCGCTGCGACTAGAGACCTGTTTTAACTTCAGTCATTGGTTAGGATTAACAGCAAACATTTCAGGTGTCTGTGTTGACATCCAGAGATGTATTGCTTTTTCCTGTGATGTCTCTCACTGTCTTCAGAGCATTAGTACAGGTACCTTCAGATGGTTACTTTTACATGTGTTCACTCTCTGTCACTGCCCAGGGCTGAAATTCATATTGCCTAATTTTAGAAATCTACTTTTGAATCATCAAGGCCTCTTCTACACTCACTGGCTGATGAGCACCACTGCTTGTCAAGATCCAAACTTGAGATGTCCCCATTTCTCTGCATGGCCTGTAGAGGAATCTAAATTAACTCAGATGACCTGAATCCCTGCTGTTGTTAATGTAGATCCTGTGTTGACTTCTTAAACCAGATATTAGGGGTCCATCTGTGTTTTGCTTTCAAATATAACTGGGTTTTTTATTTGATAAGTGCTAGATGCCTGTTACATTCTGTGGCAAACTTTAGACAAGTGCTGCAGATATGCATCTGCAGGTGTGTATCTCAGTTCTCTTTTTTCCTGGTAGACCATTATTGATGTGGTCTTCCAGAGCATGATCACAAAGGCTCGTGAAGTTCCAGGGAAGATATCCTCGATCCTGATTTTTCAGTGGCTTTTGGATGTGCACTTGATTAATCAAACTGTTGCTTGTTTGTTTAATTAATTAAACCCAGCGGTGTTTCAAGGCTCAAAAAGTAATGGAATAAACAGTCTGTAGCTGACTGAAATGGGAATTCCATTTGAAGAACTTCTGGAGAATCACGTTCACTATGTAATCTTAAAATGCAGACTGCTTTTATTGTTTATCTATGCAGCTCCTGTTCATTATTCCGAAATTGAGCTGAAAATTGTTTTCTTTTGCTGCCATTAATTTTCATTTTCATTTTTAAATTCAAAGTGAATTAAGTTGCTTACTTCAACAGCTATAGAGATGACTTCCTAAATATGAGATAAATTCAATCTCGAGCTATGCCTAACAAGTCTCCTTTTACAGGGCTCTTTACAAAAACCTCCAGCAAAAGCCATTGTATTTGAAAAATAATTTTCCATGACTGCTCCAGTGTTGTATAAACTCCCTATTGCCAGCGTCTGTCAGAAAACATGAAAGACAATTCCTGGGGCACTTAATTAAGCCTTGAGTCTTTGTAATGAAAACAGCAAACAATTAATTAATGATTGAAATTAATTGTGTGTCCTTTGTGTAGTGATTTATATACATAATTAATAATGTAACATTTGAAGGTGTTAGCTGTCCTTTACAGAGATGGGTAATAAATGGTGGCTTCAGAGCATGTTACTTAAAATTCAAATTAAATTAATGTTTACTCCAAAAAATAATTAGGTCCAAGAGGATAACTGGAAGCAAGAGTGAGCCCTCCTCCCAATTTTATACATCTGTGAAGAGATGTTTATCTTGCCCAGGGAGTACATTATTGTACATACCTGCTTTAGCTAGGTAGGCTATTTCTGTTTCTGGTATATGGATGCTTTATACATGTGGTCTTCCCAAGCTACCAAGAGGACTGTTTTAACATCCATCTCAAACTATGCATATATGTAATATAATATCCCAGTTTTCTTCAGCTAGGGGTCTGTGTCCTGGTTTTTAAAGGTATTGCTGTGCTTTGCAAGGCCTAGCTGACCTCAGTGTACAAGTCTTATGTTATAAAAGCACTTGGCTACTTTGTGTTCTTCCTCTGACTTTCAGTGAGATACTAGTTTAGGTAGGCTGAGGAAGGGTTAAAATAAGACCAAAGTCCAGACTCTGAAAAGTGCAACCTGTTGTCTTCCATAGGGATTAAAACTTTTGGATCTATTAAAGTTTGATTTGGTTAAGCCCTGCAGCCTGAGCAAAGCAACCTGCACATCTGTATTAAAAACTTGGGTCTTTACTTCACCTTTTCACAATGGACAAAATGGAAGGCTCTAATTCAGAAAGCATGTGTACAGTGCAGTGATCTGCTTACTGAAGTTTTGCTGTGTCAGTGATGGATTTAGGAATTATTACCATTTCCTGTTATGTTTAGCTTCTTCATCTGTACTCTTTTTGTCTGAAAAAAGTTATTTCAAGGTTCACTCAACGTGCACTTTAACTGTGGGATCTTATGTTTAACGACTTTAAAAAATCCTTAGAGCTTAAAATAGTCTTTGAAAACAGTTTTTTACTTCATAAAGGAACATGCTGTTTATGATCCTTCAAATTCAGAGTTTCAACTACAGGTGTTGATTTGAAATATGAAGCTATAAAGGAAAGCTCTGATTCAGTGGCTACAAAGAGCTTGAAATATGTGAATTAAGGCCACAGGAAAAAAATTACTGTAGAAGTGTGCGATGGTAGAAGTTGGGATTTTTAAATAATTTGATTTCTTACTGTACCTATGACTGTCTACCTACACTACCAAGTGTCTACCTACACTTGGGATCGTAATGAGCTATATATATATACACATATATATATATATAGGTTGGTAAAGTGGAGATAACTTTTAAAAAAAAGTTGATTTGTAACTACAGGGAATTCCTATATATAGGTATTATAATAAAGAGGCCAGAATAACATGGTAGCCTGGGAGTGTTATGTTCTGGGATTAAAAATATATCTGTTCTTATCCATTATCCTCTCTTTACCTGGGAGACATTAGCAACAGTGAAGAAAACCTCATCTTTTTGTAGAAAATGTCTTGTGGAACTTAACATACTTCCTTTATAGTATGGCATACACTCAAAACTTTTTTATTCAAAACCACAGAGAAGGTAACAGTGCAAAAGGCCAAATTCTTCTGAAGTTCAATCTTTAGCCACATGTTATATGATTATTTTAAAACCCTATATGATACTGCTAATTTCAGCATTTATTAGCATTGTGGTAACAAGGTAATTCTGTCTATACATGCTGTGGTTTTTAAGTGAATGTTTATCAGGGTCCCTAAAGAGCCACGCTGATGGAAAAATCCAGAAAGAGTATTGTATTTAGAGCAACACCAGATTTAGTCACATCACTGAAAAATCAACACAAAATTACTGAGAAGTTGAATGATAATCCATCTTTATCCAGTACCTCATTAATAAAGGTTATTCAGATTCTTAAACAGCAAGCTTTTCTACAAAGTGTACTTCTCTACCTCTGTTCCCATTAAATATCAGGGTCATGGCCCTGCTTATGCATTTTCTGGTCCTTATGGGAGTTTTTTACAGTGTAAGGTCTCCACAATATGTGCACTCTGTATCAGGGAGGCAGTGGCAGATACCTGAAGCCCATAATGAATTTAGATTAGAAAGGTTAGGAAAATAATTAATATTTAAGGTGTGATCAAGTTTTTTTCCTTAGTGAATCAAAAAAGTGTTTTGACATTAGCAGCAACTTTGTTGATTAGATATGGGCCCTGAGAGCTATATTCTGAATTAACTGTTGGATGAATTCCAGAGCACAAGGAAAATAAAAGGCTAAACCTTTTCTTTCTGCTTTTACAAATGTTTCTTCATGTTCACATAGAAAAGTAGTCTGCAGAACTCCACAGAAATGAGTATTTGTTTGCCAGTTTTTATTCAGTGTACAAAGTACAGTGCATGCATGGTCTGTGTGCTTTTTCCTCACTGATGTTAGTAAGAATTTGCACTTAGTTTGACCAGAAACTTGAGCTTTCTGTAAAAACTGCACACTTGAATGTGTACCTTAGGACACAGTGTAAGGCACGTAAGTGGATTGCTTACTTCGTTATCACTAATTGCTAGGTTCTTAAAAATGCAACGTTAGTGCTGTGTAGTGTGAATTCTACTATGTGAAAGTTTACTACTGTTGCTGACTGTTCCTATCCTAATAGCATTACTAAGTTATGTGCAAGGCAAAGCATTCCTGAAAATTGTATTCAGGGATTGTTTCTATTACATTGGGTGTCAGCATTCTCACATTGTAATAATAGTAACTAAACTGTGAAAATACACCTGAAGGGAATGCAGCTCTGTAGCTCTAACTGTGAAATACCTGTTTAACAGCACAAGAATAGTTTAGCTGCAAATGGAGCTTGTAATGTAGAAAGTACTTATATTTTCTTTATAGAAATATTTCCAAGATATTCCATCCAGATTTTTTTTCATTCCTTGCCTCTATTGTTTGATCTGTGAAAAACCAGAAAAATTGTTTTAAACAGGCAGCCTCATTTTCCTACAAATCAAGAGCACAGACACCCCATAAGAGGGAGGGGAAAGGTCTCCTGTTTATTCGATAGGGAGAGAAGTGGCAAGAATTGAATCTCTTCTGCTTGCATACATAGAAATACAGGCTAAAAGGAAACAAGTGGCCAAAGGTTCCCATCAGGACTAGTGATTTGCATCTTGCCAGCTCACTCACCTGTAGAGCTGCTGGGATGTGGGAGGGAGCCAGCCACCTCAGTATGAAGTAATTTGTTTTCATTTTATTGTTAAGTATTCTAATCAGGGCACAGTATACTCATTAGACAAGCTTTTGTCAAAGAAGCTTAACAGCAATGAAGTTTCTCATCTAGCTGTTTCTTCTTTTTGTCTTTATCCTTATGGAAAGGTTAACTGGGCTCTAAGTTTTCTGTTCAGCATCTTTGTTATTCTTAGATATATAGTTGCATTTATGACATGCTATTAATGGGAGTCCCCAGTGTTAACCTTCAAGTGACAACATGCATGCATGAATGTAAACTGTATACACAGTTTCAAAAATTATTTTTAATAGAACAGCTTTCCTGTTCAATTTTTTAGGTAAATTTTATAAAAACATACAGATGTTTAAGTTATGGTATAGCTATTCTTAAGTATTATTAAATTAAATATTATTAAGTCCTCAAACATATTTTGTATACTTTTTTAGAAGCTCTGTAAATTTCTGTTTCACATTCATCACTAACAATTGAAAGGAAATGTTGATAACCTTAAAATGCAGTGTGTTGTTGACATCCAAGCTGTCATCACAGAAACCTTAGTCAGAGCTCAGGGAACAGGAATTGCAGTGAAGTGTGGCCAACTTCAGTCAAAATACAGTTTGTTTTATAAGAGCTGAGATTTTTAAAATGCAGAAGATTTTGTAGGGCTATTTTTACCTTCCAGTTTCAGTGACATACAGAAATAAAATTTTCAGACTTTTCTTGCAATCTCAGATAAGCCTATAAAACCAAGGAACAGTTCAACTGAGCCCTCACTCGAAGATGAATGTAATAAAGCAGCTCAGCACTTGTATTTCCTTCAAAGATGCCTTGGGAAGCTCCAGTGACTTAAATCAAGGGTTTGACCCCTTGTTTGCCTTTGCTCAACCTGGCAGAGAAATTTTCTGTTGCCCTTGTCACCATGGCCCTGGCAGCTGACTCATGGGGCTGAGGCTACTTGACCACATTAATAGGACCAGGCAGTACCTGCTTGGAGCCTTCTTCCCTCCCAGGGCCTGGGCACTGCACATCAAGCTGAGCATCACCAAAGCATGTGGTGGGGACTACTCTTCTTTTAAGTTCTCATTGTTAACTGGGATTTCTGCTGGGATAAGTCTGGAGCAGTGTAGCCTTGCACCAGGAATATATCTGGTAGTGTGGAAATCCAGATTGTAGGCTTTTTTGTTTTTTTTGTTGTTTTTTTTTTTTTAATGTGAATCGGAACTAACATTTGTGAACCTCTTGAGTTCATGTATAAATGCACTATTAAAAAAAAAACAAACCACAAAAAAATCCACAAACAGCCATTCTGTTTCTGACAGTAAATGTGATATTTGTTTGTCATTAAGTACTTGGGAAAACTTGATGCGTTTCCATGTGTCATAAACTTAGAACCTGGAGATTGCCTAGTATGTTGCTGTGTGCTGGACTTTGAACAGATTTTTATTAGTTTATTTAGAATTATTTCTTTATTTGCTTTATATTAATGACAAGTTAGATATTCCATAACCCAGGAGCAGAGAACAGACCTAATCTGTGTGGTAATTGACTGTACAGCTCTCAATACATCAGCAAAAAGGACCTCATCACTGTTAACCTCCACAGCAGGCTCTACAGCTTCATATTACAGTCTTGAATTGAGCTGTGGGAAACCCCTACTGAAAACAGCTACTGGGCATTTTAGCTGTATCTTGGACTTTACATAAGAATATTTTTATTTATAAAAGTCAAATACACCTTCTCAGTGTATTTGCTTATTATTTAGAGGCATAACTGCATGGTTTTAACATTAAGTTTTTTCTCCACAAAAGTACTGAAGTGGAGAATTATGTTGTCTCACGATCTTCTGGTTTACTAACATTTCTCTTGCTCCCAACGTGTTCTTGCAAAAAGAAGACAAGCTACCAGCTCTAGCTCCTTCAGTACGATGTTAAAATCAGAAAATTGCAAGGAGTAAACCAAGCATGTCCCCTAGAGCTGGTTAAAAAATGCTGCCCCTTTGGCTATAGCTGTGGGGTTAGACACCAAGTGGAGGGCTTTTATTTATAGAGCCAGAAATCCTGACTTTCACCATAGAAATAGTTAATAAAATAGTTAAAATAGTTATCTAAGGAGTGAAAGTTTCACATACCCTACAGTAAATGTATGTCTTTGAGATCTTCATGGTTGACCTAGATCCCACAATCATCCTGACTCTCAAACTTAAGTTTTCAGTCTTTGGCTGCTTGTTACATCTTTGAATTTCAAGGGGCAGAGGAGGAGTGTTTGTCATTCAGGACTTGCCTTGGGAGGCACCAGGAAAAAAAACCTTCAGAAATCCATCTGAAGCTGCAGTGAGACATACCTTACTGTGCAATCTTTGCTTCCTACTCTATCAGAAGGAATCATGGTTCTGTAAAGTAATCATTTCTTTCTTTCATGTTTGTGGCCTGACATCATTAATACTGACAGTACAGCTCTGGGAATCATGTGTTAGTCAGATTGAACAGTCTATCTGCTGTCTCGCCGTTGACAGGTTGCAAGATGTTTAATGGATTGCTTCATATTAAAAACACATTTCAGCAACAAACCCATTAGTAGATCTAAAAAGCAAAATAGATGCCCAGAATTCAGAAGCAGTATCAATATCAAATTCTAATGTATTGCTCTTTCATAGCATTTTTCATCTGTGGATTGCAGTTCTTTATGGAATCATTGCTATCCACTTTGCTGGCAGCGGTAGTCAAATGAACCCTTGGTCAAGTGTTTAATCCCAGGGGAGTGCAGCTATCTCACAACACTATTTTATGCTTTATATTGCTGTACAAGGCAGTACCTCTGAAACCAAAGCTAATGAAGAGAAACTGAACATATGGAAGGAAACTAAAAGCATGCAATGAGAAATCCTTGTTGCATAGAAATCTCCTTCCCTACTTTTTAAATCTAAATCGGTGCTGATGGCCTAAACACAGGAGCTTTAGCACATTATATGTGTAGCATGTCATGGCTGAGTGCTGTTGGTTTATATATATATTTATTGCAGAGCTATGAAACTATATTTTTATTGGAACAGTAGTTACTCTTTCAAATGAAATAATGTTATTTTAGATAGCTGATTTTCCTTTTTTTTTTTAATGCTATTGAGTGTGTAAAGCATCTAGCTAGTACAAATGCCATTAATGGATACAAATTAATCTTAAAGGACAATTCTAGAGGGTGTTTTTAAGGAGGAAGATGTGTTTAGTATATTTCTTTCAATTTTTGTATCTTTTGATTTTGAATGTTAACTGTAGATTAAATGCAGTACATAACATTCATGTTTAAGATTTTGTCAGAAGTGAAGTTTCATTTTGATTAGTAAATATCACATTTAAAACATTGGCTAACTTCCTAATAATTCTTATTTTTAAATTGGATGACTTTCAACAAATGTCAAGTGTTGATCTTAGGCCTACACTTAAATTTCAATCAGGTAAGAGCATAATTGTTCACCAGAGACTGAAGTAAATTACATTCTTATATACAGCAGCTTAGAAGAACTAGTGGAAAGGAGGTTCCAGAATTGGTGGTCATGCACTTCAAAATGCAAATAAGTGCTCTGAGTACCAAAGATCAGATGAGTAACCTTCCCTCAGAAGAGGCAAGTGTAACCTTTGCATCCTGATGTCTAGAGGATCTCCAAGCTAGTGGAACTCCTTCCATTGAGTGCTAGGATTTTAAAGTAGGTTTTGGAGGTGAAGGCTGTTGACATTTGCATGAGAATGGAGCAGTGCCATTACATGCATTATATTTTAGAAACCTGAGAGCTAATTTGTTCCGTTTTGGTGTGTAGCATAGGATATTTCAAGAGCATGGATTTTAGTGGGCTTGGTGTACCATCCTGTAGGAGCAAGCTACTTAAACATGTGGTGAAAGGGGGGTATTGTTCTTTGGAAACAAGAGGTGGGCACTGATGGATGTAGCTGATTTTACATAAGGCCAGATTCCCTGGCATTAGTTGTAGGTACAAGGAGGTCTCCAGAATCACCATGGATTAGAAAAAAAGCAGTTTATCTTCATTTTTATGTACCTGTAGAAATCTGGTCCACTTGTACTTTTCCTAACTTTAAGAAGGATCTGTTGTACTTGACTGGCTCCTCAGATGCCTCTGGCATGACATCTGAAGTAAAGATTGAATATTTCCCAAGGGAAGATGGAGCATGGGTCTTTGAATGTGTGCTCACTATTTAAATAGTCATTAGGCCAGATTTTGCTGGATTCACAGATGCACAACCAGTCTTCCATATTCATGAGCACTTTTCATCTGCTTTGACAAATGGTACAATTTGAGAATTGAGCATTCATCTCTTTGGTTGTATTTAATCAGTTCACCATGGGTTCAGAAATTCTGAGGCTGATGAATCCAAAACAGCTACAGGTGAATTTGGTCATTTACTTTTTGTCTTCAGCTGGAGAGTTACCCTATGAAATTCAGTAATGTGTGTTTTACTGCTATTTCCCATGCATCTTCTCCTGTTCTAGAACATGATTACTTTTTCTTTGAGACAGGTTTTAGAGTTACTTTCCTGCCAGCACCTACAGAACTTCCCTGTATCCTCTTCTGTATTAATAAAAAGTCTAGCCTAGATTATCACCTCTGCAAAGGAATGAGCATGCAGTTCTTTGCTCTCTGGGGGGACAAGGCACAAAAAGATTCAGTACAGGTTCCAAATCAGGATTTAAATAAAACATCATCCATTCCCTAGAAAAAAGCATTTGCATTGTTTCATCAAGTAAAACCAACATTAATAACCATGCCATCAGTCACCATTTAAAATTCTCCTACTAATATTACCAGGGCCCAGGAATGCATTCAGTTTAAAAGGTGCAGTAAATCTACCTGACCACTAAATGGCACTCTTTCCTTTTTAGAGCCAAAACCAGAGGAAAGGTGCTGAAAGCAAGGTAGAGGGTTTGTATGCAAACGGATATTGTATATAGTCTCCAAATCGTTGGTTGCTAGCAAATGAAAAGTGATTTTTTCTTCATTCTTTGCTTTGCAGTTGTTGTGACAGGTAGAATCTGAACAGACACTGATGAATTTATAATGTCTGGGCTGAGATGTTGCATTGGTCCATAGGCTTGTACCACTGTGTTCTGGGAAGAACTTCACACGTAAATTAAGAAGCAAAGCAACTGATTTTTTTTTTTTTTTGTGAATTAGATATTTATTTGACTCATGTTAGGAATTTGAATTACTCTTCATTGCTAACTTTTCTGTCTCTTAGTGAGCTCAGAGCATATTGAATTCAGGCCTGGATGGAGACCAGCAGGCTCTGGTTATTTGCTTTCAGTACCAGTTTATCTACATGATGCTTCGTTGTCATCTGGTAGTCTGCTGTTAAGTTTTTCAGACAAATTTACATATGGGTGCCAGGACTATGGTGAGTTAAGAAATATCTGCATGTTATGCAGAGTTATGACTTAGACAGAGAAAAATGGTTTTGAAATAAATTAAAACCTTGTAGTTTTATATTTGATTACCTGATACATGAGTCTTCTTTCACTATTGAGTTCTGTGGGTGCTCTGTGAGTTGTTCTCACTCTGTGAGTTCTGCAGTGTAAATGTCAGCATCAGATTTGAAAAGCACAGACTGAAGAAAACTTTTTAAAATAAAACAGCCTCCAAAATACCTATACACAGACTATCATTATTTTGTTTGCCATGACCACTTGTATCATTGAAACCACTGGTTTATAGGTCAGGATAACTGAAGCACCTCTGTTGCAACCTTGTCATGTGACCTTGAGCAACCAACTTTTGTGACTTTCATGGACAGGGGCTTTAATTCATCAGGTTTGGTCTTGTAAGTAGCAAAGTGATCATACTTTGCATAGTTATACTTGTAATGAATCTTAAAAGATATACCTGACTAACACACATCTTAATTTTAAACTTGTCTTAAGACAACCACCATTTTATATTTGGGTTTTTTCCCCCTCAACAATTCAATTGATATAACAGCTACAGTTTGACTTCTGTTCTACCTTCCTCTTCTTTAGTCTGGGATTTTCTCCCATACAGGAGCACGTATGTCATAGTGAACACACTCTTCAGTCATCTTTTTGAGAAGGTTTGGTAGTAACTGAGTTTAGCCTGACTTCAGTGCCTTCAGAGTCACCAATTCCATATTTATCCAGCCAAGGCTTGTGTTGGACATTTTTATAGAGGTGCTACATTGAGTTATTATTTTACTGTGAATCAAAGCTCCACTTCAGAGGCATAGTGATAGTCTGCATTCTTTGTTTCTATAATCTTGCACTGGGCCCTATTAAAACACCATTCACTAGAATCACCCAGTTTAATGGCTCTTCAAGACTGCTAAACTTGCCTGACCTGACAGTTATTCTGACTCCGACCCTTTTTGCCAAGTGTAATCTATTCCCATTTCTATTGATTTGTGTTTAAAGTAAAATATATTGCCCTCAAAACTTGGTTAGATTTCAAGCCTTAGTGATTTTTTTTTTTTTTTTAGAATATTTAAGACTCTTAGAGGAAGTGTGAAAAGATGTCTGCGTAATGATCAAGGTTTTAATTGCTTTTCAGACAGATGCAGAAATTTTACTTGGCATACTCTTTCTATGCAGCATAGATGTGTGGCTAGCAGTCTTTATTTCTGATGATCAACTGGAAAAATTATGCTGTTATTTTGACAATTCATGGGAAGAATTCAGCAGATCACTTATGAACTTGGCATAGCAGTGAACTCTACTCTTCAAAGTTTTGTGTCAGGACTATAATAATTTCTGGAAGAACTACAAGATGGACTTGTGCCACATATCAGGTCAGACGACCACAGTAGTTTTAATTGGGCCTTGAAATCTAGTAAATTACACATAACAAACAAAAATCATAGGAAAATATGCAAACTATATAAATGGCTATAAATAGATCATGATAATGCTGCTGGCCTGTCTCTGCTGCTGGAGTTCCAAGTGGTAAGACTGTGGATAATGCTCAGTTTGCTTTCCTCTTTTCTCTGCTGCTTTGCAGTTACACAGGAGCACTCAGCTGGAGCAGTAGCCAGCTGTTTGCTTATGCTTGCTCCTCTGCAAGATTGTTAGGTGACTGCAGGGACATTCCAGGTGAATCTTCTTTCCCCTACCATCTTGTATGAGTGTGGGGGCCAGCCTGCAGCTTAGCCCAGAAATGGTCTGTACCCACTCCAGATTGTGTCTGAAGAATTAAAGTGGAACTGACTTTCCCAAAATAGGTTTAATTTTTATTTTATGAAGAGATAGGTTTTATTTGGTATATGTTGTTGTTGGTTTTATTAAAGAGTTCCAGAAAACTGATTTTATACAATTTTAACTGTTTTAGTCCTGAGAAAACCAAACTGAACCAAAACCTCAATACTGGTTAAGTACATAGTGGTCTTAAAGTTTCACATGGAGATGTGCAAGTATTGTAGTTATTAACTACACAAGGCTCCAGAGTTGGGGAATTTTTAATCACTTATCAAAAGCAATGACAGTGAAGTTTCCTCAAGAAGTTTGTTGGGTTTTTATTAAAAAAAAAAAGAAAAAGAAAAAGAAAAAAAAAAAAGACAAAACCACCCACCTTAGAGGGAACAAAAATGTAAAATATGTTGGTGGGCTTTTATAATAAATATGGAAGATGTATTTCCTGAGAGAAGAGAAAGGTTTCTAATCATTTCAACGTCTGGTGTAAATGTCTAATACGTGGTATATGAGGACTTCTGTCAGAGGAGGAATGAGTAGAAATAGCTGTGACAAATGTGCTGCTGTGGGGACTGCTCACTGAGTTGCTTGTCACTGAGGCTGACAAAGGCTGTCACTCTGACTGAGAAGACAAACAGCTCGACTGCAGCTCTACCTCATGCTCCTGCTAGTGGCTGCTGATACCTTCATAACAGAAAGCCAAATATCCTCATAGTCTTGCAAAACAAAAATACCTCCCATAATATTCCTGCTGCGATTTTGCCGTTAGAAACTGCAAGGAGAGCTGACATTGTGATTTTGTTTAATGCATTGTCTTGGGAAACTATGCTTCTGGAGGTTTATCTGTCTTAGTTGTTTAAATTAATTTCTTGTGACTACAGCCCTTCAATACAAACAAAAATAAATTCATCTTGCTTGCCTGTCAGGTTTTGTTTTAGCTAGGCCAAGAATAATAGTTGAAGCCAAGAGACTATGCTCCTGAAAACGATTCCCATTGAGTTTTGACAGTTTTACTTGCAGTGAATGACAGTCAAGGATATTGTTGTTAGAGCAGTCATTCCTTCAGGAGTTTGAATTGTGCCTACAGAAATGCCTTGCAGGTCATTTTGTATTTCTCCTTTTAAGATGCCATTGTCACAGTTGCTCCTGTTTCTCTCCTTTTCTTGAAGGCATCACATAGCTTAAATAGAAACCCAAATGTAATCAAAAGCAGAACTATAACTATTATTCTTGTCTTGGCTGAAAAAGGAACTTGGAGGCAGCTGGCTCTTGTGGCTGGTGACATACCTGTTGGGATTTTCTCCATGTCCTTTAGGAGGAGAGATGAGGTTTTCCCAGTTTGTGGCATCTTATGGCTATTACTGGGGTTCGGCTTTATATTTCCATCTGAAACTGGCACTTACAGTAATACCTGTCATATCCTTGCTGGAAAATCAGAAGTTTTGGCTCTTCTGTTTTCTTCCATCTCCTGTGATTATGTTGTTTTTCATTTCTGTTCCCCATGCAAGAGTTCCTGCAGGCAGCCTTGCATTTTATGGCTCTGTTGGTAAGTCAGGAGGAACAAGAGGTCTAAGAGCTTGGGCTTGCATTCAGGCCAAGAACATGGGACATGCCACCAGCAGAGAAGTTCTGGGTGAGCCTCCTTTGCCCCATGAACCCACCTGTAGCTGTTTTCTGTAGTAAATAAATTTAACCAGTTATCTTGTGAATAAACCAAGGCACCAGTTTTGACCACGTGGTGATCATTGCCACATATCCTAGACCAAACGACTAAGCATCCACTTTTTATTCTAATGCATATTCATACTGTTCAAATAGGAGACTTCCCTCAATTTGGCAAAATTTGATGTGATTGGGCTCAGATCATTAGGTTTTTATCACAACATTTCCCTCACGGGTGGGAGGGGATAATTTTTATTCATGTCTGTGTCACAAAACAAGTCAGAGACTACAGTGCTAAAAATACAAGCATTGGATATCACCCTGACTGATAGTGTTGCCAAAAGCTGATGCATGGTATCTATTTTAGAAGTCCCAACGTTAACACAAAACCAGTGCTTTTTGATATTGAGAAGCAATGCCCACCTACTGGATATAGAATGTGTTTTTATTTTTAAAGGGCTTTTTTCCAACTCCTGTGTAGGCTGCAAGGAACAATATTTGCTTTGAGTTCTTCACTGTGAATAAGAAAGTACTTTAGAAGCAGCCTCAAGCATAAATGGATATACTTAGAATGTTTTTGGTGTTCAGAGGTTACAACTGAAAAACTAACCTACTTAATTTTCCATGAATGCAGTTATTGTTTCTCCTGGTGTTGTTACAGTGATTCATCATTGCAGGAACCTGCGACAAGGAGTTGTTGTCTGTGGAGAAATTAGCAGGATGGCCAATGATATGGAACAGTTTTTATACAGAATGCAGATTCTTCAGCATGTAAAAGAGATGACTGGCAAAGTATCCATAATAAGTCTGTAAAATTCTGAATGGAAAGCTAAGGTGCTACCTTGTCCTTCTTAAGAGAGACCAAAGTGCAGTCATTCTGTCAGTACAGTGTGCTTAAGAGAAAATGTGCAAGAAGTTGGCCACCAGTCATCATTATCTAGATGATTATGATAAGAACTGGTATGTCCATTACTTTTCATGTCCATATTGTCCTTAGGTGATCAGGACATAGCCTTCCATTGTGTCAACACTGATAGAAGCATTCCAGTAAGTATTAATATTAAAAGAAGCAGGATTCAGTGCTTCTTACTGTTTAGTTTCTTCTACATACAGTACAAGTCAGTAGGCCCATATTTCACATGTGGCTATCATATTACCACAGTGGCTTGTGACAGCAAATAAACTGAGGATAGAAAAGCAAGGGTGCAGATAATCACTACCAAACTCTGATGCATTAGAAGGATTCTCTGGTTCCTGCTTAAAGCCATGTTATGTACCCTTGGTAGCACAAAGCAGATGTGTGTGTGCAGCCTTCATGGATACTACAAAAGAACCAAGAAACATAAGAACCTGATAGAAAGTAATTAATTTGCCCATAATGGGCCTGTAATTGTTGCTGTTACAAAATTTCTGATTGGGACTACGCTGTGTTTAAGAATTGGGCCTGTGGTTTTATTGCAGAATTATTACAGCAAAGCCTTTGGGAGCTGTAAATGCAGTCTCATTCTCTTAAGTATTCATTTGACCAATATTGAGAAATGTAGCTGTTTCTGAGGGAAAAGAGGCCCTAGAATAACTGATCAACTACTAATAAAATAAAGATCCATTTAGTTTCCTTTTTTCTCAAAGACTATCATCAAATCAAGAATCAAGCAGCAGGAAAGTTAAGCTTTTATTATTTCTCAATAAAAAGTTTTCTTCAAGTAGATGTGCAAAAATTGCAGACACACAAAGAGCCTTGATCTTTAGCTTTAAAGAGACAGTCTCCTTGGGTTTTGGGTTTTAATAACAAAATTCTAATAAACTTTTTTGTGTTTCTGGCACTGAGAAAGTGGGTATGAGACTGCAGTCATACATTTGGTTTTACTGAAGTGTTTCATGCCTGTGATACTTGGATTTGATGAAGAGAAGGTGTGAAAAGGGGCTGTTTCTTGAGCCTGTTGAGTGGACCAAGAACCAAGCAGACACTTCTTTTTGGTTGAACAAGGAATTAGCATGGTGATAAACCACAGTTCTTACTGGAGAGATCAGAATTAACAAATTAGATTTCAAGATTCCCTCTTATAAACTGCTTCTAATGCCAGCAATTTTCCCAGGAAAGTAGCTTGAGCTACACATCTTAAAAGTTCCTTTTTCTTTTCCTCAGCTTTTCACCTGTTGACTTGTCCTCAGAACTAGACAATTCTACTGAAAAGATCTACAGTAGATCCTGTATTCCTTTTTGGTTGGTTGGCTTGTTGCGGGTTTTTGTTTGAAGTGCCAGTGCTGAGAATTGGTGATTTGCAGCAATTAAAAGATTCTGACCTTCAGTAGTAAAAGGAATGTGCAGTTGGATACTTAGGATCCAGACATTCCATCCTCCTCCCATGCTTCAGTCTCCTCTCTCCTACAATGGCAGTTGATGAATATTTCAAGAAAAGCGTTCAGAACCTTCCACACTCCCAGCTGGATGCCTTGTTTTTTACCAAAACAGTATGGGGGGTTTTTTTGGTATAAATCATCAGTTGTTTCCAAACAGTCTCTTGAAAGATGAGAGCTGCTTATGTTAAACTGTATGGGAACAAGTTTAAATACTTCTAGTTGTCAGAATAAGTGCCCAGTTTTTGTTAAATCCCAAAATACTTCGATGTTTTTTGTTTCACTGTGTCACAAATCCCTGATGCTTCATTGCACACTGCATATGGGCATTTCCCTTCTGTGTTCTCTAAGCAGGTAGTACTTCCTGCTCATTTCATCTAGACATCACTTGCATCTTGTGTCAAGGGAGACTTTTTTTGATAGTGAGTGGTGATAAACAGATTAACAGTGAAATAGATTCTGTAAATGACACCCCATGAGCTTAAAAATCTTCGTATTCTCCAGACAGATACATTCTATTCAGTACTGTCATGATATTTAGGGATTTAAATTTTTTTCATTGGTTGGTTCAAAGTAGAAGTAAACTTTTGAATTAGTCATTATTATTTCTCTTGAAAGAAACAGCAAAAGAAAAAAATACCCAAAACCCCAACATGTTTCTTCTCCAGATGTGGAGATCTGTGTTGACAGTGAATGACTGGAACTTATTGAACCAAATAGGGTAAATCCAAACCAGTACTGCCAGTGATAAATATATGGGGTACTCACTTGGCAATGGAAGAAAACAAATTTTCTGCATCATTGAAGTATAACTTAAAAGATTTGGGGAGAAATTATGCAACATTAAAAGCAGTACAGATTTTTTATTATAGCATTAAATAAAGGTAGACTGTTTTTCTGTAGAGTTGTCCTTTGCAGTCCATGTGTTGTATCTTTTTGATATTGAGAAGCAGTGCCCACCTACAGGATATAGAATGGGCTTTTATTTTTAAAGGATTTTTTTCCAACTCCTGGGTAGACTGCAAGGAACAATATTTGCTAAGAAAAAAATTTTAAATTAAAGGTTTTTTTAATGAAAATACATAATAAAGTTGTTTCTCAATTGTATTATTTCACTACAATGATTAACTGATACATGTAATGGCAGAACTGTGAAAAGAAGATGCAATGGTACTGAAAAATACCAGCTAAATTGCATGCAAAATACTTTTTTTTTTCATGAGGTATTTATTGTATATCATATTTTGAAGTACTAATTATTAGTCTCTTAAACTTCATACTCTTAGTATAAAATCAGTAGATTGTTTCCCTTGATTTTAATAACTTCTACAATTTTTTCCACAATTCTGGAGATATGCAGCAGCAATTAAGGTATTTATTGTATATCATATTTTGAAGTACTAATTATTAGTCTCTTAAACTTCATAATATGATATAAAATAAATAGATTGTTTCCCTTGATTTTAATAACTTCTACAATTTTTTCCACAATTCTGGAGATATGCAGCAGCAATTGTGGTAAGGAACCTCTGCCTACAACATGTTCTTAATGTCTTTGTGCCATTGTAAAATATAGCACATAGATGGGAAAATATTCTTTATTGCTTTCTTTATTGGAGCAGTGGATATTGTGTACCATGACTGCAATAAGGCTTTCAGCAGCAAGTAAGGTCTCCCATAAGAGCCTCATAAATGAGCAGAGGGTGAAGTGAAGTGAAAGCTGGTTGTATGGCTGGGCTCAGAGGGGTGTGAGCATGGAATTAAGTTGCACAATTATGTCAGGAATAACTTAGGATGCTGGGCAGCTGTTTACATTGATGGATTTTCCAAACACCAGCTCAGATGACTGAAAACTCTGCTTGTGTGTATTTTCCTTACCAATTCATGAGATAAGGCTGAATTTGTAAAGTTCTTGCTGGCTCTTAAAGTGCAAGTTGGACACCTGAGAGCCTTTATGGTTAGAAAGTGTAATCCCTTAATTATCTGTTATTTTGAGTTTTGTACTCTTTTGAGAATCTAAGAGGTTTGGATTAATGAAGAATATATGTGGACATCACTGCGATTTTTTGGGGTTAATGTAAGCCCCTTGTAAAAAAGTGTAGAAAAGAAGCTACACTTGAGGGAAGTTTGAAATATAAAATGAAAAGTCTCTTTAAGTAAAAGCAGTGCCCATCCCAATCAATGCTAAAGTTGATAGTCCACATCCAAGCACGTTGTCATTATTTTAATGCAAGTTATGAACAGATAATACTAAAATAAACTCCAGTAGGTGAAAATTATTGCTGCTCTGCTGTCGTGATTTCATGACATTTTAGTTAATTATACTTCACCATGATGAACTAGGACTGTTTGCTGAGAGACTTGAGATGAAAGGAGGAGCTGTAGTAGTTTTCAGAAACCAGGCCACACAGTATCGCTATCTAAGAATGGGTTCTCTAGAATAATAAATTTCATGAGCTCAGATTCCCGGATGACCATTGTGTTTGTCTTCAGCTATAAATTACGAGATGCTACAAGTCCTGTATAGCAATAATTATTAAGTAAAAAATAATTTTACAGTTTTATAAATATATGAATTTTCTGTAAAGGGTAGGAGACTAGCAGTGTCATCTTTTTAACTTGTGATTTCCTGTTTTATCTATCTTTGTAACTGCCCTGGTGAATAGTGCCAGTTCTATGGAAAATCCTACCCTGTGATGCTTCTATAGTCTCCAAACCTTTTTATAAATGCTAGAGTAATAACTAGATATTCAAGTGGTACCCACAGGTATTTTAAAGAAAAATATGTATTTGCTTCATTCTTGCCCTCTTTCATCAGCCTTTCAGGTTAAAATTGAGTACTGAGTATCAGTATCACACTTTGACAAACCTGTCTTTGTAGGTTTACGTTTTGACTGTAAATCACAAGTCAAACAAACATAAATGTTTTTATTTGCATATATTCACTCACTGGTTATAATGAGAAGATACTATTTTGCACATTACTTTGTCTACCAAATAGCTCTCTGCTAGTAGATGATCTGCTGGTTTCTTGCAACATAGTAGGATAACAATCACATAAAATTCTTTTTTATCTATGTGGTCTCTCTAGTTCAAGGTGTTTTACATTAATTCCCTCCTTAATTTGATATGCATGAAGCATGCATATAACTTACTTCTAGGCAATATAGCAAGTTCTTCTTGGGGATGACCATGTTTTGGAGATTGGTGCCTATGATAGTAACAAAGCTTTGAGTAGTGCTGATTCCAAAGTAAAATCAAAGTGAGATTTCAGTACTGATCATCTTATTTGTCTTGGTCACCTAGTGCAGTGTACATGTTGGTATTTAAAAATACAAGCATAAGCAATGCTGGAGAACATCAAATGCATTACACACAATTTTATGTACTCCAAAAAAAGATTTTCTTCCTGCCAGAATCTGCTCTGGCTATTTGTGCTGCTTGCTGAATGGCTTAGAATTACTCTGGAAACAAGAACTTTGCACTTTTCTGATCTTTGTAGAAATATCCAGTCCTGTTCTGACTTGTTCCTTAAAATCTACTCTCTTGACACCTTGAAGAACCAGTTATTGCTCCAGGATGTTTGTCGGGCATACAGTGTATCTTCCTCATGAGCAATTAATTCATGCTGAATGGAATTTGAGTGCTCAGGGTAAACACCACAGTTAGATGTTCTTGACCCAGTCAGGGGAACAGGGATGTCTTAACTCCAGTTTTCCTTCTCCCATAAGAGGAGCTATGGGAAAGGTAGACTGTCTGTCAGCATTAAGGAGACATAAAGAGGGTGGAAANCATTAAAAGCAGTACAGATTTTTTATTATAGCATTAAATAAAGGTAGACTGTTTTTCTGTAGAGTTGTCCTTTGCAGTCCATGTGTTGTATCTTTTTGATATTGAGAAGCAGTGCCCACCTACAGGATATAGAATGGGCTTTTATTTTTAAAGGATTTTTTCCCAACTCCTGGGTAGACTGCAAGGAACAATGTTTGCTAAGAAAAAATTTAAAAATTAAAGGTTTGTTTAATGAAAATACATAATAAAGTTGTTTCTCAATTGTATTATTTCACTACAATGATTAACTGATACATGTAATGGCAGAACTGTGAAAAGAAGATGCAATGGTACTGAAAAATACCAGCTAAATTGCATGCAAAATACTTTTTTTTTTCATGAGGTATTTATTGTATATCATATTTTGAAGTACTAATTATTAGTCTCTTAAACTTCATACTCTTAGTATAAAATCAGTAGATTGTTTCCCTTGATTTTAATAACTTCTACAATTTTTTCCACAATTCTGGAGATATGCAGCAGCAATTGTGGTAAGGAACCTCTGCCTACAACATGTTCTTAATGTCTTTGTGCCATTGTAAAATATAGCACATAGATGGGAAAATATTCTTTATTGCTTTCTTTATTGGAGCAGTGGATATTGTGTACCATGACTGCAATAAGGCTTTCAGCAGCAAGTAAGGTCTCCCATAAGAGCCTCATAAATGAGCAGAGGGTGAAATGAAGTGAAAGCTGGTTGTATGGCTGGGCTCAGAGGGGTGTGAGCATGGAATTAAGTTGCACAATTATGTCAGGAATAACTTAGGATGCTGGGCAGCTGTTTACATTGATGGATTTTCCAAGCACCAGCTCAGATGACTGAAAACTCTGCTTTTATGTATTCTCCTTACCAATTCATGGGATAAGGCTGATTTTGTAAAGTTCTTGCTGGCTCTTAAAGTACAAGTTGGACACATGAGAGCCTTTATGGTTAGAAAGTGTAATCCCTTAATTATCTGTTATTTTGAGTTTTGTACTCTTTTGAGGATCTAAGAGGTTTGGATTAATGAAGAATATATGTGGACATCACTGCGATTTTTTGGGGTTAATGTAAGCCCCTTGTAAAAAAGTGTAGAAAAGAAGCTACACTTAAGGGAAGTTTGAAATATACAGTGAAAAGTCTCTTCAAGTAAAAGCAGTGCCCATCCCAATCAATGCTCAAGTTGATAGTCCACATTCAAGCACGTTGTCATTATTTTAATGCAAGTTATGAACTTTTAGTTAATTATACTTTACCATGATGAACTAGGACTGTTTGCTGAGAGACTTGAGATGAAAGGAGGAACTGTAGTAGTTTTCAGAAACCAGGCCACACAGTATCGCTATCTAAGAATGGGTTCTCTAGAATAATAAATTTCATGAGCTCAGATTCCCGGATGACCATTGTGTTTGTCTTCAGCTATAAATTACGAGATGCTACAACTCCTGTATAGCAATAATTATTAAGTAAAAAGTAATCTTACAGTTTTATAAATATATGAAGTTTCTCTAAAGGGTAGGAGACTAGCAGTGTCAGCTTTTTAACTTGTGATTTCCTGTTTTATCTGTCTTTGTAACTGCCCTGGTGAATAGTGCCAGTTCTATGGAAAATCCTGCCCTGTGATGCTTCTATAGTCTCCAAACCTTTTTATAAATGCTAGAGTAATAACTAGATATTCAAGTGGTACCCACAGGTATTTTAAAGAAAAATATGTATTTGCTTCATTCTTTCCCTCTTTCATCAGCCTTTCAGGTTAAAATTAAGTACTGAGTATCAGTATCACACTTTGACAAACCTATCTTTGTACAAGTCTTTGTAAATCACAAGTCAAACAGACATAAATGTTCTTATTTGCACATATTCACTCACTGGTTATAATGAGAAGATACTATTTTGCACATTACTTTGTCTACCAAATAGCTCTCTGCTAGTAGATGATCTGCTGGTTTCTTGCAACATAGTAGGATAACAATCACATAAAATTCTTTTTTATCTATGTGGTCTCTCTAGTTCAAGGTGTTTTACATTAATTCCCTCCTTAATTTGATATGCATGAAGCATGCATATAACTTACTTCTAGGCAATATAGCAAGTTCTTCTTGGAGATGACCATGTTTTGGAGATTGGTGCCTATGATAGTAACAAAGCTTTGAGTAGTGCTGATTCCAAAGTAAAATCAAAGTGAGATTTCAGTACTGATCATCTTATTTGTCTTGGTCACCTAGTGCAATGTGCATGTTGATATTTAAAAATACAAGCATAAGCAATGCTGGAGAACATCAAATGCATTAAACACAATTTTATGTACTCCAAAAAAAGATTTTCTTCCTGCTAGAATCTGCTCTGGCTATTTGTGCTGCTTGCTGAATGGCTTAGAATTACTCTTGAAACGAGATCTTTGCACTTTTCTGATCTTTGTAGAAATATCCAGTCCTGTTCTGACTTGTTCCTTAAAATCTACTCTCTTGACACCTTGAAGAACCAGTTATTGCTCCAGGATGTTTGTCGGGCATACAGTGTATATTCCTCATGAGCAATTAATTCATGCTGAATGGAATTTGAGTGCTCAGGGTAAACACCACAGCTAGATGTTCTTGACCCAGTCAGGGGAACAGGGATGTTTTACTCCAGTTTTGCTTCTCCCATAAGAGGAGCTATGGGAAAGGTAGACTGTCTGTCAGCATTAAGGAGACATAAGGAGGGTGGAAAGTAAGAAAGTTTTCAAAAACAAGTTTTCCATTGATAAATAAATGCTACAGTTCAATGTTAGCAACTGTCACAATCTTGTGTATGTATTGTTACTTGTATGTACCTGATAAAACAGATTATTTCTGGTTTTGAAATGCTGAGAATTTGTTGTGGTCATCCGTGTTTTATAGGCTGTGTTTATGTTTATTGGCTGTGTACCTGCATGTGTACACTCCATAAGAGAGTTCTGTATGTTATACATATCAAGTGTGACTTTCTGCTTAAAAGATAGCTCTCCACATTTCTTCTTGTTTATATATAACAGTACCATAAATATATGATATAAGAAGCTGTTGTGCATTGTTCAATACAACCAACTCTTAATTCCACCTTTTATTTGGCTCATAAAGGCACACTTTGGCTGTAAAGGAAATCTGTATCTTCAGAATCAGTATGGATCAGTATATTAGCTATTACTCCTGGAACATTTGGATGGGTTTTTTTGTTGTTTTGTTTTTTATTAAAGTGAGATGTAACGGCTGACAACAAAAAAAATAACTAATCAGATTTTCTCAAATCTATTTTCTTATGAAGTCTGAAATTTTTGAATGTGGTTGGTTTGTATACCCTATACTATATCTATAATTTCCACTCTCATTTTCAGTTTATGATGAATTTTTTTTTAAAAGTGCATCATATTCTGATGTTGTTTATGGAAGTATGAGTCCTTTTAGGACTCAGACACATCAGTGAGATAGAGCTGACTGACATTAGATACTCTTTAGGTAAAACTTGTGGATGAAGCACATATCGGTCTCTGGCCAAAAAAAAAAATGTGCCAAGCAAGCACTTTTTTTTTTTTTGTCATTGTATGCATTGATTTTTTAAAAAATTTAAACATTTTAAATAGAAACTGAGTTCACTCTTTAACACTGAATTTTGTTTTTATCTTTGCAGTTTGCCGGGAAGACTCATACCAGTCCATAGTCTCATGTGCTGCTGTTGTACTTACCCCTGTAGAGTCAGCATTGGATAAAAAGAAAGAAGAACAGCCAGTAATGCCTGATGTGTCTAAACAGTGAGTTATTAAAATATCATGATCTTTTACAAATGCAATTTAAACACCAGGCCAGATTCTTTCTTGTGGATATGCATAAACACCTCCTTTCTCTTCCATCCACGGTTACATAGGCATTTCCAAAAGAAACTGTCACAAGTCTAGGCTGCTGCTTTTGTTCATTAGGCTACCTCTTTTACCACAGCTTTTGGTCATGAGGTATGTAGAGGGAATGGGTATTTCTGCTCTGAGAAACTGACTTCTTAACAGGCTTTACCAGGCCATTCTTTTTGTTTAAACAGCCTGTTCATTCTTGCACTGTTATTCTAGTCAGTAGTTGGTTTTTAGAAAAAGCATAGTTCCTAAATGCTCTGCTCATCTGGGATATTTCTGTATTTTTCAGTGACTATTTTAGTTCTATGAGATATGATGACATCTTCAAAAGTGTTGTAGTGGTGTTCCAAGGCAATTCTATTTAATTAGACTGTAATTTGTTATCTTGCATCATAACCACAGCATGTAACATTTGTCTTACAATGCCAGGCATGATGGTTGCTCTTTATTAATTTTTTTTTTTTTTTTTTTTTCCCCATAAAAAGAAAGCGAACATAACAGTAATGCTTTATCACAACATAAACTTGTTGTTTGTGCATTTTGAAGTCTGGAAGGTAATTAAAAACATGACAGTGGATAGTATGACATCTTTATTGGTCCTTAACACAGTTAGTTCTCCTCTTTTCTTGGTGTATACAAATTTAGCTTTGAACTAGTCTAGAAAGTCCTAGCTTGCATACCTGTTATTGTAAGAAAAGGAAAACATCTCCTGTGCCTCCTCCATATCCCCCAAAACTCCACTAATAGATTAGATTAGATTAGACTAGACTAGACTGGATGTGATTTTGGTACAGTTTAAGCCTGTCTAGTCTTAAACTAGACTAATTTAATCTAGTCTACCTGTGCTTAAATTTTAACACAGTATATTGCTTATCATCTAGGTATTATTACAATGATTTAATGTTTGAAATACTCTGAGCATCTCATTGCTTGTGTGTCTCAGTCATGTGACTGAGGCAATGGGCTGTGAGATACTGTTCTGAAATCTGGAATTATTTTTGTTGCTAGTTCAAACAACGTAGTTCATTTTTGCCTTCTCACCACTAAAAGGCAAGCTTGCATTGTTGTTTGATTGACTTTGTCCTCTGCTATCAGGAGTTTCAGCATTTCATAATCCCTTATATTTTCAAAGTAAGAAAACTGCTCTATCTGCTTAGGATGTGCTTGAAAGCTGAATGGTGCCACCTACTAGATTTTTTTGGCTCCACCTTATCAGTACTAGCAAGTATATTAATCTCCTTTCTGATGTGCTCAGTTTTTAAAATTTTTTTTCTTTACAACTTGACTAGTGATATCTTCTAAGCTGATGAATTTACATCATGCTTTTCTTATGCACTCAGAGGTCTCAAAAACATGGTCTAATCTTTGCTACTCTTCCAGTTATCACATCTGAAAATCTCACTTGTGGCTCTGGAATTCTTTCAAAAAGAAACAAGCTTCTGCTTAAAGCAGATTAAATATATTTGAACTTCTTCACAAGGAACAGTGTCATTGTATTAGTATCTTTAAGCCATCATTTCTTACAAGTATATTGAAAATTAAACAAAAATATCTCACTAGAAAAGTTTTGCATGTTGTTAGAGCAGAAATTCAGTAAATATTGTAGAAAATGTCTAAGTAATTGTCAGGGGGTGAATCATACATCTTCAAGAAAGTCTCAAACATTGTGAAACACCAGCATATCTTTCACTTCTCTCTTTTCACCCTGGGCTTTCTACATGTAGACAATTTTTCCCATATCCAGTTTCAGTGCAAGCAAAACAGATCCCAGCTCCTGTGTCTGAATGATCCCATTGTCACCTGTTTCCCATGTAAACAATTGAGCAAGGGGAAGCCCTTGGCACATGTTGATTTTCATTGACTTCCGTGCAGAGTGCATGTATGTGCTGATCTGCATGGGTGAATTATATTTATTGGTATTTGCAAGTACCCCTGTGGAAAAATAGCACCTACATTTTATGTTTGTATTTGTGTACCTCTGTGGTTTTGGCTTGTATGTCCCAAAACTGCATAGTTCAGAGGGCTGAGCTGTGGCCAGCCATTGAGGTCCTGTAAAGAGAAGCTGTTGTTCTAGTGCCTTCCAAAACTACATGGCAATATGTTATCCAAAACAGATAAAATAAATATTATAACAAGATGTTTAACTGTTACAAATAACAAAAATAATTACATTATAAACCGCAGTGGAATGATATGCAAGGCCTTTAGGACACTAGAAGCTGTGAAGCCTGGGCACGGAAAAAAAGAGCCTTTAATGTGACTTGCAACAATCAATTGAATAATGAGGTTATTTTGTCTTAGAAACTGTTTAGTGGCTTTAAATAAAGTACTGTATTTGCTTTTTGTAATTTTATTTTAAACACCCAGGAATCATGCCAGAAGTCATAGCAGCAAAGCTTAATGATTTTTTGAAGTGTCAGTGATTAGATGTTATCAGGATTGAAGGAATAAAAGACCAATTTCCCCCCTGTATATTTTCTTGGAAGCCCAAAACACTTCATCAGAAAGCAATTCCTTAGCAATATATAGGCAGTTGCTTGCTCTTGTGTGTCTGTGCACTTGGCAAAATCCCTACCTCAGTCACTCAGCAAAAATGCACTTGGCTGAGCAATGTGACAGCCACAGAATAAGTGGAGAAAGCTCTGGCCAAGCAAAAATCCTGTCTTTAGCAGCCTGGAGTGACATCCTTGTCACAAGAAGTTTCTCAGGTGCACGTGTCTCTGAGCAGATGATGCTCTGCTGCTCTGTGCTGTTCGTGTGTAAACTCAAAACCATTCAGGTGCTATTGGTGCTTGAAAAAAAGTAAAGTGAAATTGAGGTGCATAGTTTTTAGTTTACAGGATCCAAAGTTAAGCAGGTGCTTATATATACTTTATTTGATCTAAGGACATGACTGCCCTGTGGTTCAGAATAGTGATGGCAACTTGTAGCCCTCTGAGCTGGCCAATTTCAAGCTGGTTTGTGAATTCGTACTTCACCTGATGTCATGTTTCTGACACTTCTTTTTAAAGATTTGCTGTTAAATTGGTTTTAGAGTTGTAGGTCTGGTATGTCATAAAGCAGATGCAGTAATTTGGCAACTGTTTCCCATGTCAGAAATATTTTCCTGAGCCCTAGGGGAGATCTCCAGATGAAGATAATAGATAAATGATAGGACAAGAGGTAATGGTTTTAAACTAAAAGGGGGTAGTTTCAGACTAGATATAAGGAAGAAATTTTTTATAATGGGGGTGGTGAAACACTGGAACAGGTTGCCCAGAGAAGGGGTAGAAACACCATCCCTGGAAATATTCAAGGTCAGGCTGGATGGGGCTCTGAGTAACTGATTTTACATGAAGATTCACCCTCCCCTTATTGCAGGGAGGCTTGACTAGAGTACCTTTAAAGGTCCCATCCACCCCAAAATATTCTATGATTCTTTTGTATGATTCTAAGTGCTACAGCTCCTTGGCAGTTCATCAGGCTCTTAAGAATCAAGTCAGATTTTTCTGACTTGAAAAGAAATGTATGAATGTATGAATGTAAATGTATGAATGGCCTTATTTAGGAGTCATGTCGATATTCTGTCTGTACCAAAGCTGTTTAACTTGTACCTTGCAACTGTACCTATGCGAGCAAGATTCTTATGCATGAGTTGAAATACATGAGAAGGCTCCTTGGAGTCACAGTGACCAGCTGGGTGCTTACTGATGAGAAACAGGATGCTAAATTGGGGAATTACAGTTCTATTGCCATTCTGTACTGCACTGCTAAGTACAGATATACACAGTTTGGCATTGAGGAAGATTTTGGTGTAATTATATATTTGCTAGCTGCAGTAAGTGTATTCCAAAATGTAGGGGCTTTTTTCCTCTCTGAGATCTTGAAGTTACAGAAATGTAATTGTTGCATCTGAAGACAGTGGTAATCCATTTTATTCTTGCATCCTTGCTTAATAATTTCAAAAGGAGATGAAATGAAGCTGAGTACATATTATCGTAAATTACGTGTAAGTTGCAGATTTTCTGTTCCTTTTTCTCTCTTTCCCTCTAACTTTTTTTTTGAATTTTGATAAATCTCAGGCAAGATATTTTTTCCCTGAGAGTGACAGTGTTGTTATTTTACCTCTGTAATTTCTGTTGCTCCTTAGTGATGGCATGAAGTGTGCTCTCAAATGCAACCAGTTTGTCAGGCAGTGGTCACTGCATGACTTGTGTCTGCTTTGACAGCCCATTCGATAAAATATTTTTCAGAAATGTGAAAAATGAATGCTTTTCAGACTAATTTGGAAAACTTGATTTAACTATTTCAGTTTCCTGGATATTTAGGGTTATGAGTTATGAAAGCATGTCTCACTCTTTGGGTAATACAGAGCGTATTGGGCTGCCTGCTGTTGCTCTGGGATGACATTGGTTTGAAAGCTGTGGTTTCCAGCTCAGCTGAAAAACAAAAAGGCACATTGTCTGAATTACAGTATACTTTCCACCATAATATTTTGGTGACAGAGGTAGAGGAGGTAGAATTTATATCAATTTCTTTAAAGCAGGTACTTTGAAATTGAGTAATTATGAGCAATATGCTTGTGCTGTCAGTCATCAAATACACCACTGAAGTTGCATCCCAGACTGGTAGAAGTCAATGACATTTCTGCAAGGACCAAATACATCCTCACAACTGCTCCACGTGCATATCTAGTGGAGTTCCACCTCAGGGAACCAGCCAGTCTCCTGAGGGGGCAGGTGGGGATGGTGCAGGATGCGTGCATGGGTCCATGGCACTGTCCTTTGCTTGGCTGCACCACATCTGCTCTCAGCAGCCCTGAGGACCACAGCCACCCCTCCTCCCTGCCACTCGTCCTCCTCCAGGATTCTGCAGCCTCCCTACTTTCTGGTCCTTTGCTGGTGGGTGTGTGGCTCTTCCTCTGTGTAGATTTAAGGATGGCTAAGACACATAATTGTGTCTCACACGATAGCAAGTTTTGGTGTGCTGTCTCCTTTTCATACCCGTGGAAATGAGTTGTGAGTGCTGCCTCTCTCTCACTGGACAGGACAGATGCAAGTATTACTGGTAAGGAGCATAACTTACCTTTCCTGTGACAGGCCAACTGCAAAGGCTGGAAATCTCAGTAAATATGTTTGGTAAAGTAATTTCCCAAGTACACTAGGATGGTTAATTTACTTTAGACCCTAGTGAACAGGTGGGCTTTGCGTGTTAGGTATGCCTGTACTTAAGTGGATATATAAAAATCTTCTGAAGAAATATGGGATAAACTAAGTATACTTAGTACTAGATGTCAGTTTCCTTTGATAAAGTTATGCTTAATGAAACAAAGGGGGGGTTATTTTTAAAAAGCAAAAAAATGTTTTCTGCTTGATTTTTGAGTCTTTAATTCTACTGGCAAGAAGTGCATATTAGAAAATATGTAACTGTCTATCACTATTAATAAACAGCCAAACATAATAAAGGTTACAAGCAACAAATTAACTGTTTGCTTAAAAGACACTACTAAGCTGTTATGTTTGATTAAAAACTCATTTTTAAAATATTATTCTGATTCCCTGTCCCTCTGCAATAAAACAGAGAAAAAGCAAGCATAGCCCATGGCCATAACAATTCCATTCTCTCCTTGTACATTCTGTATTGCTTTTTTGCACGTAATGGGGAAACAAGTTATTTTGCTGTACTCATGTCTTCTTTGAAATGGGAAATATTTCATAAAATAGGAAAAAATGTCTGCTTCTCCCTGACCCTAACTAGCTGAAACTCCTACCTGACATTGACTCTTGTCAATGCTGCTCAAATTGGAAACCACTTTCTGTTTGCTTTGAGGAAAAAGCAATAAACCAGATTCTGATGTTTTTTGGTTTTGGTTTTTGGTTTTTTTTTTTGGGCTGTGTCTGGACAATGTGGAAATGAGAGTGATTTTGCACCAACATTTATAAAATAAGTAACAGTTGTGCAAAGGAAATATAACCACACTGTAAAGTGAATATGGAAGAAACTTTGTATCTGGTTATAGAATGGGAGCATCACCCATTCTCACATGCCTTCTCAGGAAAAATTTGTAGGAAAGACTGACAAGAAAATAATCTACATGATAATTTAAATATCTTAGATAATTCTTTGCAACCAAGATGAGTAAATTTTGTACAGTTTAAACTGATCTTTAGTTGGCAAGTTTTGAATAACCTGGGTTTTGAGACCCACTGACTAACTGTAATTACAGCATCTAGTATTTTCTATATTTTGTAGTTCAAGTTCTGTTTTAGCCTTTGTGGTGGTGAATAATGCAGAAGACAGAGGAATCATGACCACTGTCCTATGGAGGAGAGGTGTTCTGTAGATTTTGTCTATAGCCCTGCCAAGAAAACTCCAATCCTTTGCAAATATGGTCATTGTTTGGAAAGTTCCCTCTTCCCTCTGAGAAGAGACTTGGTTTCTAATGGACAACTGGCCATAAGTGTTTCAATAATTGACCTTAAAGTATTAATGATATGACTGAACTTAACAGAATTTCATGAGAAGAAATATTTTTTTCTATCCTGTTCCTCTCAAACCAGGACAAGAGGAATGGAATGTTAAGCCAGGTGCTTAATGAGGTAATTTTGAATCAAAGCACGTAGGATCAAGAACACTGTGGCATTTCCAAGTTAAGAAAATTGTAATTTCTAAATAGGACTTGTGCATTGTATCACTGTGTTTTATTTAAAAATAATTTTAAATAAAAGCAAATTCAGTAAATAAAAATGTGTAGGGAAAATACAACTTTGCTAGAGTCGTAAGTCTGAGCTCCAAATGGGGAAAAATTGTCTAAATTTTTGGAGTTGAAATAGCAATTGGAATTTACATTAGCAGAGAGTGTGATCAGAGCTGACTTAAAGCATCGGGCTGTACATATTGTGGCCTCTGCAGTTATAGTCCCCTGGAAGATAAATTTGCTTTAGCAGCAACCCATGTACAACATGACTGCATCAATGACTGCTGTTGCTTAACTAGACCTGAAACTGTTATAGGAAAACCATTGACACCAAATCACAGTTACATTTAGAAAATGGCTCTGGTTTAGCCTGAAGCAATAATAAAAGCTCACTTTGTTCAATTTGCTTCCCTAAACTTACATACCTTTACAATACCATAATGTCATTCTGATTTCTGACACCAATCTAATAAGACTGTCCTTCCAAGTAGATTATCCATGTCGGTTTCAGACCTGGGATACTTTTAATTAATAAATTAAATTAAAATCTGCACATTCCTACGCATCTTTCTTTGTTCTCTGTGAATCATCATGTTCTCCTCTGGACACCTCTGCAATAGTGAAAGTTTAGTCATCTGATTTGCTTATCTTTCATGTTCAGAAATTTCCCTAAAAGAAATGCATCAAGATAAATAATTTTGCAGTATTTAATTAGACATGTTATTTAAAAAGATGCCCATTCTCACCCAGTTAGATATATAAAGGCAGGTGCTTAAGATATACTTTGTTCAAGTGTGAAAGTTTTATCCTTTGTCTACTTTAGAGTCTAGAAGTTTCCAATTTATTTACATTACTGAGAAGCATTAGTCAAACCACCAGCATCATCTGAATCCCTAAGTGGCAGCCTAACACTTAGAATTCTTCTAAGCTAATGGCCTTGAGTAATCATTGCAAAATACTCTTGGCATATACATTTTAATTAGAACTATGAACCGTAAGACAATTATGACTAGATAGAAGATTTATTTGAATTTTGTTCTGAGATTTTTATTATGGGATGTAATGGGAATGATTACATATATATCAAGACTCCTTAACTTCTGGAGCAAATCTAAAAGGAGATATAGCTGAAATGAATAACATCTTACCTGGTTCCTTGAAAAGGAAGGCTTCTCTAGGCAATGCAGGCAGAGATGGTTGAGGGGTTCTAGGAAACTGAAGCACTGAAACAGCCTTAGTCAATTGAATGTCAATTATTTTATCTGAAGATCCTCATCTGAAAAGTTGCTGTTCTAAGCTGTAGCATTAGTCACTCATAGGGTTTGTTATTCTAATAAAATTATGGTGTTTTCTATTATCCTATCTGGCAGTTGCCTAATCCCTGTGGAGTACAGCCATGGTTTGCTGGGATGACTGTACAAAGCCACTCAGTTATAATGTCTTTCTGAGCATGGGTTACAGTTGGACTTGTGGAAAATGACTCACTTTTCTACTTGGATTTAAAAATCTCAAAATGTTTATTGTGGAAAACAGATCTAATTTTCTTCCAGCCTAAATTCATGTCCACCACAGACACTCAGAACAAGCATTGTTAAGTCCTCAGCTTTGTGTGTTAAAGGAGATCTGAAGAGTTTATTTAGCAGATAAGTACTCAAGGGGATGGAAGAACTTGATTTGAGGGCATCACAATGAAAATGCCAAACAAACCCTGCAGTCTTACTGTTTGGTCTTTTTCCTCAACTCAAAGCTGCCATTTTAATGATAGTCAAGGAGGAAAGTTAGTTCATATGTACTTACCTTGCATAGAGGTTGTTAAATTTGTATTTCAATAACCAACTGTTGTAGCATACTGCAGCAATTGGGAAGGCAACATTAAATCCAGTTTTGCCTAATAAGATTTTCAAGTCACTGTGAGACTTCACTGGAAGAACATGCTTTTAAAGTACAAAACTGAGAGCTTTGGGAGAAAGCCCACTTAATTCAAGAGGAGAGGGAGAGACAAGTGTGAGCTATGCCCATCTATTCCTTTTTCTGGTATGTTAGTATGTCCAAAATTTTAAAAGGGTACAGAACTTGTATTGCTGTAAAAATGGGGCACAAATATTTGTTAAGCTTCACTTTTTTGACTTCAGCTTGAACAAAATTAGGTGGGAGTGCTTAGTAGACACTCCAGAAAACAGAATTATACTTTCTGGTACATAAAAGCATTGACTATGTCTAAAAAATAAGTTATGTTTGAACTACAGCCAGTAATTGTATTTTATCATCTCACAATCAAATTAAGGCAGGTTTGGGTTTGTACTTGTGTGCAGCAGAAACATCAGCCTGAGGTAGCATTGTTTAGATGCTAAAGAGGCAAGAGTGGTGGTGGTAGGGGAGAAGGGACCAGGGGATTATTTGTTTTGTAATTCAGAAGTCTGTGGTGTTTGCATGAAAGCACCACGTCAGTTCTTATAAATTAGATTTCAAGGCATCATTGCAGCTCAAATATAAAAATTAATCAGCTGTTATTACTTGTGAACAATTAAAGCATCATAAAAGTGAAAACAAATATGAAGGAAATATGCTTGTACATGTAATGTGAAGTACTTAATTTGGTTAGATAAATGCATTGTAGATTAAAATTAGAAAAACAGATCAAGTACACAGCAGAGATGTTTTTCTTTCATTTTCACAGTGATTTAATAGCATCTCTGAAGCATAACAAAGAACAGCATTTCTTGGTAATTTCTTACTGTCACTGGAAGGTGGGGGAAAGGAGGAATGTCAGGGAAAAACTGGGGAGATTTGCATTTATGATTATGTTAGTGCAATGTAGGATTGGATTATGCTGTGCTTTTTTTTCTGGCTCATTGTATTCTTCCAGTTGGAACATTTCCAGGTATTCTTTTGAATCAGATCAGTGAAAAAGAATAGTGTTGTGATGGTGCTGTTAGTGGTTTCACTGAGGGTTTTCTAAACCTTTGTTTTTGAGTACATTCCCAAAGGCCCTCATCCTGTGCTGTGGCTGCATTAGAGTTAACTTCTTTAGAAAATACACTATTCTAAGTTATATTATTGTGATTTCAGTAGGAATAATGCTGGAGGAAGCTTAAATTCAATCTGTGTACTGCTTAAAAATATAGAAAGTACTTTACGGTGCTTCAAGTTGTGATATTAGCTGCATCCTAAAGGGAATTAATTATATGGAATAATACACATACCTGCATGCTATATTTCACAGGCCATCAGTGGGATTTCACTTTTTTTTTGCAAAGCTAAGCATTAAAAAAAAAAAAAAAAGTAAGCTGAGAAATAGGGAGGGTAGGAAGCAGGGGGGATGAAAGTGAAAGGACACTGCATCAGCACATTAGAATACATCCAGCATTGGTGCGGTTGGATCGAGACATAATTTGCAATTATATTGCAATAAAGTTCAGCTGTAAAGACAAAATAGTGTACCAAGCAGCAGAGAATTTAGGGTGCTGCAAATATTATCCATACAGTTATGAAACTGGAGATTGGCAAATATGACAGACTTTATTCCAGCATGCTAAACATGCCAGGTGCCTCCATAGGTAAGTAAAAACCTCCTCAGTTTTTCTTGTCCTCCTCCAACTTTCTTGTCCGAAGTACAGTGCACTCCATTTGGGATAACTAATGGAAGAGCTAGAAAATATCATTCCTGGGGCAGTGAGAAAGTACATGTGTTCAGAAGCAGGATTTCCTTATTACTTTCTAAACCCTATGCTGTTGTAGTGGGAACAAATATATATATAAAAGTAACATTAAAATATATTTTACTTCACTATCAGATGGACTTGAGATGGATTAATGTAAATATGATATGTAATAAGTGCTATTTGTAATTGTTTTCAAGTTCTTTACTCTTCTGTTGTGCAGCAGTTTAAAATACATACTGCCATTAAATTTCAGAGGATAAATACAAACCACATTATTTTATTTAAGAAATCTTAAGTAGACAATTCATATTTTTTCTCTTATTCTCCCAGTAAATGATTTCTGTTCTTTAAAGCTGTCACCTAAAAACAGGAATGCATTTAAAGAACTTGTATTTCAGTCTGATTACTTTACAGGAATGAATCACAAAGCTGAGCCATAGTTCAGAAAGGAGTCATATCCCCATTCAGGTGGGGAATTGTGATGTGAGCTTGAGCAATGCTTGTTTTTTCTCATATTTAAATCTGAAATGACTGAAATTCCCCAGTTCAAAATAATATTAATGGTTCTAGCTTTATACTACCCACGTACTTATTCCTTAATTAATTTTTTATGACAGTACATATTAAAGTACTGTAAATGTTTTAAATTCTGAGTTATTGAAAGTGAACTTAAATTTATAATGAATGCCTGATAGACTTCAGGGAAGCCATAATTTAAATGGCAATAGAACATGCTGACTTCACCTACAATAGATTATACTTGAAAAGGCAACAATTAAATATATATAATATGGTTTTGGTTACTATGGGAACAGACAAAGAAAGGTTTTTCAGGATTACAAACCAGTATCTGTATAAAAAAGAAATTAAGTTCTGAGACAAAAAGGCTATGAAATATTTCCAAGGAAAAAACTAAATAATATGAAATGTTTCAACCAAAAGCTTTTCAGCATCTCTGTACAATATGTCAGTGGTTTTGTGTTCCTTCTTCCTTCTTTCCCCCCATTTTTCTGTCACTAATTTTTGGAGCTAAGGATTTGGAGTTGTGCAGCAAAAAAATACTTTGCAAAGTAGATTAATGAATGAAAGAGCAACATAGATATGTTTTTTATTTTTTGGAGCCATTCACAAGAGATATAATTCTGTCTCATAATTGGATCAAGGTATCTATACTACAGCTTCACACATTTTTTGGCATGCTTTTCTCTTTATTCTCTGTACCTGAAAATATAACAAATGCACAAGCTAGAGAGAGAAGTAGTAGGGGAAATTGTCAGTTTTGTATTTCACTAAAGCTTGAGTGCTTTCAAATAGCATTGCACAGTTATGTTATGCATATTATACTTCATGCTGGTCAACCAGGCATTAAACTTAGGGGTTTTTTATTATTTTTTTTGTTCTTCACAATATTGACTGTCCTTTAATTTTTATGACTGTTAAAAGACAAAATGATGGGTTGACAGAATGGGGAGAGTACTTACAAAAATACAAAAGTATTTAAAGCATCTTTTACACTGGATATAAATCAGAGGTTTTAGCTATCTATTGGGGAAGATGTAGAAGCCTAATTGTCAGGACTGCTGAGTTCTATACTGAATGTGGCACAATCTGCAAGAGTTGGAAACATCTGAAATTTGGTTCCTTGGAGTAAAGGAAACTGTAGCTGAAGGCAATTAGCACAATTACTTTCATGATATGACATGAATTAATTTGAATTTAAAATAATTTTAAGAGGAGAAGGTTCTTTATTTCTCTTAAAAGAAATAAACTGTCTGGAAGATACATGATAAACTATTATTTAAAAAACGTTTTAAACTATACTATGTAATTTCTGTGTATCGCTTTCAAACTCCAGACATGGGAATGTGTTGATGTTGAACTGCAACCCAGCAATTATTTAAACTCTGGTAAAAAGATCCTGTAATGTTCACTGTTTACTTGTAAGGTGAGAGTGTCTTCCTTTCCATGAGAGGAAAGTACATTGTTTACTTCTAGTACTGAAGTGAGCAGCATGCTGAAGAATGCTGAGAAACACATTTAGGGGCACTAAGGATATATGCTTATAAGTCTCCACTCCTTTTGTTTTGGATGAAATATTTAATATGAGATTGATATGCAGCATTTTACACAGTTGTACATGAGAAAAAAAGAAAGACAATGTGTTCTTGTGGAGAATACTTCGGTATCACTCTTGAGAGACCCAGGACTGAAATATACGTGTGCAGTCACGAGTGAGGGGAAGGTCTCAAGATTCAGACTAATTTTCACCTGCTTGAGACCTTTCCTGTGTTTGAGCGTGCAGTTTCTGTTCTCTTGAATCACTTCTAAAAAGTGAGGAAGTGTTATGTATCTTACAGCCATGGTGTTATAAATTGTCGTTTTAAGGAATCTGCATTTGGGGGAAGAAAACACATTTCTTTACAATTGTTTATTCACTTTCACACACAGTCATTTCTTTGGGTCATTTAATAGCCTTAAATGTCTCTAAGTCTAAGAGACAGGTTAAGAATGAATTAATAGAAAACTACTAGGGAAAGAGAGAATGCTGGGCCCCATTGAGCTCGGTGGCCTTCTCAACGTTCCAAATATTCATTGACCTTGACATTCTCCTCCATGATGAAGGAGTATTTGGTAGCTATGAATCTAGTAAGCTGTGTTACAGATGGTTTTGTGCTGACCTGTTTTAGGAGTCCTCTGTGGAATTCCCACTGAGCAGTGCCACAGAGGCCGTACCCTCCAAACGTAGAGTTGCCGTGATTATTGTGTGCTGCTTCATTCCCATCCTCTTCAAAGCTCTATTGCAAAGCTAATGAAATTGCCTTTAATGGGAATGGAGACAAATATTTTGTGCTGCCTGCAGACGAATTGGTAACAGAACTGAAACAAATTCTGTCCGGAATATTCCCGTTTTCCATCATTTAGCCTCCTAGTATGGCTGCCAGTCAGGGAGCAGAGCAGGGAGTGCAGGCACTGCTCAGCCTGGCTGTGCCACAGCCTGGAGGTGGCTTGGAGGAATGGGCAGCTTTTCCTGATGTACTTTTTCCAATAGAAGAATAGGTTTTGTGGCCCTGACAGAAAGCAAGGTCTGTTTTTCTTTCCTTGTTGACAGCTGCTTCAAAGATGACCTCAGAACATGTCAAAAAAAGTAATAAAAGACAGACGAGTAGACTTGCTTCAGACAAGAAAAGATAATGATTACAATTTTATAGCTTGCTTTCCTCACTTGGTTTTAAGCAAGCTAGCTCAACCTTAGCCATGGCTAAGGACTCATAAATGGAGTTACAGGTACTCCAGAAACAGGTCCATATATCATAAAATGATTACTTTTTTTCAGTGAAGTAAAAGTGGCCCCACATCTTTTATTCTGTAGGAGGCATTGGCCTGATCTGCCTCACTCACCTGTTTTCTCAAACAACTGTTGCAATGTAAGTAAAGGGCAAAGCTGGTCTTTCAGAAACCTTACTCGCTTGCACTGCTTTTTCTACCAGTGGAGGAAGCATGCTTCTATGGAAAGTTCAGCTAGAGTCATTTCTATGGCACCAGCTAATTAAATTTTTTTTTGGTTGGTTAGGTTTTGCTTGTTTGTTTGTTTTTTTCTTAAAAATAACTGTCCATGGTTTTCTTGCATGTGCTTGTGTAGTAATTGGTTACTTTTGTATGCTGCAGTTTGCCTGAATTAGGTGTAGGAAACAATTTTCCTTAATTTTGAACAAATTTTCTTCAGACACCAAACACTTTGTAATATATTTTCCAAATATATTTTCCTTATTATATATAATGAAATAAAGTCATTAATAAATAGGCAAAACTATCAGCAGAGATTATAAATGAGTTTACTTAATAATACATCACCCTTCCCTGTGATCATCATCAACTGTTTTCCTTACACCAGAGTAAAGCCAGAATAATGGCACAGAATAGTGGCTTAGGAAACTCCTGATGCTGCAGGAAGAATTTCATCTCCTTGTTTGCTGCATTTTCATTGGGGAGAATGGGGAACAATATTTCACATGAAATGGGATGCTTATACCATCTGCATTGGATTCCCATGTACCTTGCCTATAAATCAGGCTGTCCAAGGAAGTTCTGTTGCTTTTCCTCAGAGATGTCTTGTCTTGCAGCAGTGAAGCTGCAGAGATATTGCTTGAAGAATTAATATATGCAACTATGTCTGTAGGTGTCAGCAGTTCAATACAGTGCCATGACAAGAAACCTAAAAGAGCTTCTGAGCAACTTTCTTGAACCTCAGAAACAGTAGTTAACTTACTATTTTCTTGTTCACTTGTTAATTTAACTTACAAATTGAGTATCTTAGCTTGAATGGAATGCTACCCAATTTGATGGAATTATGTCTGCATATCACTGTTGACATAAGTAAATGGTTACATAATGCCAGCTAACCACCTGAAAATTATAGCAGATTATTTTTAATTTTTTGTTGTTGATACAGTTGGTCCATGTTCCAGCTGATTTTTATCAAGTATGATCTAGATTTTTTTCCATTTTACATCATATCTCTCCTCCTTTAGATCCTTCATATCTTGGCAAAGACCTTCATGGCTTATATCTATTTTATTGAGTAATGTACCATACAAATGTTCTTCATTGCTGACAGTAAACAGAAGAAGCCATGCTAATCTTTGTACAATCATCATATTTTTTGTTACAAGAGGGTTAGCTGCAGACCATTTTGATAGAGCTACAATGTTTTGTGAGTCACCTAATCTCAATATCTGTACTTGCTTACATTAGGCATACGTACAGGGCATATGTACTTTGTGATCAGAACTGCTGCTGAAAAAATGCACTTCAGTCCTGCCTGTCCTATGAATGCTGATGAGCAGGAAGCAAGTTTGCTGTCTTGCCATCTACTCAGCTTTCTTGGGGTTATGAATCCCATTGTATATTAATGACACAGGGATAAACTTGTTCATTCAAGCACACCTATGAAAAATTCATGTCTGTTCTAAAGATCTGTCACTATGGATGCATACTAGTGGCTATGTGAGCACATCACATCACATATTAGTCAAAGACTCCATGTTTTTAGATGCTAGGTCACAGTGGCTTCATCCATCTGCCTAAGCAAAAATAAAGAAAAACTTTGGGTCAGTCAAAATGTGTAGGAAAATAAACATCATGCCTGTCCTGAGGCTGCTACTCCTCCAGGTAGCAATGAACTAAGGTAGTTAAAAGGAGTGACTTTAAAAGATGAGTTATATAGGTAGAGAAGTAAAAAATGTGGCAGCTGTTCTATGGTTTTTGAAAGATTACAATCTCCCTTCATATTTCTTACATTAATGCACATATAGTGGCACAGCAGTTCAACAGTTGAGATTCACTTTATGGACTTTAATTTCCTGACTTTAAGAGGTATGTAATGAGAAAATCCTGGCTGCTGCAATATGCTGACTGGTTTTGCACAGAAATGTGTACTGCATAAGAACAATGCTTTGGCTCTGACTTTTAAAAACTGGAACATATATTCTTATACATATGTTTTGTGCTTGTGAAATGGGGACTATTACCATCTGTGAACAGTATCTTTTGAAATCAATTTGCCATTGATTTTTGACTCCCATCTTGGACAATTATTTGTTTATTTATTCTAAAATACAATGGATATGCAGATTAGAACATTAGAAAGTCAACGAAGTTCATGGGAGGCACTTGGATTCATGTACCTTTGATACATTCGTCACTGAAAAGTGAGAAAAAAATAGATTGAAGAAAAAGATTTCAAAGTTGTCTCCTGTATTATTTCCACGTTTGAAAGTCACAGGTTTTGATGTATTGAGTTTTGTGGAACTTACCATATATTCAATTTTATCTGAAATCTAAAAAAGTCATAATTAAACATAACAATAATATATTTTAAAAATTCAACTACAGTGCTGTGAAGATCTGCATACTTATTCAAATTTAAGCAAATTGCTAGTTCATTGAAATTTAAGCCTATGCTTAAGTCTTTGGTGAAGCTTGTGTTGTTTTCTCCATTTTTCTTTCATTCATGAAAGCAAATTCAGCTTAAACATGTTTGTAAAATGCATAAAACATAGCAAACATGTCTAGAAAATGTACTTTTGCATAGCAATATTTAAGGAATTTTAGGAAATGAAGTACTGAAAACTGAAATAAAAAAATAAATTAGAGGTAATAGATTCTTTCTTGCAACAGAACTAGTCAGAAATTTTCAGCTATTCCATGGGAAGATAAAAGGGACAAAGCTGTAATGAAACCAGGTGAAGGATGTGTCCTTGTAAAGAGTGAGCTCTCTTTTCATTTTGAATAATTTAAATTCTTTCTTTTGAGGGGAAGACTGGAGAGCAAAGAAATCTACTATACAGTTTTAACAGTTAAGAGATGTAGTCATCTCTTACCTTTCCTGTCCTTCATTTCATGTTCATTTAAAATTCACTTTGGATATTAATGGTACTTATAAATCTATTTGCTACCCACAGGGATTTCTCTAGGAAAGACTGAAGTATTTCAGGGTAATGGTGTTCTAAGTAAGTATTAGTTATTACATACTTAAGATCTTACTTATTCCAGATTAAGGATGCTTAATTGGGATCTTAACCACTTGTGATAGATAAAGATCCCAGATCACATTTTAAAAAGAAGTTATTCCTGATATTCTAATTGAATTGGGAAGTAGCTCTGCTCCTTGTAAAGATGCTTTCCCAGGCAAATGTCACCTTTTGCAGGCTCCAGACCTTGTTCATTGCACTTTGGCACTGCACTGAAACCTTCCAGCAGTGATGGAGGTTTAACATGTAATGCCAAAGTGTAAGAGAGCTTTTAGGCAAAGATTTCTACCTGCTTGCGGTTTCCTTGAACTGGAAATTGAAAACTGTCAGTTCTGAGTTTGTGCAGTGTCTGCTTACGCCATAGTTATTCTCAGCTATGGATGACAAAAAGTGAAGCTCATCCCTTCCTTATTCTGCCATCTCTTTCATCCCACCATGAAAATAGGATACAGCCACCCATCTACTTGCTTCAGCATCACTTGGAAGCAGAAACCTAAACCAGACAACTGAGGGATAGGAGTGAGTTCCCGGGGAAAGAGAATGAAACAGAAACTTGCTGAGGCATAGCTGCTGTCAGTAAAATAAAGGTTTTTTTAAAAATAACAAATTGGCTTGAGGAGCTTTTTCCCTCACAATCCTAATCCCTAGCCAAGCGCTATGTATCTGATTTTTACCTTAGAGGTTCAAAGAGATGCTTTGGTGAGGACATGGTAAGAGATATGGTTTAAGTCTTGATTAAATTGTTTCCAAGCTACAAGGTGAAACAAGTTGTTGACAGTATTTACTGTTCTATCATGTCTTTTGAGGTGCTGAAAAATAATGTAGAAAACTTAGCTCGCTACAGTAGATGTTTATTAAGAAGTGGGATTTTCATAAGAACCCATCCCAGTCAAAGTCAGCACCCTTGAATAACTGAATAACTAGTAGAGACCACTGCTCTTCACATCCTTTCTTTGTATTTCCTCTGTAAAATAAACCATTTTGTGACAATCATTAAATAAATCAACTTGTTAGGAAAGACCATTAAATCTCAACTATGAATAAATTTCAATGAACATGAAAACAGATTTGAACTCATTAGGAATTTTCTAAAGAAAAATCAGTGAAAGTAGATTCATTATCTAGCTGCTGAATCTCCTTATTTGTCCTTATCTCCTTTTCTACCTGTTGAATTCTGGATTAAACAATTTTGTTGGTTCTGCATGAACTGATGATACCACAGCTGTCCAGAACAGCATTCCTTTTATCTGATTCTTTTGTGCTACTCTTTGGAACAGAACCGAAGGTGTGTTGAGTAATAAAATTTCATACAGTGGAAACTCAACAGTTGTATGTGTATTTGCTATTATAGTGGAAACATTCACTTGTTCTATTAAAAAAAAAATAAATGCTACTATTGACAATTCAGGGGTAAAACTTCTAAGAGATCAAATTCTTCACTTTTATTCTATTGCATCAAAATCCTAAAGTGTATTTTAGTCACTCTAGATCAAAATCTCTGAAATACAGTGTTCTTATTCACTGCACATTAAATTCACCTCTACAGACTTGAGCTGTTGGTCACTGTTTTGTTCTTTGAATAAAAGGAAATTGTTCAATTGGAGCTGAAATCAGTGTCTCAGCTGAATGGGAGTTACCCGTGCATACCTGCAGGCAGAGCACAAACCATTTATGTTTAATTAAATGTAGTGGTCTGTGAAAGAGTGATCTAATCTCCATTTATAACAATGCAGGAATGAGCAAATCTAGTTAAACAGCAGAATAGCTGTACCATGGGGGATTTTAGGAGCCAGAGTTATTGTTAGATATCTAACACTAGAGCTTCATCTACACTGGGAATAAATTGTATCCATGAGTTTAACTAATGCTGACCTGAAGTTTCCCATACTGTTGAATTTTTAAAATTAACAGAAATATGTTGTGAGAAAGCACGGTTCTGTAAGAAAAGCATCAGCCAAAGATAGAATGCTTTTGTATTAACTCAGTTTTGAGATGAGCATTTTAAAGTAGACAGGATATTGCTAGGGTTTTAAAAGCCTAATGTCTTCCTTTAATATATATTTTACTTTGTGGTGAGACCTTCTTGGAAACTCATTGATTGTATATAAATCTTACAAAAGCATCATGTATGCACTGTTTTTCTTAAGGCCAAAAGAAGGAATGTAAAGCCATCTTTTCTATTAAAATTTTAGTCATATGTTTAACCCAAATGATGTAGTCTTTTTCATGTGGTTTTTGTGGTTCAGGGCTGATTTTTTCAGAATAAAATCCAGATCCTATTCTGAAATCTCATGGTCTGTATTTGGCGTTTCATAAGAACCTAATCTATGAAAATATTTATTGCTACTCAGCTCAGAGAATATGGAGACTAATCTGTACCCTTGATGTTCTTCTAGGGATAATTCTTCTAGGTTTCCTCTAAGAAACCTTCCATGGCATCCTATTAAGCAGGAGTTTTTATTGGTCAAAGCTATCTTAGTTGTGTTAAACACACTTTTTGTGAAGTTGCTAAGAAGCCACATTCTTTGTCTTAATATTTCCTTTTCTTCATCTGTATGCCATGACAATGCACAGGCAAAACCAAAAAGCAATCCCAAAAGAGTTGGCTTCTTATTAGGCCTGAGACACCCCCTCTAGCTGTTAGACCATCAGTCAGTTGATTGATGAACTCCCTGGTGTATTTGATTCACTCAAATAACTGTAGAAATGCAATGCAGTAGAAACTGTTGAAGATTCACCTCTTTTTTTCCTCTTCTAGAAGTACTGTAAAAAATCATCTGCTTTGCAATAATCATAATTTCATATAAGAACATAAGCTCATATTGATACATTTAACCTGAGAGAATATCAACAAAGATTAAGATCAGGCAAGAAAAAAAAACATTAATTTTTTACTGTCGAATCTGTGATTTGGCAAAAAGCTTCATTTTGTTATTGAAAAGTTTTATTGCTATTAAATTTGTATTTGTATCATATATTACACTGCAGTAATATCTTGCCTCAGTATATCCGCAGTACTTCAAAGTTCTATAAATAAAAAAAATATGGTATTGCCAGGCAATTTAATATTACTTTAATGAACAGTAGTGCACATTACAATGTACAATTGATATCAGTTGCTAGAGTCAGGCAAAACTGAATGAAAATCCAAAGTTTTGTCATAAAATATATCCTGACCCTCGATGCCCACTTCTAACATGTTTGTTTTCAACCTGTCTTCTCTCTGCAAGTACATAGCTGGATCTTTACTTTCAGACAGCAAAAACTTACTGAGGATAAGATTTAGGTTGTTTTCGTATTGGCTAGTTTACCATACCTCTTGTGATCACATAGGACCTGGTTCCTCTTCCCAGACCAGTATTTTTTAAGTTATGACAATCAAAGATGTAGGGTTTTTACCTTTATGGCTGTCCTAAATCACATTTTTGCCACCAGATTGGACTGCACGTCACAAAGTAGTTTGTGTAAAGTCCTTGCTCACACCTCTGCCTACTCACATCTATAGTACTTATCTGTCACTGCCACCCACCAACTTTTCACATTTAAAACCCAGGTTTAGGGGCATGGCAGTCTTGGGTGCTAGAAATCCATATATAGTTACTTAAATGCCCATTTGTCCAGCCCTGCCTCTCAGCTGGTAAGGACATGCTGTTAATATTCAAGATTGTGTGAAATTTATTTACAAACATATTTTCTGAATATACACAGTGTACAGATTGAGGAAGCTAATTTATGAGTCTGCAAAAAGTGTGCCATGGCTTGTGCCTCTGTCTAGAATGTCTAGAATTGAAGGCATCACGTGTTTCACAAAGTCAGATCTTTTTAGCTGAACTGATGAGACAACAACGTGGTATCCTCTGTGTTAACAGTTTATCTTGATCTGTTAATCTTACTGTAGATATTCCCAGAAAGGAATAAGGTAAACTTTGGTCCACAGGTCATCTTCACATGGCAGGGCATAAATAGAGTTACAGTGGGAGCACAGGGGGTGGAAGTGAAGCACAAATGGAACCTGTGCTGTGAAGTTACTCCAGCTGTTTTTAAGTTTACAGTGAGGACCCTAGTGGTTATAAGGATTGTGATGAGAATTTTTTACCATTAAGCAGATATTTACTAGACAGTGATATTTATAATTTGTAATGGTAATTAGATTTAATCTTAATTTAGAGATTTATATTTTCAAAATTTAAAACTGTGTCTTGCTTGAAGATTGATATACTGGCTTTCATACTTCAAAATACTCTGTATGACAGCATAAACTCTTATCCCTCAACTATAATCTCATTTCATGTTGGGAGTCAGATGGAGATCTACATTCCTTGCCAAATGAAAGGATGGATTCCCAGAGGAGCCTAGAAAATTAAGTATCCTGGGCAGCAACCATCCGTATGGGGTATGGAAGCTAAATTTGTAGCAGATGTTGGAGGATGTAGATGCTATGGACAAGTGGATAAGAGCAGTTGCAATAGCTGGGTTGTGATGATGCAGGGACAGCACAGCAGTGCTTTGTAATACAGCCAGCATGCTGGCAGAGCTGTAGAAGCAGTCTTGATGCTCTGCAAATCCTAAATCTGTTGGCTTGGAAATACTGTTGTTTTTGAGTAATCATTTTTGTTAAAAATATTTCCAAATGCACAAAAGAATATGTTGTACAGGTGGAGTAGCGTTTCAGGAAAGACAAATACTTCTGGAGTCAACCATTGATGCCACTCCTTTCCCCCAAATAAAAGAAAGTATTTTGTGTCTGTATCATTATGGAATACGTTGTTTTTTAAAGCTTTGCCTGGAAGAGTTAATGCTCCACATCTGCAGATGTGAAGCATTAACTCTTC